>CM060126.1:30684051-31182071 GCA_030522415.1 Channallabes apus
TCTATTAGTTAATCACATGTTAATGTATTGGAATTATTAAGTTCATTTCATATTAAATGAAAGAATGTTCGAAATACATATACGTAAATATTACAGTATTACAGTGGAACAAACATTGACCAGGTTAATTAGACATGCATTTACAATATCTGTTCATTTATCAGATCATGAATTTTCTGGTCAGAGTTAATGTGGTTTAAATTATCACTGGCAGAAGCCTTTGCATTTTTTTATGTTTACTCAATGGAGCATTAAACATGTAAGGTAGTGGCACTGTGTTACAGTAGGGGGACACACTATGGGAAGAAAGCCTGTTGAGATATTCTCATGCTCTGGGCAATGTTCTGCTGGGAAACCTTGAGTTCTGGCATTCATGTGAATGGTTCTTCGACACGTACTACCGGCCTGAACATTTCATAATGTTGCCAATGCAACATTAACAGATCATGAAACTGCCTCAACAGTATTTTTTCCCACAGTGTATCCTGGTGTCAACATTTTCCCAGGTAATTGACATGTGCACACTGGTTGTCATCAGACCAGGCACCTTCATTCATTGCTCATGGTCAAGTTTTGATGCCCGCATGGCCATTATAAGCACTTTTGGTGGTGGACACGGGTCAGCAGCTCCATAGCTTAAAAAGCAACAGATGTGATACGCTGTTTGTTTGTGTGATCTGACGATTTTACAGTGGCATTAGACCAGATGGCTTCGTCTCTGTTCTGCACATGCATCAATGAACCTGTCTCCGATCATCAACAGTGAACCTTGGATGCCTAGGACCCTGTTACCAATTTAACTGTTGTCCTTCCTTGGAACACATTTGATAGTTTTTAAGCAATGAATTCTAGGAAAACTATACAGGACCTGTTGTTTTGAAGATGTTCTGACCAAGTCATGAATCTTTCCCAATTTGGTCCTTGTCAAATCACTTACGCTTGCCCAATGTTTCTGCTTCCAGCATATCGACTTTCAAACAGGCTCTTCACTTGCCTCATAATATATTCTACCTTTGTAACTAACTAATCAGTGTTATTCAAAGCCACTTCACTTGTCAATGGGGTAATATGCCAACTGATCAGTGTGTATCTACAGGTGTTGTTTTGTGTGTGTGTGTGTGTGTGTGTGTGTGTGTGTGTGTGTGTGTGTGTGTGTGTGTGTGTGTGTGTGTGTGTTTGTGTGTGTGAGTGTGTGTGTGTGTGTCTGTGGGTGTGTGTCTGTGTGTGTGTTTGTGTGTGTGTGTGTGTGTCTTACATTGTGTCCACATCTGTAAATCTATTTGGACACCATAATGCCTTTATAATCAGCCATAAAAATATATATAAAGTTTGATGTATTTCCGTTATATATTTCCTGAACTAAAAAAGTCAGTTATCGTGATGTAATGTCAAGCAGGCCAGCACAACTTTATGTCAACACAATCTACATCAACTAACATGGGTGCTACAGTATGTTGACTTGACACCAAAATGAACAAAATAAGGCTTAAGGGTAGCAGATGAAAACTGGACATGTTTTAAAATAAGTTTTTTTGCAGTTGTATGTGAGTTGTCATAAAGGGCTTTTGGAAAAGCAGCCTATTTTGTAATACAGTATGTAAATGTTAAAAAAAAAATGCAAAAATCAATAACCTTCTTTTACTCTCTCTCACTCATCTTCTATACCCCTTTATCCTGTAGGTCATGATGGGCCTGGAGCCTATACCAAGAGACTTAGGGCATGCGGCAGCACACACACTAGACGGGGGGCCAATCCATCGCAAACATTCTTCTCTTTTTAAAATTCATTAAAAAGATCTGTGGTTTACATTGCATTTTAGACTTATTCAGTTAGACTTATTTTAGTTTTCACAGTTCCTGGGTATTTTGACCACAAGCCACATATACATTAGGAAAATCCACATGTGCTTATGATTATCAATGATGATCTGGTATGACATTCTATGCCTCTTACCTATTACAGTCACGATGGCCAGGGCAACCACACAAACTGCTGCTATTATAATGACCATTGTGTTTCCATCTACAAACACAAACATGCACATGTAAACATCTGGTATCTACTACAGAGTCAATGGACCCTGGATTGGAGCAAAACAGAATTAAAAGATTTGTAAGTTATAATAATTTTTATATTGTAGCATAATGTGATACTTGACTTTATATGCCACATGAAATAAATATGAAAGCAGAAATTATGGTCACCTTCAGGATCAGCATCATCTGGTTTTGCATTTTTCACGTTTGCAGCAATTCCTGAATCTTTAAATGCTGGTATTCCAAAAAATAAAATGCAATCATGCACTGCACATTCAGAAACATGTATATATATATTTATTTATTTTAAAGTGAAATATATTTTACTGTCAAGTCTTTACAATGCTATACTGTAGTTTCTATAATACACGATAATATATAAATAAATGGTCGTAGTAACTCAGTCACATTTAAAAGTTAGTACTCCCTCTTTTAATTCTATCTGTTTTTTTAAAAACATGCTAAAAATCATCTGAGGTCGTAGTATTAGGCAAATATAACCTCAGATAAATAACAACATATAATTTTTTTTCACAGTGCCATTATTTATGTAATAATAAATGAAAATAAAAGGCATAAAAAGTAACCCCTTACGGCATCCACAAGATTTAAGAGTGCTGCAAATCATCAGCCCTTAATTCATTAATCACCAGCAGGTGTGCAGATCTCTATAAACGCAGACGTTTGGCAGTTTGCTGGTCTGGAGTATTCAGGTGCGCGTTAACACAATTCCAAATGGGAAAGACATAAGTAGTGGCCTTAGAGAAGCAATTGTTCCTGCACATCAGTCTACGTTTAATGTTCTACAGTGATAAAAATTATTCACAAGTGGGAGGCATTCAAGACAGTTGCCAATCTTCATGAGTGGATGTTCCACATTCACACCAAAGTAAAAAAAAAAAAAAAAACAAGAACTACATTTTAGACCCTACATGCCTCACTGAGTAACTCAAACGTTAAAGTCCATGATCAGCACAATTAGAAGAATACTGAACAAGTATGGTTTGCTTAGAAGAATTGCCCCTCTGTCTAAAAGCATATCCACTGTCAAGCATGGCAAAGTTTAGGGGTGATTATATAAGATGTGGACACCTTTATAGTCACTAATTTAACTACTGTATGATCCCCTCTGTATACCAGAATATTCTGGCATATCGAAAATCTAAAATTCAGCAGAGCTGCAGTATAAATTAGTTTATCCTATATGAGGTTCATGGAATATGCTTCTTTCCTTATTTAGCTCATGCTAAGTCTCTGGTTTTGACAGAAGTGAGCAATCCTTGTTTTAACAGCTCAGTGATTCTATTACAAGGCAATCATCAGGCTAATCATGAGTGACAGTCTGTGTTGAGCAGAAAGACAGCAGCTTTCAAAAAGTTGGGTTCATCAGGGAGTGGCTAACTGATTACTTTCAGGAATTAACACGATGGCTGACCTTAAAGCAACGACCTGCCTTCATGCTTCATCTGCTTCTGGCACTAAAGAATGCTTACTTTCTGGTACTTCTTCTTGTTCTTCATCTGTGGGTGGAAAGAGAACAAGAGAAGGTGTGATAAGAAACATAGCTGGAAACTTGCTGTTACATTTATTTCTTTATTTACTGTATCTTTTGAGGTATGCGGATGTTTCTAACCACCAAAACTTCATTAAAAAATTACTTTCATTCAGACTCAAGACTCATCAGACAGGTTATCAAACAAGAAGAGTTAAAAATTTTATTTACCATCTGTGTTGTATTCACCTCCCGAGCCGTCATAATATGGTTTATCAGCTGAGAACATGAAGGGGGGGGGGGGGGGCATAAATAAGATCTTCGTATAACTATATACATTCTCACCCACAATAATAATGCAGACATTATAAATATTCATAAACGTGCAAATCAGAAGCAATTCAATGTTTATAGCAATTTGACCCTCACATAATATTATGCAAAACTTTTCATTATTTTGATTTGATAGCTTTCACAAATATTAACTTAATTTACTAGGTAACAATTGATAAAATATAACTATAAAAATGTAGACTACAATAGAGCACCTTATTTTAAACATTATATCTCTTTCATTTTCTCTTCTTTATCAGTTCTAATTCAGGATAACGCCACTAAACACTAAGCTCTCCATTTTCAGATAAGTTGGTTGAAACTGAGGTAGAATAAAGATCCTGAAAATCTGATTCCCAGTAAAAGGTGGCAATTACAGGAACTCACAAAAGATGTGACTACCGTATTACCCCCTTCCACTACCTTGGTTATACTATGGTATCAGCAATGATGTACTGATATTACAGAAAGGTAAGAAGATACACTTGGGAAATAAGATCCTGTATGTTTAACAGACTGACTATGGGAATGGACATTTGTTCATGACCACTAAGTGACTGTAATTATATCATAACAGAGGTATCAGTTATTGTCTTGCATTTACTGACACTGTAGACCTGTACTGTACTGTACTGTACTCTATTCAAACTACTGTAGCTACTGTAGCTGACTGCAAGTAAACCGGCTTACAAGATTTTAGTATAAGTATATCTGTTTGTATTCTCGGATTTAGTCAAATGTAAAGAAATGTCAATATTTTTTCTGACATACTGTAAACAAGCTGATTGCATTTATATAATTTTAAACACAATCATATATAATTTTAAACATGTTTTGAGAGTTTGAAAGAAACCAGAGAACCTGTTTTACCCACTTGAGAGAATACTGCCCTACTGGGAACTTTTAAAATAAACAAAAATGTATTAAAATAAAAGTGAATCCAGCACAATGTTAACAGATTTCATCAGGATGTAAATCTACTGTATATATTGTTTAAATTTGCATTCTAGTACACTCTTGGTAAACCTCTTGAAAGATGTATAAAGTTTAATCAAAGCTAATTTATGTAACTTGCGTTATTTTTACTACACTTTATCCACATTCTTTATTTGATACCCATTATACCTGCAGGATCAATCAGGATCAATACTATCAATAAATCCAGACTTTAACTCTTTACTCTCATAACTGTATACTTTCCTAATTAGTTGCACTGTCATAAATAAATAGCTCATAGTATCTTTTAAACAATATGATTTAACATGAATAATTGGACACAATGCTAGGACATTAAAGAGTTATAATGTCCTAGCATTGTTTTGTTTTTTTTATCGAAGGGATGACTGGAACCAACACAGTCTAATGCTGGGTCTTTGAGCAAAGTGCCTCATGTGACCTAGGCTAAATAATAATAATAATAATAATAATAATAATAATAATAATAATAATAATGTAATTGCATTTTAGTTATACACCAAATTATTATTATAACACAGTTTTTTAACAAAGACAGATTGACCCTACCCTTGACTGTCAGAAGCAATGTCAGAAGAAGTAGCCGCAACATCGTCATAATCTGCAGAGAAAAATAGACATTATAGGTTTTAGATGGTGTATCACATTAGTTAGAGCATTGGACGACTGATCAGAAGGTCCCGGATTCAAACCAACCACCACCAAATTGCAACTTTTGTGCTCTTGAGCAATGCTCAGATGCGTTGATAAGTACAATGAGGACAAAAATGTAAGTCACTCTGGATAAAGGGCTTTACCAAATGTCATGACGTAATTTACAATAAGTTTAAGTCTTGACTTAACAACCTGTAAAACATATCATAATATCATTATTAATTTTTTTTTTAAATAAAAGATTTGTGCAAATGTCAGCTCTGGGTTTGAAAACCCTAACCCTAGGCCTTGCTTTCTATTAGATAAGTTCAGTATCCAGCCAGTGAGACCTTTCCATTGCATATTCCATTGGAAACTTAGGATACATGACACTCTTGCGCATTGTGCATGCTGGCTTTATGCAGACATGCTGATCTGTGATTTCCACAAAAGCTCAGCAAGAATTGAGATGTGTGTAAATGTGTGTGTTGCCTTTCCTTTGGTCAATCAGGCATGGAGATGTCTATGGGGGTGACATAAACCCGATTTCAATACCAACCGGAAGATGTGGTGTGGCATAGCTTGTGCGTCTTTGAGTATCGTGAGCCCTCTACTATTTATATCAAGCTGCAAACATTAACTTAAACCGCATCTTTGAAAAAAAATAATAAATCATTCATCATACATGAGCATGCTCAGCTGCACAGAAACCATAGATATAAGAGATAAGATTAGTGACACTGAACTGTAACAGCCCTCTGTTATTATCATTTTTTTTTACCTCTTAAAGGCAGCCAACATGTTTCGAATACATGAAAAAAGTATAATTATCTTAACCTTTTAAACAGGAAGCTTGTATGTGGAATCTTACCAAATAAATGACGTCTTTTAAAATCTTGATCTTGATTTGTGATTCATTCACTTAGTGATTCATTAACAATGACGACTCAAGACCTTGTTTGTAAAGACAAACAGCCCTTTTTCCCAACCCAAATGTGTTGATGACCTTGAGCTTGTGGCAGTTTCATTTAACTGAACTCTCCCCTACACACACACACACACACACACACACACACACACACACACACACACACACACACACACACCACTTTTCTACTACTCGCACACACACACCACACACCACAGAGTTACGTATGAAGGGTACTGTAGCAGAGTTATCCTTTCTACTACAGTTGAACTGCCTCCTGTCTCTCTGACTCTCTCTCTCTCTCTCCCTCTCTCTCTCCCTCTCTCTCTCTCTCTCTCTTTCTTACTTACTTAAACAGATGTTTGGGAATTGCCTCTTCCTACATTTTTCCATGGAAATGTTTAAAAATATGCCGGAGTTACACCATACCCTCAGATGGCTGCTTATTTTTAGAATGGTGCTTCCTTCCACTGGACGGAGGGCTCGTCATTTCCAAATTATAAACTACTTCCTTTATTCTGTTTATTGTTCATGTTGTTGTCCATTGTATCAGACCCCACATCCTTGTGCTAACTGATAAGAGTGGACTTTTATGTCAATTGGCTTTGTTAAGTACTGTAGCATTACACAACACTATGGAATGCAAGGAAATGATGCCAGACGCAAACTGCACCTGCAACATACAAACTATTACGGCTCTTGGTACTGCACTGGAGTAAGTTTATTAGAAATAGTACGGGTGTATGTACAGTATATGTACCACTAATAAATAGGGATGGTATTCCCTTTGAAGTCAGATTCCTCTCAGGGTTTCTTCCTTGGAACCATTGTTTCCTTGAATGTCCATTGTTAAAAGCACTACATAAATAAAACTCAATTGAATTATTGGATTTACTTTATGTTTACATGATTGTATTACTGTATGTTGTGCTGTTCTAATTACAAGTAACTGGCTGTAGTACAGCTATATAACACCGACATATTAAAGTAATTATATTTTAACCAGGTCAAAGTCAATGTGGACGATGTTTGTCCACTATCAGCATATAGCAGCGCACCATGCACACTTGCATTACCGTTTATGTGTGTGTGTGTGTGTGTGTGTGTGTGTGTGTGTGTGTGTGTGTGTGTGTGTGTAAAAAAGAGAAAAATCATATTATCATAGCAGGGCTCAGTATTAGAGGTCTGGACTTTGACTAGGCCATTCCAAAACCTTGATTCTGTTTTGTTCAGCCATTGAAAAACCGATTGCTTTTCACCAAACATGTTGCTCAGTGTTGCTGCCAAGCAACTCCCCTTTGGTCTAAAGGACATTGTTTCAGAAATCTTATGGTTTATTAAGATGCAGCTGTGTGAACCTTAGGCTTGCATCCGTGTTCTTGGCACCCTTCCAATCAAACTGTGCTCATGAACTCCTGGGAAGATTGGTTACTGTCTTTAATGTTTTCCACTTGTGAATAATCTTTCTCATTGTAGAACAATGAGTAAATTGTTTGGAAATGCTTTTAACACCCTTTCCAGATTGGTATGCAGCAACAATTGCTTCTCTAAGACCACTGCTTAAGTATTTCCGTCTTGGCATTATGTTAACACACACTTGAGTAAGTGTTGCATGAGAGGTCTGCGCATCTGCTGATGACCAATTAATCAACGACTGATGATTAGCAGCACCTGACTGCAACTTACTCTCTTAAATCCAGGGCCAGAGGTACTGTAGCTCAGTGGTTAAGGCGTTGGACTACGGTTCTGAAGATCCCAGGTTCAAACCACACAATCACCAAGTTGCCACTGTTGGGCCCTTGAGCCTCAACTTAACCCTCAACTGCTCAGATGTGTAATGATATTAAAAATTAAAAATAAATGTAAGTTGCTCTGGATAAGAGCGTCTGCCAAATGCCTAAATCCTATGAGAATAGCAAAGCGGTACTTTTCTTGTCTATAATTTTGTTAAATAAATAGTGTTATTTGTTACTCATCTGAGGTTGTATTTGGCTAATAATGAGACCTGCTATGATCAGATAATTTTTTATATTGTTTCTAAAAGTGGGCTCTTTTGAACCTGACTATATTCAGCAAAACTAAGAAACAACAAAGAAGTTTGGTGTCCCATCCAGTGTGTACTCTGCAGTGGTGTCAAAAGTATTCACATTCATTACTTGAGTAGAAGTATAGATACTAGGGTTCAAAAATACTTCTTTAGAAGTTGAAGTATCAACCCAAGCTTTTTACTTAAGTAAAAGTTTAAAAGTACTGGTTTCAAAACTACTTAAAGTATAAAAGTAAAAGTACCGTGAGGGGCGACAAAAGCATTAAGGTTTCGCTTTCTGATCATGTGACTGGGGGGGGGGGGGGGGCGGGAGTGGACAGCGGGCGTTGTGCGCGTTCTTATCATGCGACTGGGGGGGGGGGGGGGGTTGCGCGTTCTGATCATAAAAATAGAGTAACGAGGCTATTTTTAAAAATGTAAGGAGTAGAAGTAAAAAGTCGGCTGAAAAATAATTACTCCAGTAAAGTATAGATACCCAAAATTTCTACTTAAGTAAGGTAACGAAGTATTTGTACTTCGTTACTTGACACCTCTGGTACTATGTGGTGGAAATCCTGAAAATAATAAAGACAATGAACAGGTGTAGCATGGAAGCAAGGTGATTTTCTTTTTCTTAGCCATTTCATTTTATACACAAACTTTACTGCTGACATAATCTTTGCCCCGTACATCGTGTTCTCATATACAAAGAGTTAGTTTATCTGTCTCAGAACACATGCTTCATCTTATCATTCAGTGGCACATGGCACAATTAATACACAATTAAAATGCTATATATATTTTTTTTTAATTACAATTCCCACAGGGTGCTCTAGTTTACACGCCATACGATACAACCCTGAGCAGAATAAAATGATTAGTAAAGACAAATGACTGAATAAATGAAGGAAGGAACAAATAAACAAACAAACAAATAAAATGATTTACGTACTAAATAGCTAGCTAATAGCTAGCCAAAGACATTATCAAGATATTCACATAAACATAACCACATCCATGGAATACAAACTCTTTAAAAACAACAAAAATAAGGAATGTGGCATTTCAGGTTCAATGTGTGCTGAGCAGTAATTTCACATAACCAGTTTTTAAGTAAGAAAACAAATGTCTTTAATTTAAATATCTGTCATGCAATTCCTGTCAGTTATTTTCTGGTTTATAGTTGTTGATCAGTGTTGTGTAGTTCACCTGTCAGGGGTCCTAATGTTATAGCTGATCGTAAATAGTAGTTTTCATCAGTTAAACAAACAATGAAAATTTAAATTTTAAAAATGCAAGTATGATCACATATAGAAATTAAACTGAATATAATATCATGTTTCTTATTTGTTTGTTGCTTTTTGACATGAAGCAGTTTCATTAAGTGTTAGTTTTGGTACATTTATCTATATAACCATCTTTAACTGGAGCATGGCATCTAATATAATGTCTAGACTGAGGCATTCTTCTTCTGTGAGTGTGTTGAAAGAAAAACAAAAGAAAACTAAACAGCACCCTTTGGTGTTTTGTGTGGAGGAAAATAACGTATGAGAAAGCTGGGCTTACTTATGGTCTAATTGAGAATGTCCATGCTTACTTCAGGTCATCACAGCGAGCGAGAGACGTTCATTTACTTCACTAATCAGACAATGCAGAGCTCGCTTTAGCAAAAATACAACTCCTGATCATAGACTGCCGGGGTGAATTTTTCCACTAGCAATAACCTCGGCAGGCCAAATAAAATCCCAGTGCATCCAATTTAGTGTGCTGGGCTGCTCTGGTTCAAATAATAAGCTGAACCAATTTAGGAATATTTATCTGCACAACTCGATGCCTGCGATTGCAGAGTCTCCTGAAGCTGGAGCCACTGTATAAATTGGCTAATATCTTCTTGTAGATGTGAATTCTAATTGAATTAGCCTTATTCTTTGGTTTACACACTTGTTTGCCTTCAGGCCTAAAATCTTCCTTATTGTAAACAAGTGCAGTTTTGTCCAACAGAGCTGGATGTCTCTTGAACTTGATTGTAAATGTGAAAACTAGAAAACATCAGAATGGCTCAACAAGGAAGTAAAATTCACTTTTCAGAATAGATTATAATGGCCTATATTTATATTTACATTAATTAAATTCATATCTAAAGTGTGTTTGTATTACCCTAGATATTGATAATATATCTTTATTTGTATTTATCTTTAAGCAAGAAGTAGACATTTAATGATTAAATTGAACCACTACAATCTTGACCAGGCAGTAACTATGAGGGAATAAATGAATCGATCATCTCCTGATTTTTGTTTGTTTCAGGAATTTCATATACAGTATGAATTGGTTAAGCTTGCATGAAAGTAAAAACCACTTGTGTGACGTTTTTGTCTGATATCTGTCCCAGTGCACACCTCTAGGTTAAATCAGATGACCTTTAAACCTTTCTAAAACATGCAATGTACTTATTAATCATATCCGTATTTTAGCAAATTAGAATATACAGTATACTGTACGCATGTTCATTTCATCGCTAAAATCTTTAGTGGCTGAAATGTCAGTTCAGCATTCTGTCCAACTGTTTCCTGCCACCCACACACACACACACACACACACACACACACACACACACACACACACACACACACAGTTGTCCCCATATACAAATACATTATAATATAGCTGGAACTGATATGAATCTGTGGTAGGATATTTAACATGAAGACACCGAGGGCTTACGAAAATAAACACTGGATATGCAACAATGCTATTCAAAACATTCAGACATAAAAAGCCACATTAAAATGAAGGCAAACAAAATGGAAACAGAAAGAACAAAGAGAACATAGTGAGAGGGTGGATAAGCTATTGATATGTTTATTCATTCATGGTGTACTGATGCAGAGAAGAAGGAAGTGACTCCTGTATGTCCGTCGACCGTGTACAGTACAGTATGAGTCAGTTGTGAGTGACCATGGCTCACACAGTAGATAGGCCTGTGTCCAAAAATGATACTACTGTATGCTTATTGTACATGCTGAACACATTGCACTATTGCATTCAACGCATTTAAAATGTTTCAGGTCTTTGATGGTTGATTTAATTTGATTCAATTCAATTTTATTTGTATAGCACTTTTAACAATTGTCATTGTCGCAAAGCAGCTTTAAAAAATCATAATAATTATAGAAGTTTGTATGAAATGTGAAAGTGTATTAATCAAAATGCATCACTGTTTTAAAGTTTTATTAATATGTCTACTAGTTCTACTAGTAACCTTTTTGTTCAAACCCCACAAAATGTATCCTTTTGTCAATTACTGTATATCTAGTTTATCTTTCAGTAGCATTTTGGAAAAATCAGTTTTAAACATAAAAACATTATGTACTTTGTCCATTTTTATGTAATTTAAAAAATGGACTCTACTCACTCTCCTACTCATTATATATAGACTAATTATCCTGTATTCCTCCATTGTACAGGGTCAGAGAAAGCCTAGAGCCTATCCTGGGGACTCTGGGAACTAGGTGCGCTACAACCTGGATGGGGTGGCAATCACCACAGTCTATTTAGAAATGCCAGTTAGCCTAATCTGCATGTCTCGACTGTGGCAGGGAACCAGAACGTTCACTCACTCATCATCTATACTGCTTTACCCTGTATTCAGGGTCACAGGGGACTGGAGCCTCTCCCAGGAGACTTAACCCACCAAGCACAGGAAGAACATGCAAACTCCATGCACACAGAGACGGATATTCAGTATGGCAATCAAGCCTGGCTGGGAATCGAACCCAAAACCTGGAGGTGCAAGTGCTAACCACTACTCTACCGTACCGCCGAAACCAGAACACCTAGAGGAAAAATGTAAAGTGCTGGAGTGAGGCCACGGTGCTAAGCCCAATGCAACCATGCCACCTTTGAACCAGCTGTAATTTGTAAAAATCCATAGCGGCTCAAGAACCTGATCATCATGATGGCCAATGATAGTGTGTCTATACTGCCTAAGCTGGTGATTTGATGAAGTAATTATTCTCGCCAAAAAAAAGTTACATTTTCATGAACAAACCTTACAATTAAAATTTTATTTAGACTTTGAATTCCAGTGGACTACAAAAATGTATAATAATTAATTTTATTCCTTCAGTCAAAGTTTCTACTTCAGACTGTTAACTAATCTTTGAAATACAAGTTTTCTTTTTCCCAAAAGTATTTTAAACTTTCTGGTCATTGCTTGTATAGAACAGCAGTGATTGTGTGCTGGAACTGAATGGACTTTGATGGAAGTATGACAACCATGTACAGTACAATGGCTACAATGGTTCATGATTAATCATATGCTCCAGTGGTAGGTATTGGTGTTTAAAAAGTCATGTGTACCATTATACTGTATACCATGACCTTGCCTACCAACTAAACTGGACCTTGACTGAGAATAAAAAGCTTCACAACAAAGCAAACTTCAGCAGTTTATAGTTACTTTTAACCATATGTACATTTTGGAACGTTTTTCTAAAGTAGCCCGTATTTCAGTTGTAGAACTGTGAAAATGAAATTAGTTTTTATGTATATCTGTTTGGACATATTGTGGTGAATTCAATCAGTGCTGAATCAAGTTACTGTAACGATGTAAAATAGGAACTGTTAATGCAAAAACTCAGCTTTCCAGAGGATTCATGCATTAAACATTTTACATGAGCGGAATTACCACAGAACTTAACCACATCTCATATGACACATGTCAGAGAGGATATGAAAATGTAAAGATAAGTGACAATTTCATATCATGTTGCCAAATGAAGAACTTCCTGCTAACAAGACATTCTGCTGACACTAACCAACAACACACAAATGAGACATCACATCATGGAGCACAGAAACTGTTCTAGAGAAGTGAGAGGAAAAAGATGTTAACCTGTTGAGTTTGGTACAGTAGATGGGATAGCCAGCAACCACAGAACCAAGAAGCATGCTTTAACCAACAAGAAGTACAAAAAAATGAATTAGATTTTTGTTTTTGGGGAAGTGAAGCTATTAGTCCAAAGCAACATCATACGGTTTCCATCACATGGTGAATGATACTTTAGAAAATAGTAGCTAATCATTAAGCTTTTGGTTACTGTACAGTAGTTGGGTTCCACTAAAACATGCAGTGTACTGTAGCTTTTCACATGCAGACTCTAAAATGGCCTCAATGTAAGGACAAAACTAATAAGTATAGAGAGATACATTTTCTGTTAGGAAAGACAAGATAACAATAATGCAGAGTAGAAAATACACAGATGACTAAAAGATTTAAGCAGCATGTAGAGGAATGAGGTAGCAGCAATATACAGTAATGTGTACCCTGTGAAGCAGAGGAACTTCCCCAAAGTGTCTCACACCTTACCCTGCCACACATTGCTGAAGTCATGCATCACTCAACGGAAATTCCCAAATGAAGCTTGGGTCACAACGTTTTTTTTACCAAAGCTTTAACAATGTTTAGTTAAATGTACTGTATTTACTTTTTCACTATTTAAAAATATATTTAATATAGACATACAATGTGGATCAAAGTATACCTAGAACACACTGAAACAACTTGCATCTTGGTATATAACCACACCGTCAGGGGGGAAAAAACTGCTCTATTTATGTGATAACCTGGTCATTCATTAAATTCAGGTCATCAGCTGACTTCATTTTATTGGCAAAAAATGTTGCTGAGCCTAGACTTTGCTGAGCACCCCAGCTCGTAACACTGCCTCCAGAGGCATGTACAGTGTGCATGTACTGTAATAATGTTGAAAACTTGTTCTCCCACTGTCTATTTATCTTAAACCATCAACATGACCAACCGCAATTCACCTACGCACGCATACTGTACATCTGTTTGTACACTATGGGAAATTTTGACATGCCAATCAGTCTATAATAAATGACTGTGGGGGAAACTAGAGTTCCCGGAAGAAACTTGCCAAGCATGAAGAGAACTCAACATGCATACACAAGATTCGACCTCACAACCTACTGCATTTGTGTGAGATGACAGAACTAAACACTAAGCCAACATGACATCTGTTCATCCAATGATGATTATAATTTTTATTAACTTGGGTAATTTTTCTTCTTCTGCTTCTTCTTCCAGTTATCTTAGTAAACACACCTCAATAGATTAAAAAAACTTAGTTTTTAGTTTTGTTTTACATTTAAAAACTTTTTTTTTGCAGTTGTTCTACTTCCACTTCAATATGACCATCATCAAGCATATTTATACAATTTCTTAATCAGTAAAATAATCATATTATTTGACTAATTTTGTTTTTTTTTTTGCTTCTGGCTAAGTTTTTGTTTATATCTATACAGTATCATATTTAATGTAATCTAACACTAATAACAAGCAGATTAATTGAAAAAAAAGGTTTCAAAAAAGAAGCATAATTATTGATTTGGCAAGGTTTTCTCTACGGATAAAAAGGGATGTCCTTGCTTTGTAAATGCCAAGAAGGTTTCCATTGTGGGAAAGTCTTTGGGCTTTGGAGTTTGCACTTGGCACTTTCCCGGTAACATTGTAAGCTACCTGTACTTATTAAATCTTAACCCATATTCAACATGTTGACACTTTTTAATATTTTTTTTCATAGGCTTATTACCATTGGTTCCCAATACCACAGACTTTTTGATAAAAAAAAAAAAAGAAAGGCGAATCATGGAGCTACAGCTACTACAGTGTAAGTGATGACAGGATATTCTGTAACAATAAATGTAACTATTAACAAATTAAAAGTTTAGTTAATTAAACAATGAATTAACTTACTTATAGCTAAGCTATTAATTTAAAAAGCTACTACTTCATCCATACAGGATAACGCGGTATAGATGACGAGTGAGTGAGTGAGTGAGTGAGTGAGTGAGTGAGTGAGTGAGTGCTTCATCCATTATTACATTTAAAATTATTGGAAAATTTACAAATTTTGTGGGATGAAACAAATATGTCCATGCTGTTATAAGTAAAATACTTCACTTTGCTGTGGTTACATGATGGTGTTTTATTTTTAGAATAATGGTATGATGAATAAAGTTCTTCTTCAACATCTGTATTTTCATTATTTCCATCTTAGTATCTTTGTTTCTTTACTACTTGCTCGTATTAGCATTCACTAGTCAATAAATGCTGCTCTCTGACACTATGGACTTGTCATTTCAAAAGTCTACATTCCAAACACTCTGAATACCGTGCTATGCATCTGCCTCATATTTACTGTATGTCACCATAAAAAACACTAAGATTTCCAACAGAGCAGTTTAAAGCAGACACCTTCGGTCATCAGCACACAGTATTGAGAAATAAACACATACAGTACGCCTTGCTGTGAAACCAAAAAACAATATGTTTCATAATCATTTTTTAAATAAATCCCATCCATGTCTGAACTCAAACGTACTAAAATACTTGTGACATTTGCTAAAGACACAATTACATTACATTGATTTGTCAGAAAATATGAGAAAACAGCCGAGAATGAGAAACAGGAATATTGTAATAAAGACTTACGTTAGCCACAGAACATGCAGAGAGCGAGAACAGGAAATACACACACACGTTTGACTCGTTGATAGTAGCAAGTGGGGGATTCACACAAGCATTAAGAAGATACGCACTCACGTACTTTTAAATGTTTTGTAGATATGCACTTTTCTCTGGAAATCACCTGACCCAAATTTTATAAACAGAGCTGCTAATGTGCTTTTAAAAACAGACAAGGTGGTCGTAAAGGACTTTGACCAACGTGCAGAGGTGACACACTCACACACACTGATAAGTGTTGGCACCCTTGGTATTACCTTCCTTGCTTTAGATTCTCTCACCTTTAAATCAATGGCTCAGAGAAAATTAATATACTGTAAATATACTTTATTGCAAACAGGAAAAAATAACAGTACCAATAAAAAAGTATGCTCATGGTTATTAATTAATATTTATATTTGAAACCAGTGCATACAGTGACAGATATTACAGTATAATCTAATACGTTACTTCACAGATTATTGTGGGTTGAAGTGTTTTTTTTTTCTTGCTATCTACATTAGCCTCAATTATGTCCATAGCCAAATCTTGTGCTCTATCATGTTTTGGCAGATTAGGACCTGAGTTAATAAAAATAATTCATCTAAATGTATTTATATACTATGAATTATATAAATGTATATTTTAAAGATATAATTGCTGTATATTCATATAAACATATGAACCTAAAAATACATTAATTTCTCTTCAGCACAGATTTGAGATCATTTCGTAGTCAGAAGTTCATTGTTTGTTTGTTTTATATTTTTACTGGGACTAAAAGTATCCCTTATAAACTTACTGTACTAACTTGAATAAAATATAGTTTTGGAGGTCAATAGTAGCATTTGTGCATAGAATACAATTTATATGTACAAATGCACAACAAATCTGTACTGTATCAAAAACTGAATATGGAGATCTCAGTTGTCAAATAAAATTTAACTTTAAATACTACTGTACTTCAGTCATAATAACTCCAAAAGCTACCTATAGTTATATGCTTTATTTAGCCAGTTATGTTGCTGAAAATAGAAACAGAATAAACACTGAGCAGTTAATTTTAGCATAGAACATAACCACATGGCACAGTGTTATTTCAGTGCTTATTAGTGTTTCTTACTATTTGATCTATTAGATTCTCAGTTTAGGTACAAATGCTGAAAGAAGCAAACTATAGACCCCACACATGTCATGCATGTAGCAGCAGCTCCTAATCATGTTTTTGATGTTACAGGATGACATTAATAATGACATAACCTCAAACAAAATTAAGTAGAGGTGCTATCACAGAGCGACTAATGCTATGAGCTGTTGTCTACAGTAAGCCTGTATGAGGCAGTTGAAACTTGACATCATCTTGCAGCTTATAAAGTGAAGCAGCGTCTTTTGAGTGGTTTTTACCTTTGAAACAGCAGGTGTGTTTCCTGTTGCTGGTGAAGTGCACACAGTAGAGCTAGTATCATTTAACGGAGTTTTCAGGTCATAGCAAAGTTACAAAGTCTAACTAAACAAAAAGAAACACCTGATATAAAACATCATACATCATACTCTCTATAATCCATCTTTCCCTTTATCATTCTTTGCAGTACTGTATGCACAATGTACATACACACTATTTGCATGTGCAATTTTTAACTTTTAGACTGACTTCTAATGATATGCTATGAAAGAAGAGTTTATTTTATTATTATTATTATTATTATTATTATTATTATTATTATTATTATATAATAATAATAATAATAATATTATTATTATTATTAGCCCAATTTCTCATGCAAACCTGACAACACTGTAATTGTCAGGTCTGCAGTTAGTCCTCCAATCAATGTATTCGTAGAGTGAGCACAGGGCTGAGTGAGTCCTGCCTCACTGGGCCCTTGTTTGTGCTTTTTGTAGTTCTCATATTTAACCACTAGTTGGAAAAATACTTTTGGATGAGAATCTAGAACGACAAGCAAATCACCAGAATCACTATGTCACTATACATACTATATATATGGGAGGGTAAAGAAATTTGTACAAAAGGGCAATTTAGTAATCTAAAAAAATAGAAAATAAACAAATAAATGAATAACCCATGCATAATATTATTATTATTTTTTTTATTTTTATTTTTTTTTACAAATTATTGTGCACCTGCAAGTGTCAGACAATGCTATAAAATCTAGCAGCTTAATAAACCAAAAGTTAAAACGCAGTGCCTTAAGAGTGCTATGTTCCCTGTGCCCTGCTATACAGCTTTGGAGTCTGGCTTAAGTTAGTACAATCCTGTGCATGCTTTATTGCAAGATTAAAAGATCATTTTAAGCCATTAATAATTTACCTTTTTAGGGCAATGCTTTGCTTTGATTCAATACAGTACTTAGCTGTTTTTCCTCTTTTAATATTTTCAGGAATGCTTTAGGGGTCTTTCCAGTTCACAGCATGTTTTATGGGTCAGGCTTCTTGCTTGACAGCCAAGTGCTGATGAACTCATAGGAACTCATTTTCCTTAAACACATCTAGAAATAACTTAGGCTTCTCAAACTCCCTGCAGCTTTATCTGTTGCAACAGACTTCTGCTGTCACAGCAGTGGCAACCGCTTGTTAGCTACCTGTCCTTGTTAAAACAGGATGTTGATCGAATAGCACCTGAGTATCTGTATAACATCTTATCAATTCAACTCAACTCAAAGTTTTACCAGCAGATGTACTTATTTATGCACATTTAACTTTGACAGGAATTCCCAAATGCAGTTAATACTGTATACCATGGAATGTTTAAGCAATCCCTATAGGACTTTCTGCAAAAAATATGCAATTTTGCAATAAAGTCTATGTTCCTCACATTTCAACACTCATACAACCCATTTAAACAAATTTCGAACACATTGAAGCACATTTACAACACATTCCAATACTATACAACACATTTAAAGCAGAACTGAAACAGAACTTAAAGTTTAAATTTGTATCAATTTGCTTCTCTTTACTTATTCCACAGTTTGTTGTACACACTTAAGAGGTTACTATCTTTAAATTGTAATTTTTTAAATGTTGTAATAATGTCCACTCACCAATATATTCAGTTTCAGCAGGTTGGAGCTGTGTGCTATTGCAGTATGTTATTCTTTCTGGAATCCTTTGTGAAACTGGCAATACGAATACTTCCTGGCCGTCTTAATGTCTTGGCTGTTCTGACAGGATCTGCACACGGGGAGGTGTGGACATCTCATTGGCTGACATGCCTCATGAAATTTAACACCTGCCTAAGTTTTACATGCATTATGCTGACTAGGATCTGTATTATAAACATATTTCACTGCAACTGGCATGCTGCCATTGTAAACATTGTTAGTGGTAGGTTTGTATATCTTAAATGAAACATTGCATGAGACTCCAACAAACTCCAACAGTAGCTGATCTCATGATTAAGGTGCTGTATAAGGCATATACAGTGTGTGTGTATATATATATATACAGTATATATATACAGTATGTATGGAAAGTTTATTTTCTACATTCGTAAACAATACTGGATTTTAAATAAAATACATATGGCATTAAGTAACAACAACAGACAAAAACATCAGTCAGTGGTTATTTACATGAAGGTCAGCTGTTCTGTAACAATTTTTGCTAAAACAATATTCTCAGGTGGATTTACAGAACATGGTCTGATGTTGGAACATGGTCTCACCTATGGTCATGAGCGGTGGGTAGTGAACGAAAGAACAAGATCGCGAATACAAGCGGCTGCTCCTCCGCAGGGTGTCTGGGCTCTCCCTTAGAGATAGGGTGAGAAGCTCAGTCATCCGGGAGGGGCTCAGAGTAGAGCCGCTGCTCCTCCGCATCGAGAGGAGCCAGATGAGGTGGCTTGGGCATCTATATAAGATGCCCCCTGGACGCCTCCCTTGTGAGGTGTTCTGGACACGCCCCACCGGAAAGAGACCCCGGGGAAGACCCAGGACACGCTGGAGGGACTATGTCTCTTGGCTGGCCTGGGAACGCCTTGGGATCCCCCCGGAAGAGCTGGAAGAAGTGGCCAGGGAGAGGGAAATCTGGGCATCCCTGCTGAAGCTGCTGCCCCCGCGACCCGACTTCGGATAAGCGGAAGAAAATGGATGGATGGATGGATTTGCAGAACACATCAAGCACCATGATGAAATTAGCTGTCATGAAGGCCATCCCAGGAAAGTAAGACAAAATCTTACCTCTTACTTCATTTAAAATTAGCAGCTTCTGAGATCACCAATTTACAGCATCTCTGATTAGAGCCATTATAAAGGCTTACAGTACGTAGCATAAGCAGTAGACACATCTTAATATGAAGTGTTTGCTTTCACAATTCAGCTTGCGCTTAGAAGGATGTACTGTTACTACCAGCTCAGCAGTAAAAGACCTGGGCGTAATATTAGACAGTAACTTGTCCTTTGATAATCACATTTCAAATATCACAAAAACAGCCTTTTTCCATCTTCGAAATATTGCTAAACTTAGGAACATCTTATCCGTATCTGATGCAGAAAAACTAGTTCATGCATTCATGACCTCCAGACTGGACTATTGTAATGCATTACTAGGTGGTTGTCCTGCATCCTCAATAAACAAGCTTCAGTTAATCCAAAATGCAGCTGCCAGGGTTCTCACTAGATCCAGAAAATATGATCATATAACCCCAATATTATCATCCCTGCACTGGCTACCTGTTCAGTTTAGAATAAATTACAAAATAGTATTACTTACATACAAGGCCTTAAATGGTTTAGCTCCCACATACCTAACCAGTCTTCTGATGCGCTACAATCCACCACGCGCCTTAAGATCACAAAACTCCGGACTTCTGGTAGTTCCCAGAATTTCAAAATCTACAAAAGGGGGTAGGGCTTTTTCATATTTAGCTCCAAAGCTTTGGAATAGCCTTCCAGACAGTGTTCGGGGAGCAGACACGGTTTCTCAGTTCAAAAGTAGACTCAAGACGCATCTTTTTAATCTGGCATACACATAACTCATCCCATAATCTCATACTCCAGTACACCTATACCGAATGGCAACTACGCTAATTCTCCCCATCTGTTCTGTATTTCTCTACCCATCCCGAGGCATCGGGAGATTTTGCCAGCTTCAGTAGACAAAGGCCGACCCTGCGAGGTTCCTGAGGCATCCAGAGAAGGACCAGCTCCAGCTGGATTCAGCTTTATGATGGTTGGAGCTACACATGCTGCTCCTGTGCTTCCAGTGATCAGACCTCGCTGAACTGGTCTTCATGTCAATTTAAATGATTTTCTGTCATATTGAATTTTCACCTGCACAACACATGATGTTATATCATTTCTATCTGTTATCACCCAGATGAGGATGGGTTCCCTGTTGAGTCTGGTTCCTCTCAAGGTTTCTTCCTAATGCCATCTCAGGGAGTTTTTCCTTGCCACCGTCGCCGTCACCCTTGGCTTGCTCATCAGAGACATTTCATTCATTCGTCTCATTATTATTATCTGCACATTTTTCTCACACATACACACTTGCAATTATTTTCTTTTCTAAAATTATTATTATTATTATTTTTTTTTTTTTGTAAATTTTCTTTCATTTTTGTGAAGCTGCTTTGAGACAATGACCATTGTTAAAAGCGCTATATAAATAAAATTGAATTGAATTGAAGTGTTCAAAGGAGATGATTGCACATTTTGTATGTGTACATATTGGATGTCTTTTACAATGTAGAAAGAAATAAAAATCAGGAATGACCATGGAATTAGATGACAATGACAACCAACTACACACCAGCAAACTGGTGACAGGATCATGGACACACATGACACACTTGCAGGGGGATCAAAGGCCAGCATGTTCAGTCCAATGCCACAGAAAAGCAAACACAGCTCAAACTACTGAAACAAAGTGAATGCTGGCCATCAAAGAAAGCAAATAAAATGCCTGGTTCACTACAGGATGCTGCATATTGGGGCTTAGCAGGCACACAGTTCAAGGTTGTTGATCTGGCCTCCAGATACCTCAGATTTCTATCTGGCCAAGCATTCATGGTATGCACCAGACAAACAAGTCTAAGGGAACCCCCACCCTGCAACCAACAACAGTCAATGGATCCACCATTAACATCATGCTAAAATAAAAACTTACCAAAGCATATTGCCAGAGGTCTTGTGGAGTCGAGGGGACAGAGCTGCCCTGGCAGTGCACTGGGAATCTGCATAATACTGAACTTGATGTTTTTCATTTGAATGTTATAGATGTTCAGTGTACATAGTTTAAGTTACTGAGACTAGATATTTCTCCTCATTGTCCACTTAAAAAAAAGGCTGTAAATTAAGCACAAAACTTATGCAGCCACAGCTCAGAATCTTTAGCTGCTGTTCACGTCAAACATCACTATGCGGAAAGATGTGATCTGTGTGACTTTGGCATGTTTGTTGTTGGCATATGGGCTGGTTTAGGTATCTCGAAAACTGGTGATCTCCATAGTTTACACAATAGTCTCTAGAGTTTACACACAATGGTGAGAAAAAACAAAACAAAAAGAAAAACCCATGTCTAGGGGGTAGTGTGTGTGTGTGTGTGTCTGTGTGTGTGTGTGGTGTTCTGCAGACCTTGTTGTTGAGAGAGATCAGACGAGAATGATTAGATTGGTCTCGGCTGAAGTCTATGGTAACTCAAGCACACTTCAAACTGATGGTGAGCAGAAATCATCTCAAAATACAATCAAATCTTGAGGGGGATGGACAACTACAGCAAAAGGCAACGTCAGTCTCCACTGTTGTCAGCCAAGAACAAGCATTGAGGCTTTTTCTCCTAAATGGCAGCTTAATTGAGGAATAGTCTTATTCATTGACAAGGTTTAATTAGTAAGTATTTGCATAATCATTATTCATTTCTCTCCAGCTTAGTCTGTAGATCATTCCACCTCCCCTTTCAACTCAGTAAAATGTGAACAACTGACCTAATCTCACTAACCTATTTACTCTGGAGTTTTGTCATTACTCAGAAAACATACACCAAATTCGAATGCGTGAAGTTACCGCATTGGCTACATTTCCTCGTGTTCTGTAGATAAACCACTGAATGTGTAACATCAAACAGAAAGAACCATTCAGCAAAATGCAAATCATTTAAGGTTTAGCTTAAAGAGACTTCAAACAACCAACTACAGGAAAACAGTTCTAGAGAGTGTGAAGATTTTTATTTAAATGTGCTGTTATAAGCTTGATAATTAGATGGTTATTTACATCTCATGGCACTCTGCAGCTGGGCCAATGTAAAATTATTTGTTGTACTATGTGTTTGTACAGTATGCCTTAGATTGAAACCACATTATTTTGACCACAACTAATTCAGTAGTTTCAAATTAGTTGTAACAAATATTACAAAGTAATATAACAAAGTTACAAATATGTTGTAAGACAAATCCTGTGTTCAGGGAAAAGTGATACAGTACCATGTACTATAACTGTATTTTAAAAGGGTTGAATTAATGGCCTGTAGACAACTAATTGTCTAGAATTGTCCAACAATCTTGGAAGGAGTGATGGACACATACAGTACCAGAGCAATGGCCACATTAAGTGATGATGAAGCGATGCAGTCATCATGAATAGTACCCTGTGCATTACAAGCCTCTGAAGGCAGTGTTAGGATCTGGGGTTGCTTCACTTGGTCAGCTCTAGACACCAACATGGCATAAAAAGCATAAAAACTTTGGGTACTGTAATATTACAGGTCCAAGACAAAGATATTTACAATTCATCTGTGCTGTATAGACTCATTTGTGCATATTTATTTGATATTAATTAATTTATTATTATTAAGCTCTTGACAGTATATTAAAAATACAGGGGATGGACAATGAAACTGAAAAATCTGGGCCTCCTTTTGCAGCCAATACAGGATCAGTTTGTCTTGGGAATGACAGATTAAAGTCCTGCACATTGGACAGAGGGATTTTGAGCCATGATGCAATGATGCAATTGTAAACATTGGGTGCATGTGGTCCTCCAGAGTAGTTCGGTAGTCTTTGGCAGACTAGCACAATACTAGTCCCATCTAGCACAAGTATTGGTCCTAGGGAATGCCATGATATTGCAGCACAAACCATCAGTGGTCCACCCCCATGCTTAACTCTGGGCTTGCAACAGTCTGTGTGGCACACTTTTTTGGGGCTTCTCCACACCGTAACTTTCCCGGATGTGGGAAAGACAGTGAAGGTGGACTCATCAGTGAACAATACAAATACAATACATGTTTCGCATTGTCCACAGCCCAAGATTTTCGCTGCAGGCACCATTGAAACTGACATTTGGCATTGGCACGATTGACCAAAGGTTTGGTTATAGCAGTCCTGCCATGTACATTGACCCTGTGCAATCAAGATTGGCCACTAGGCTGGTCAAATTTAGCCATGAAACCTCCAACACTAAATTGGCCAGTGTTTCAGTTTCATTGTCCAACAGCTGTATTTTACACATATTGTGATTTTAACACAGAGTTTTGGTAATTGATAAATTGTTTATTTGTATTTGTATTTAGAGTAATTGAATGTAGAACTAGGGCAGCATGATTTCATAAAAAATGTGATTTTGAATACTTGAACATATTGTGATTGTGATTTAAACTGTGATATTTAATACCTGCAATGTTTTGTAATCGAATCTATTTATGAAGGCTAGTTGGACAAATGATCTCATTAAAAGGGTTTTTTGCCAATATTTTTATCTCCTCAAGTGAATAATAAATGACTAAACAAATATTTACGTTATTGACAGAATACATACATTTCTGCCTTTTGTTATTAAATAATTGCAAAGGTCCTTATTGTGTTTCTTATGCTTTAACTTGTGCAGCACAATTTAAAACTGTCCTATCCATTAAAAACGTCAGCAAACAAGAATATAAGTAACAATTTATACAAACTTAATAATGTTTCATGGAAAACTTGTTTCAACAAAAAAATATATGACTTTTAGAGAAGTGGCTTTGTATCAGTTTAATCCATATGTTACCCTGCTCATTTTCCCTTCAGCCCCGGCATGCCCAGCCACCTCACAGCACAGCATATCCTACAGTTCTGCAGAGAGGCTTAAGTTGTCTAAGCTGCTATTAGTTAATCCAGGATGCCTGCATAAACAGGGCACAAGCTTAACAAACAATAAATAAAATATAATAACCTCTAGTTAGTATGATTCATTAAAGTATCTCTTCTTTTTTGTCAACTTGCTACTACTCAATAGCAAGATTGTTAAACTGAACAATTTCTTTTGAGAAAAGTGATTAGCAGGTGATTGATGTGTTCTTGAAATTACACCTGTCACAAGTACTAAACCTTAAATACATTCTTAAATAGTATTTGGATGGCCTGATATTTCCAGACATATGTCTCTTAAGTAATGTTATTATAGGAAGGAATTACATTAGCTTCGCACATGATAAGCTACCTGTTTATATAAAAAGAGTGTTTTCATGCACATTGCAAAAACAAAAACACACTACACATTTAATTTTGATTAACATGCATAATCAGGACATATATTCTGCCGAGACTTTGCAGAGTTTGTACAAGTACAAGTTGTGCTTGACTATTATGCTTATTATGCTCACATGATCATAATACACTATGGGGCCAAAGGTTTGTGGACACCTGACCACTAACACTATATATACTGTATATATCTGGGTAGTCCTTTTGCCACAAAGTTGGAAGAACCCCAGGCTTCATTCAATACTGGTGCATGACCTCAGTAATGCTCTTGTGGGCGAATTGACAAATACCTGCATCCATGCGTTAAAATCTTGTGAAAATCCTTCACAAGTAATTGGCAGTTATTATAGCAAAGCAGGGAATAAATATGAAATAGGATCTTCAAATAGGAAAGGCATATGGGCACGACTGTCAGGTTTACACAATCTTGTGGGTATATGCCACAATGTAACAAGTGCAATGGCATAGACTGTGCTGAGAAGAAAGTCATGTGTAGTGTTTCCCTATAATAAATTGTCACTAAAAATAGAAACTTTTATCATAATAATGGCCTTTACCATGTGTGTGCACTGTCCATTATTGTATAAGCAAAGACGTACAGTATGGCTTTCAGTTTTGGTTGATAATCTGGTTGAGTAACCTGCTGATTCAGATGTTTCTTCAACAGTTAAACTGCAGGTGGAGGTGTGGCAGCATGACTCCTGGCAAGAGGCACTGCCAAAACAGCTCCCTGCCCTGAGGCCCCAGACTGTCTCCTCAAAAACAATCTGTTCAGCTACATCAGCAAAAGCAAGTATACTGGTTAGGCTGGATGTCAGCTAACTCCTATATACAACGGTGAATAGACTTGCTTAGAAATGTTTGGTGGTTTGTTAATATGAAGGGAGTTAAAATTTCTCAATAGAGAGAAAAAAAAACACTGGAGTTTTATGTTTGATGTGAGTCATTTGAGGGTCAAAAAAGCTCAGTTTCTCATGAAAGAAGAAAGCAAGAGTTGTTAATCCTGAAGCCCTCTAGTAAAAGTCATTACCCTTGGTGCCCTTTGTCAGTCCATTATGTCAGAAAAGGCAGGAATCTTCCAGTAATTATCTTTGGAAATTGTGGGCTTTTGTAAAATATGAGGAAAGTGAGGAAAGTTTCTAAATAATTGTGCTGTACTGGACACTGCTTTCAGGATTATGTATAAAACTGTCAGATCTGCTATTGTTCAATAGCTCCATCTGCTGGAACAATATCCTTGTATGCAGCTGGTAAATGAATGCAACAAATAAACAGAATAGATTGAAACAACTACTGACAGCCTAACTGTCCCCTCATACATCAGAATACCAGTGATATTGGCAACTTGGTAATGTTGGTTTAGTAGTTATGTCATTGTTTAAGTAGCACAGGTTGTGCAATCAATAGTTGATTCCATGACAAAAGGGTTTCTATGTAATAATAGCATGATCCAACAAGAAGTTGTAACATGCTGTCATGGTTAGGCTTGTTGAAGAGTTGAAGAACAGTTCATGTTTTGTGTCCTGTCAAAGTCTTGACGAAGTAGATTTCCTGACATTCTGGCACCTAAATAAATTACAGGACAAAATCAGAAGCATTTGCAAATTTAAGTGCTCCAGCTGACATCTCATTAAAAAAAAAGAATGTGGTAAATACATAGATGATCCTCCTTTTGTCCTTTAGTCAGTCTGTTCCCCCAGTGTTTTACATGGAGAATAGTATGACATAGTGAAACTGTGAAAATATATTTACAAAAAAAAAGAAAGAAAAATATTTTATGAATATAACTATAAATATTTTCAATACCAACATGAAGATACATTGCAAAGTAAAACCTTTATTGCCCCCTGGAGGCTCTGGGACTCTTGGGGTTTTTGTATGCTTCTGGGACTTTTATTTTGACACAAATGTTCATTGTTTCTAGATTAATGATTTTACACAGCTTTAGCATATCTATGGTTAATAGTTATGAGAAGCTTGGATCATTTAGTGACTCTGGTTCTTTTTAATCTCATTCATCAAAATGAACAATAATAATTTTTTTTAGTCATTTAGTCATTTCGTTCTTTTGATCAGAAATAAAATAAAATGGTAACTTTTCAGACCCCCACCAAATGTTGCCTATAGTTCCAGTAATGAAAACATTACAATGCAGTTAAGGACATATTATGATAAACAGAATTAACAGCTCGCCTCTCATATTTCCGAATCGTTCGTTCTTTTGTCACATGACACTCATATGCAGTGCATTGCACAGGAAATAGGATTGAATGGTTGTTCTCATGATTCTTCTAGTCTGAGTCGTTCGTTCTTTTGTTCCTTTTCATTCCTATTTTTATACGAACCCCAGGAGCATACATTAGGTTTTTGTTTCCTTCCTTCTTTTTCTTTCTTCTCCATGCATATATTCTCCTGTAATGTTATTTATTTATACATTTAAGTTATATATGGAAATACTCAATGATTTTGTACATCACTATGCAGACATGATAAACATATATAACAAAATTGGTACAGCATATAATATGGTGCCTCAGACTTTTGCACCGTTCTATATATATACATTTATAGGTGCACAGTGGAACCTCGTTTCACGAACACGATTTCTTCCTAGGTTCCGTTGGTAACCAAATTTGGCTGTATTTAGTTTTACATAGTTTCCATAGGAATACATGCAAATAGAATGAATTAATTCCTGATTACTACGAAATACATTAAACTTTTGTTTATTTAAAAAATAGAAAACAAAGTATGAAAAAGCCTTTATGCTAAAATACAGTAATACTTCACTAAATCTAAAAACTGTACAACAGAGAGCACACATTTTAACATTTACATGTAGTCTTAAGGAAGAAATGAAGGAGAGGAACTTGGGTGGGCAGAAGTTTAGTGCTTGCAAGGAGAGACCCCTTTCTTATTAACACTGGGTAATTCTCCTTCAGGGGTTTTCTCTCTTTTTTGTTTTTTGGCCTCTGTTTTTTTTTTTTTTTTTTTACATGGCAGCCGTTTTCATTACAAATCTATCCAGACTTTCTTTTTTGCGCTGTACAATTTTCCTAATGTAAAACACCACGTTATCGTTTATAAGGTGTACTGTAGCAGTCTGTTTTTCACAGTATTGTTAGGATGATAATTCTTGGCAATGGCTTGGACGATATGTTAGATAGGTTTGCTCTGAAGAACCTCTTAACTCTGTCAGCCCTTTTAGTGCAGTAACCGCTAATACGAAGTCCTGTTCGATACAGTATGTTTGCTCTGAACAACCTGTTAAGGGCCTTTTGCACTGATAACCCTGTTGAGGGCCCTGTTTGCTCTATTGGCCTGCTTTGAAATTACAGTCTGCTTAGGAAGCCAGGAATGTTTAGGACTTTGACAGTTATAGCAGTTCTGGAGAATAATGTTCCCTTTCAAAAGCTACACTCGATACTGCATGAAAACACTATGGGAACATCTTTTTGTGTTTCCGGTTGTGAAGCATGTGTGTATCAAACACGCCAAATTTTTGGCTTATATAACCTCGATCAGGTGACATCATCTGATGAAGTGCACCAGTTGTTTCCAGTTTTTTGGGGAAAATCACGGTCTCCTCAATTTTTGAATGGGAAGCTGTTGCTGACACACAATGATCGCTAGATGGCGCTTTCACCCAAAGCAAATAGTTTAGCTCCAAGATCAACTTGCACTTGGGCAATGCGCCATTCATTCCCACGATGATAATCAGCGATATTTTTTTTTCATATTCAACTGAGAAAACCTACTACAGAGTCTCTAAGGGGAGTCACTAATTGTCTACTTAATTTTATAACGTTTTAAGAAAATTAATTAGTTCGTTCATTCTATTTGAAGCTTCTGAACTTCTCGGATGTTTTTTAGTATGACAGTGATTTAGATTAGTTCTGAACTCGCTTCCGTGAAATTATCGCTACAACAATGAAATGACCCTTCCTGTAATGACAATGTAATGACCCTTCCTGAGGATATAAAGCCAGGTCTGACTCTCGCAAGGCGGGAAGCGCAGAAGGAGAGTGTGATTACCCGGGCACCCCCTTGTAAAGACTGGGGTACAGCTCGCCGCGCTTCGCAATCCGCCTCAAAGACGTCGGACCTGCGTGCGTCTTCTTCACTAATAAGAAGTCCTGAGGCGCATGCGCCCAGGACCGTGGGGGTCGCTCACCTCGGGGAGGGGCACATAGAATTCCTTTCGAGAATGAAGTGTTCTCCCTGGCACCCCCAGGAGGTCGGTGTTCATGCTCTGCCACCACTGGTGTTTCGGACACACGGTCTCCAACGAGATGTTAGTTCTTCAGTCATGAAGACTGTTTTCAATTTCCTGCCATGTTTCAGGATGTCGAACATCTAGCCCCACCACAAGCCCACCCCCCTCCCCCATCTAGCCGAAGTGCCTTTTGGAGAAAATGGCAGCGTGGAAGCTATTGCCAGGTATATCTCCTTGGGTATTAAGGACTGTAGAGAGAGGTCTCCACTTCTGTGAAACCAGAAAGGGCACATCTGCTGACTCTGGATTTGCAGATGTTGCTGGAAAAAGGGGCCATAGAACATGTTCCCCTACCAGACAGAGAGTCAGGCTACTACAGTCTATATTTCTTGGTTCCCAATAAAAACAGGGGGCTGCGTCCAATTTTAGATCTTCACGGGCTGAACCACTATCTGAAAACATACAGGTTCAAAATGTTGACTGTCAAAATGATTGTTTCTTAAATCCAACTAAAGGATTGGTTTGTGACAATTGATTTGAAGGATGCATACTTTCATATAGAAATATTGCCACAATACAGAAAGTTCCTGAGGTTCGCTTTCGGGGGCGAAGCTTACCAGTATCAGGTCCTTCCATTTGGTCTAGCTCTGTCATCCCGCACATATACAAAATACATGGATGCAGTTCTGTCTCCTTTACGACTTCAACATCGGGATGTCATCCTGGCTCATGACGAAAAGTGTGCTCTTTCCTGTTCAGAGGACAAAATATTTGGGTGTCACATGGGATTCGATCACAAAGCGGGCACAGATGTCTCCCGCTAGTGTCAAATCCATTCTCAACACCCTGAAGGAAATCAAGCTAGACCAGTAGTCCCACTATAGGTCCTTCTTGTCGTCACAAGATGCTAACGACAGACACTTCCCTCACGGGCTGGGGTGCGGTCTTAGATGGCCGTCCAGCCCAAGGGAGCTGGAGAGGTCATCTTCTCGCGTGGCACATCAATTGCCTCGAAATGATGGCTCTATTTCTGGCCCTGAAGCACGTCCTTCAGCAGTTGAGAGGCTACCATATCTTAGTGCAGGTGGACAACACTACGGTAGTCTCATACATACTGTAATCTCCAGGGCGGACTGCGCTCCCGCCACTTGAACAAGCTAGCACACCAGGTTCTGCTTTGGGCACAGGACAAGGTCCTGGCCCTCAGGGCAATTTACATTCCGGGGCATATGAATGTGGGAGCAGATTTCCTGTACAGACAAGTTGTGACACATGGGGAGTCAGTCAAATTTGGGAAAGATTTTATGTACAGTAGCAGAGGTGGACCTCTTTGTCTTGTAAGAAACAGCACAATGTCTCCTTTATTACTTTCTGCCTCCTCCAGCTCCCCTGGGTCTGGACGCCATGGCCCATACATGGCCCAGATTACGCCTTTATGCGCTTCCTCTGAGAGCTGTGCTCCCGAGAGTCCTGGCGAGGGTCCGTCAACAGGGTTTGCACCTCTTATTGATAGCAAACAGGGAACAGGGTTACAGCAAAGTAACCTGAGACGTTTTGTTTCTAGACACCTTGGAAAACCCAGCATCACCTAAGCTACACCTGCATCACCTGAAATATGCCCTGCACCGCCAGAGCATCTTGAGTTGTGCCTGGTCCTGTCTCAGCCAGATAGCGCACTCTCTCTGCTTTGTATGCCAGCATTCTAGCAGTGAATATAGGGTATGCTTCTGCTATGGTTGGCAAGATTGGAAAAAAGTGCGCTGCTTCCCCTAATTAGTTGTGAAAGCATCATAATCATGCTGCCTCCAGTTTTGAGTCTATCATATTCACTGTGCCTCCTGCGTTTAAGGCTTTCATATTGGGTCCCCCTCTTGGCCTCAAGGACTCACTTTTCCTGGGTTTGAGGATTTCATATGAACTCCGCCGCCTGGATTGAAGGTATTTGCTCTGACGCTTGAGTTTGAGGACATTGTTCTTGCTCCGTTGTTTGAATTTAAAGATATCGTGTTTGTTTTGCTATCCAAGAATGTCAAGTCATTGTCCCATCTCCATACTCAGCCCCAAAGGACACACACCACAGTGTCAAAAGACCGCAGTGTCATACGACCCAGTGTGGGTGTTGTCCAGACAGATTGATTTCCCACATCTGAATTGACATCTTAAGTGATTTCTGTTTTCCATGTTTTGGGTTACCATATAGGTTCCAGGTTTTGTTAGTTTTTGTCTTTATTATTAAAGTCTTTACTTCTGCAACTATCCTTCCACCACAACCTGTGCCATTGCATTTCAATGTTCGACTCAGTTTCAGATTGAATATCTATCTATCTATCTATCTATCTATCTATCTATCTATCTATCTATCTATCTATCTATCTATCTATCTATCTATCTATCTATCTATCTATCTATCTATCTATCTAGCACCTTTGCTCTAAATCATCTCATTAGCAATTTTAGTCTCTTTTTGTGATGGAAGAAGAACAGCGTGAGTTGGCAAATGTCACCTCTCCTGAACCTCTTCCTAAGAAAATCAATTATGAAGGAATGGTTCAGTCTGAGTTACTCCTAAGAGCATTTATTAATCAAGACATTGCTTGCTCAAGCTTCATTTCATCAAGCCTTTATGAGACCTTTTGAAAAATGTAAACCTTTGAAAAGACTTATGTGGAGTAGCATTTTAAAGGAAATCAAAGGTCTTGCCTCTCAATATTTTAAATTGAATGGTGCTAAAGGAATCATTGTATTTTATTTAATTTTATAAATGGAAGCGTCTTGAAAGGATCTCCTGTTCTTTGTCCCTCTCAATATGTTACATCACATAGCTAGTGTTTAATAATGCAGCATGTGTGCTGCCCACCCTGGCCTCTATGAGAAGTACTTTTCCAGGTTCCAGATCATACAGGAAAGACTGGTTTTATCTGTTTAATTAGACATGACACCGCAAACTGCAATAGCAGAACTTCGTTTGCAATTGCAATTACAAAAATATTGATCTTGCCACATATGTACTTTTTGCTTTCTAGTTCAACTGAACACAATAACGAATGAAGACAAGCAGGATAGCAAACTTGAAATCTAGAGCAGGAAGTGAAAAATAAGTATACAATATTAAATCTTGTGAAAACATACTTAAGCGTACTTGCAGCCTGATTAATGACTAGTATAATTTAAGTTTGCAGTTGGAACAACTAATTTTGTACTAAGTACATAATTGAATTGTATAAAAGCACAATTTTAAGTGTAATAAGTATACTTTGGAGTGCTAAAATGGAACAACTTTAAGTTTACTAAGTATACATAAATTATATGGATGTGTGTGTGTGTGTACAGGCATGTTATTCCACAAGTTTTGACGCGTATCTTTCTTATTGTATTTGGTTACTCACAACAAGGAAGTCCATGGAGTTCTTTGCCTCTTGTTTTATTTTCAGCATCAAAGATTTAACACTTCGTACAGTTGTCTTGAGTAATTCCACTGTGGTTACAACAACCTATTCGCTGTATCTCGTTATGGTTTTCTTATGTTTACAACAACCTATTTGCTGTATCTTTTTGCTTACGTTGGCTTACGGTCAAAAGCTTGTGTTCTCCACGACTTCCATATCTAAACTGACTTTTTACAGTGCAATAGTCATGCAACTACGTGTAACAGTGGAATGATGTCACAGACCAACTTATGATTGACATGAATGAATGCTAAATACTTAACTAATAAACTTAATGCTTAATGCATAACTAATAAAGTAAAATAAACTACAAGAACAAATTCATAAAGTAGAATATGGCTGTTAGAGTGTGTGTACTAACATACATATCCGTCAGCAATTAATGAATATATTAATGAATATTATTGAGGATATCTCTAATGTATTATAAGTACAGTACATAACAAAAAAATGTACTGTGTTACAAATACACGAGTAATATACCATAAATATATTCGTACTGCATCAGTAGCAGGCTGTTATACTTCTGGCCAATTCCAAATACTAAAAAGTACACATGCTGGTATGGTGGATTTTTTATTCTCCCCACACCGAAGTTGCCCTAATTTAAAACATTAAACAAATACTGTAACTTGAATAAAAGAAATTAAAGAAAGACTCCGGACTCCGTGCAGATCTAGATGAAGTAAGGATAAAGTTTTATTGCAACAATAAAACAAAGTGAGCCAGTCTTGAAAATGCCTAAGATGTGACCCAGAGCATCACCAAGAACAGACTGATCTACTGTGACATAGGTGCCTTCTTTTATACAGTTTTTCAAGGGGCGGGACGCTCATCTGCCCCCCTCATTTGCCCAATTATTTTTTCATTCCTCATCAAAATTTTCAACCAATAAAATTACATTTGCATTATACGTCATATACCTCGTCATCTGACTCCATCTTTTACCAATTCTTGCTTCCAATATAACTTATTTTCCTTACAAATTAGTTTCCATTATCTTTTCACTTTTTTTGTTCAACTTAAAAAATATTGGGGTGGCGCTTAAGTCTGCTATAAATTCTTGGTGCTTCTGCTTTACTCTACAGTTTTCAAGAGACAGGCCATGGGTAAGCATCTTCTACATATTATTTTAATTATTTGTCTAAGTTTGTGAATTTTATTGTATTTACGTATTTTTATTCTTCTATTTTTATTCTATTATTTTTATGCTAATCGCATTTGCACGAATGATCACCACGTCGCTTTGGATGACTCGGACAGCCAGAGCAGTCCGGCTCACAGTCCTACTGACTACACTCCTACTGAACCTGTGATGTGATGGTGAGGCCACGGTGAGTTTTACTGAGGATGAGCCCGAGCCATCTGCAGCGTTACTGCAGTTCCTAGAGGAGACAGGGCTCACTTTTTCCCCAGAATGTTGACCCCAAACCGGGTCCTTCTAAGAGGCCGCGTGCGGATAGCCCTTATCCATTTTCTTTTCGGCCTGTACGACCTGAATCTACAACGCCAGCTCCGCCGCTCCTAAAACCAGGCCCCATGTGTTTTTTATACTTTTTTATGTTGGGCCTAATACTTTGTATTGTATAATATTCACTATGTAGATACACATACTATTTTGTGTCTATTTCTTTATTAAACTTATTATTCAGATCACTGTGTGTCTCTTCTGATTATTTAATTTGACAGGTTGCATGTGTACCCAATACCTGTTACATCACAGTTAAGATCACCCCATGTCTGAGATTGTCTAGGGTTACTATGACATCATGTGCATCTCAGGTTCGTTGGGTGCATACTGTATACTGAACATCACATGATGTCTTTGGTACTATGACATCACATTGTCCTTGGCTCAACTCTGTTCACTTCACCTCACATCCATAAGATAAAATTAATAGTTTTCTGTAATATTACTGCATGCACAAATATATGTAATTAAAATATGCTTACACTGGTTAAAAAATATATATTTGTACTTTCATTATATTATACAGTACACACCGCCTTCTATAATACTGTATTGCAAATGTGTTACAAGTACACTAAATGAGTTTAGGACCATTTACTAATGTTGAATGCATTGTCTATACTAAAACATGTTTTTGAAACATATTACGTCAGTAACGACCAAGGAGTTTTTTGTTCATGTGTTCAGCAAATTTTATTTGCACAAAGTTTAAAAAAATAATAAGAATTTAAAAAAACATTTTCCAAAATTCTACAGTTTATTTCTCTTTAACAAAACTTCAGGTTGTCTCCAAAACACAAAAATAGAAGTCAAGTCAAATAGGCTTTAATTGTAATTTCAACCATGTACAGTTCATTACACAGTGAAACGAAAAAGCGTTCCTCAGAACACAGAAACTAACTAGTTAACTAGGACACCTAATTTGCTGATGATCTAAGACAAACCATATTTACACCATAAATTATCAAAGAAACTATACAGAAGACATTACTATACAAACGATAACACAAGACAACATAAAATGTGCAAACAGGAGCAGCAACACAACAACATGACACAATGCAATAATTGAGATACAGTATACTGTAATAGTTGATTGAAGCAGTGCAAGTAAATGGAATGATGGATAAAAAAACAGTAAACATTCTTGTAAGTAGCAGCAGACAATGATATAAATATTTTTGCAAAAAAACTATTTCAAGTTGGTGTTGAAATTTACTGAAAATAGAATAAAATGATAAGAACTAATGTATGCAATGATCCAGCTTCCAGCCATGAATTCATACTAGATAGAAGCTGAGAAAAGCGGAGCAAATCCAGAATGTGCCTGTCTCTAGTTTCTGATTGGCTGGTATTGCAAAATACGCAAAAAAATTTGTTAAAGTGCACGGGTGAGATTCAGCATGCAAAGAGAGAGGTGAACTAAATGTAAGCATGAATAAGTACATTTAAATTTCACTGAAAATATACTGAGACTACTGTCTATTAAAATTTGTATTCCAATGTATACTTTATGCTGTACCTTTCCATTGTTACAATGTTACAATGATTATTTCTAGCATATTTAAAAAAAAAAAATATGGCAAAATTAAATAGAATTTATTTTTTAAATAAGTGTGCTTCGGAAATTACACTGCCCTTTCACTTAGTATATTTTCCTGTAACATATTTTTGGAAAGTGTATTATTATACTATTATTTTTAAGCATGATTTGTTGCAGAATTGTTTGTTTAAAAATAAAAGACCAATGTGCACAGGGTCAGGAAAGCATCTCACACATTTCAAGCCAACCAACGTTAATCTTATGTTAAAGTTAAACTACAGTATAAATAAACTACAGCTAAAGTTAAACTACAGTATAAATATGTTTGGTTAGGTAGGGATGCCAATGGACAATGGAATTGTAACAGGTTCTGCACGCCACTGGGGTCCTTGGTGGTGCTGGAGAGATAATGTACTAATGTTAAAAATAATTGATTGTGTCTGTTCACAACCGCAGCTTGTTTATGCTGCTTTATAATGGCTCATTGAGGAGACACAGTGGTTCTGCATGTGATAAATCTGGCTGATCAAGCTTTGCTGGCCCTGGCCCAGTTTTGCATGAAAGGGGTCCCAAGTAAGAATTAGGTTTATTCACTATTTTTCAGGAATGACAGTTTGCAGATAGTTTACAGATTGCATTACAATGACTATAGAAAGGTGAAGAAAAAAAAAGAAAACACAGGAATCCAGAGGTAAGCAGGCAGACAAATGTACCCATGAAATATGGTATATAAAATATGGAATATTTAACATCTCAAAGAGAGAAACAAAACATACAGAGGTAAAGATAACATTATTTATGTTTATAGTATTTGGCAGATGCCCTTATCCAGAGTGACAAATAAAAGTTTCTTTCATGAAAATATTCCTCCCCTGTTTTAAAAGGTTATCTTCCCAAGAAATCTAGGCAAATCTATGGCATATAAAAGGCAGGTAACTGACAAAAATTTATCAAAAGATGAAGAAACCAAAAACAAAGCAAGGAACTGAAGACCAAAAAAAAAGTTGAAAAAAAGTGTTAAAAAACAGAAACAAAATACTGCAAAATGTCCTCATCTAGTGACCATAAGAAAGAAATGCAGGCTACAGCCTGCATGATTTAATTTAGTAAAGTGCGTATTATGTTGAATGTGATGATATATTTTATTCAAGCTCCAATGACGAGGGTTTTAACATTATTATTATTATTATTATTATTATTATTATTATGGCTGAGAACTTTCAAAGCATAGAGTTATATGTGTCTGGTTTCTGTAAGTACATCTGGGTAAAACTCTGCATGTTCAGTTATGGAGCTAGTTGAAACATAAAGATAAAAGTTCATTCATTCATTCATCTTCTACTGTATACCGCTTTATCCTGTATTTAGGGTCGCGGGGACCTGGAGCCTATCCCAGGAGACTCTGGGCACGAGGCAGGGTACACCCTGGACAGCGTGCCAATCCATCACAGAGCACACACACACTCATTCACACACTATGGTCAATTTTGGGAACGCCAATTAGCCTAATCTGCATATCTTTGGACTGTGGGAGGAAACCGGAATACCCGGAGGAAACCCACCAAGCACGGGGAGAACATGCAAACTCCATGCACACAGAGACGGGAATCGAGCCTGGACCCTGGAGGTGCAAGGCGACAGTGCTAACCACTACACTAAGATAAAAGTTGTTATTGTTGTTTTTACATTTGTACATTAATGTGGCCACAATCAAGGCTGTCAATCAAGAAACAACAAATAAAGATCCTGATAAAATGTAAAATGTTCATTTGACTTTAACCACCAGAGGGTAGAGTTGTGTCATCTGACACATATTCTTTCATTCTTTTTTTCTTTCTTTCTTTTATTTTTTTAAATGTTAACTATAAAAAAGTATAATACTCTAGAGCACAAGAGTTCAGTAAGTTATCTCACTCTCATCTTCTATATAAAAAAAAAATAATTAAATCCCTCTTCCCCGTTGTGTTGGACTAATGTCACTTAGTTATTAACCTAGTTAACCCAGTGTCAGTATGTATCCAGTGATGTAAACTTTAAAGCACTTTTTGTAAGTCGCTCTGGATAAGAGCGTCTGCCAAATGCCTAAATGTAAATCGCTTTATCCTGTATTCAGGGTCGTGGGGGCCTGGAGTCTATTCCAGGTGATTTAGGATATGAGGCGGGGTACACCCTGGACAGTGTGCTCACTCACGCACACATTACGGGCAATTTGGGAAGGCCAGTCAATCTAACCTACATGTCTTTGGACTGCGGCAGGAAACCGGAATACCCGGAGGAAACCCATCAAGACCACAGAGACGGGACTCGAGCCTGGCCGGGAATCGAACCCGGACCCTGGAGGTGCAAGGCGACAGTGCTAACTACTACTTCAGTAAGTTATGTTTTTATTAAATTATTCTAATTTAATTGCAATATTTTTTTTTATATTTAAGTCATGCACTTTGCACTATTATTATTATTATTATTATTATTATTATTATTATTATTATTATTAACATCATACCATACCTATACTGGTATGGTTTAACAATGCTGAAGTTCAATATTTGTTAACTATGTATGCTATTCTATTAAAGGAAACGTAATGTAATGTAAAATGTTATCCTTTACAGTTTAATATATTACTATTAATAAATTGGTGATAGTGTGTATAAGAAGATGTTTGATAAACAGGCTGATTTAATACCTAGTATAACTAGTGTGTAATTTGGTTTGAGAGAAAGAAATCATCAGGATGTTCTACAGGATTTTCTGAGGTTACAAGCAATCATAAATAACAAACTGAATTCAATAAATTTTAAAGGTGTATAAACAACATAATGGGACAATCTTGGGCTTTCAGTCTAGGTCAGCACTTTCTTCAACTAGACTGAATAATTTCATATCGTAAATGAATGATATGTACATGTACAGATTGCATAATTTTGAGTGAACATGTGGGGGGAACCCCTGTGACTCAAACTAACCCCACCAGTAAGAGGTGGAGCAGAACCCCTGGGACCAAGATACACTTATTGAGCAAGATACAGGTATTGAGCGACGCTTATAAGGATTCAGAAACTTAAAGGCTTCACACACACACACACACACACACACACTGTTTTTTTCTGTTTCATTCATGACCTTTATTTACTCTTTTACTGAATGCACTATACATATATTATACTATATACTGTAGGTATATACTCTACCTATACTATTATATATATTTTACACACTCTGTTATGGATTGATACAGCATATAAACAACTATCCATAACCAAGAAAAAAAAAAGGATTTTATACCCTTGCTGTTTTTTTCCGATTTACACTCATGGTTAGTTTATGGGGTTGTGTGACATGTAGAGGCGTGCATGACTGGATAGCATTACTCAGTTCATAAGTTGTTCATCCCACCCACGATCTGTGGGGTACATCTTGACCTTGCAAATTATATGCATCTTTCCAAAGACTAAGGTGGTTATGATATTAGAAATGAGCTAAAGGTCTATCAGTAACCAAAATTCAATTCAATTCAATTCAGTTTTATTTGTATAGCGCTTTTAACAATTGACATTGTCTCAAAACAGCTTTACACAATCAAAAGAACTATTTAAGTTTGTGTGGAATGTGAATGTGTTTGAATCAAAATGTTCAGATATTCCCTGGTGAGCAAGCCCGAGGGCGACAGTGGCAAGGAAAAACTCCCTGAGATGGTAATAGGAAGAAACCTTGAGAGGAACCAGACTCGACAGGGAACCCATCCTCATCTGGGTGAAACAGATAGCAGGAAATGATCTGCATTTATACAGTGTTAAGTGTTAGGTTCAGCTATAATAGTTGATGTTAATTGATGTTATATTAGTTGATGTAAAATGGAGTCCAGTAGTTATTGGAGACTCAGATAGACTTGTAGAAAGTTCCAGTCCTGAACTATCGAATTGTCAAGTCCTCAGAGAAACAGCTGACAACACCAGTCGAGGCCAGAACCATCTTCTAAGTAGATAGAATCATCCCCAGACACCAGACACATCCCAAAGAGTCACACGGGGCATCCATGCGATGAGACCTCCAACCAGAAACGGGGCACCAGGATGGATCAGACAGGTCCGGAGGGCAGAGGGAGTCTGGATCACTGGCAGCTCAGGAACCACATGTGTAGCTCGACAGAGAGAGAGAGAGAGAGAGAGAGAAAGAGTGAAAGGGGGAGACAGGGGGAGAGAGGAAAGAGAAAGAGGGGGAGGAAGAGAAGAGGAGGAGAGATTGCAATTAGGTATGGTCACAGTCACAATGTCTAATGTGAATGTATATTTACTGTAGAGTGCAAGCAGGGACTCCGGCAGGACTAACTATGACAGCATAACTAAAAGGGAGAGCCAGAAGGAAACAAAAACATGAGGGGGAACTGAGATGTAAAGCAAACAATCACCTCACCGTCAACAAACCTGAGTGATCAAATGAGAGTGAGGAAGACAGCATCTAAACATACCAGTTCACCATAATACTCTACGTCCATGAGTCCCCTAGATCTGCTCCTTTACCTTATGGCAAATCTATTTATAAAAATGCTTGGCTAAATAAATAGGTTTTGAGCCTAGACTTAAACACTGAGACTGTGTCTGAGACTATTCCATAATTTTGGGGCTTTGTAAGAAAAAGCTCCGCCCCCAGCTGTAGTTTTCATAATACGCGGTACTGATAAGCAGCCTGCATCCTTTGACCGAAGTAGGCGTGGCGGATCGTAAGACACTAGCAGTTCGCTCAGATACTGCGGGGAGAGACCATTTAATGCCTTATATGTCAAGAGTAGTATTTTAAAATCAATGCGAAATTTCACAGGGAGCCAATGCAGTGAAGATAGGATAGGGGTGATGTGCTCATATCTTCCGGTTCTAGTGAGGACTCTCGCTGCTGCATTCTGGACTAGCTGAAGCTTGTTTATGCACCTAAATGAACAACCAGACAGTAAGGCATTACAATAGTCCAACCTAGAAGTGATAAAAGCATGAACTAGTTTTTCTGCATCGTTTAGCGACAATATATTTCTTATTTTGGCGATATTTCTGAGTTGAAAGAATGCTATCCTGGTGATATTATCTACATGAGCTTCAAATGAAAGGCTGGAATCTATAATCACGCCGAGGTCTTTTACTGTTGCACTTGACGGAACAGAAACGCCATCTAAAGTTACGGTGTGATCTAAGATTTTACTTCTAGCTGTATGCGGTCCTATGACTAGAACTTCTGTCTTATCCGGATTAAGCAGAAGGAAGTTAATTAGCATCCAATTTCTTATGTCCTGCACACATTGCTCAACTTTAGTAAGATGGTTTTTCTCATCAGGTTTTGTTGAGACGTATAGCTGTGTGTCGTCAGCATAACAATGAAAACTAATACCATGCTAACGGATTATGTTGCCCAGAGGAAGCATGTAAAGGGAAAAAAGCAGTGGGCCTAAAACTGAACCCTGCGGAACGCCAAACTCCACTAGAGAACATGCAGAATAATCACCATTTAAGTCTACATACTGATAACGATCGGTCAAATAGGATCTGAGCCAGGAGAGGGCTGTACCCTTAATTCCTACTACATTTTCTAACCTGTGAAGAAGAATAGCATGATCAATAGTGTCAAAAGCTGCACTGAGGTCGAGTAATACAAGCATAGTTACACAACCCTGATCAGAGGCCAATAGGAGGTCATTTACTACTTTAACGAGTGCTGTTTCTGTGCTGTGATGAGGCCTAAATCCTGACTGATACAGTTCATGTATGCCATTTCTATGTAGATATGAGCATAGCTGCTCCGCTACTATCTTTTCCAGAATCTTAGACATAAAGGGGAGGTTTGATATTGGCCTGTAATTGGACAGCTGACAGGGGTCGAGGTCAGGTTTCTTAATTATTGGTTTGATAACTGCTACTTTAAAAGATTTTGGAACATAACCAATGCTGAGTGAGGAATTAATTATTCTCAACAGCGGTTCTGTTATTACTGGTACTATCTGTTTAAGAAAATGTGTCGGTATAGGATCTAATATACAGGTTGATGAATTTGCAGAAGAGATGAGTGAAATTAGTTCATTCTCTTCAAGAGGAGTAAAGTATTCTAGGTTTGAATCTGACATGGCTAGGTTAACATCTGTATCAATTACATTGTTCGGTTTCAAAGCCTCAATTTTATGCCTGATATTTACAATTTTATTATTAAAAAAGTTCATGAAGTCCTCACTATTGCATGATGTTGTTGTGGAGATTTCTGTAGTGGTCTTATTTCTGGTTAATTTGGCTACGGTATTAAATAAAAATCTAGGATTATTTTTATTTTCTTCTATAAGAGTGGAGAGATACGTTGATCTAGCTACACTAAGAGCTTTCCTATAGTTCAGGATGCTCTCTTTCCATGCTATTTGAAATACCAACAATTTAGTTTGATGCCATTTACGCTCTAATTTCCGAGCAGTCTGTTTTAAAGTGCGCGTGTGATCGTTATACCAGGGAGCGAGTTTCTTATCTCTAATAATTTTTCTTTTAGCTGGAGCTACATTATCTAAGGTACAACGAAGTGTCGACTCTAAATATTCAGTCGCCTGATCGAGTTCTGTGGGGTCAGACGGTGGCCTAATCGAAGTTGGTAACTCTGGGAGATTACTGATAAAACTCTGTGTGGTAGTTGATGTGAATGTACGTTTAATACGGTAGCGCGGTGCTGTGCGTACATTATCACTGTGACACACTTGAATGGAGACAAGATAGTGATCTGAGATAATTTCAGACAGTGGAATTGTGAATACGTTTCTTATAATTAATCCGAAGAATATTACTAAATCTAAAGTGTGACCTGCTTTATGAGTGGGTCCTACTACACACTGATTTATGCCTACGGAGTCCAGTATGGATATAAATGCTGTTCTCAGAGGGTCTTCTGGATTCTCAAAATGAATGTTAAAATCTCCAGCAATTAACACTTTGTCTACAGAAACGACCAGGTCTGAGATGAAATCTGCAAATTCACTAAGAAATTCAGAATACGGCCCTGGAGGTCTGTAAATTATAATTAGTGGAATCGACTGAGCAGATTTAATATACTTAAATACACTTATGTTACTATAAAGAATTTCAAATGAGTTAAATTTGTGTCGGTGTTTTTGTACGATAGACAGATTATCATTATGAATAACTGCGACGCCTCCTCCTCTACCAGTTAACCGAGGCTGGTGTATGTAGCTGTATCCAGGAGGACTAGCTTCATTTAGAGCTACATACTCGTCCTGTTTAACCCATGTTTCAGTTAAACAGAGTATATCAAACGCCTGATCTGTGATAATTTCATTAACAATAACCGCTTTTGATGCGAGAGATCTAATATTTAACAATCCTAGCTTCAGATCAGAGGTGCCGGCTGCGCATTCAGTATGATCTGAGTTTGTGGTCTTTATGTTAATTAAATTATTGAAACAGACTTTCTGAGTCTTTCTACATTTTTGCTTAGATCGGGGAACAGACACAGTCTCAATATGGTGAACCCTGAGTGACGACTCTATGCAGCTAGCAGACGGTTGGTTTAGCCTGTCTGTCTGCTCCCTGGCCTGGGCTCTGGATTGTCACCGATTAACTAGACCTCTACTGAGACTATGAGCTATACTACAGGAAATGAGAGCAGCACCTTCCCGAGTGGGATGGACACCGTCCCGCCCTAACAGGCCAGCTTTGCCCTCAAAGGTCTTCCAATTATCTATGTAGCCCACATTATTTTTGGAGCACCACCTGGACATCCAGCGGTTCAGCGACCATAACCTGCTGTAAGCTATGTCGCCACGTCTCATTGGGATGGGACCAGAGCATATTACTTCATCGGACATCGCCTTCGCTAATTTAAACACCTCTGTAAAGTTACTCTTACTAACCTCTGACTGACGAAGGCGTATATCGTTAGCTCCAGCATGTACCACTATCTTAGAGAACCTGTGCTGTCCTAGAGCCCTAAGATTACCTTCTATGTCCGGTGCTCTGGCTCCCGGGATACACCTAACCACTGCCGCTGGCGCCCCTAAAAGTCTAGCTAATGTCACGTGTCTCAGTATAGAGTCTCCTATAACCAGAGCTCTTTCAGGTTTCTCAGCGGGTGCAGCACTGAGGAGAGCAAACCTGTTGGACACGTGAGGCGCAGAGGAGGTGTGCTCCGGTGGGCTAGCCTTAGCGTTAGCTTTGGCTGAACGAGTATGCCGCCGAGTCGTCACCCACTCGCCCCGCTGTGAGGGCTCTAATGCCGGAGTCGGGGGCTGTTTATCTCCGCCTGTGGCACCCAGACTGTCCGCTACAGGAATAACGCTGCTCTCACACTGTCTAACACTCTCTAAAGTCTGGATGCGCTCCTCTAATGCTGATATCTTCTCCGTCAGAGTGCTCACTAACACACACCTATCACAAATAATATTTTGACGGAGGAAGAATGTCTAAACATCCTGCACTCTACACACTGAACAAGCTGAACGGTAGACATGATAACGTACCTCTGTGTCGGAGTTTTAGTTGTTTGGAGATGAATTCCGTTTGTTGTTCTTAGATGAGGAAACTCATGCGTTCTCCAAAAATTGCAGAAAAAAGGCGAAGCCGAATAGTCCTCAAAATGTTAAAATCAAAATGTCCATTAATTATTTGATAAATTTCATTATGTATAAGAAAGATAAGTTGAAAAATCTAACACAAAGTAATATCTATGACAAATAAATAATAATAGAATGTGATTTAGCAAATATCAATATGTAAACAGAAAATGTGTATTAATTCCCTATTTCCTTACCCATGCACTCAAACCTAAAAATAACTGATTGGGGGCTTAGCTAGCCTTGGAAGTTTTATTTTTGTATGATTTAAGCACTACAGTACCTGCCTGTTTCTGCTTGAGTGAACTCACAGATGTCCATGATCGGCTAGTGTCACTATGATTGTTGCAGGAGTGAGAATATGCCATTCCTCATTCTTGCACCACAACCAATCTGCTCTCTCTATGCTCCCGGTGACAGATGACTTTAGCAATCTCAGATGGTTGTGCAAAACACATTTCCGTTAAACGGTCTGTTAATACTTGTTACCTTAAGAAAATTCAAAGAGAGTGTACAGTAAATACAACATACATAAAACCACGTTCAATTCAACATACAACTATCCACAGTGAATAAATTTCTGCAACACAGAGTTTAAAATGCATACTATGTCTACAATGCATTTTAAACCCTGTATTGTAGAATGTTATTCACTCTGGATAGTTGTGCTGTCTGTGACTTGGTGTTCTGTATAGTGTACATATCAATCCACCATACACTCTCTTTGTTTAGAACAAAACCATTACAATGCTCAACTGAGACCCCTCTTCTCTCAGTCTCAAGCAAATGTAGGCCCGTTGATGGTAAAATAATTTACCAACTTATCAGACATAATCATCTCTGTTGTGATTCACTCGGTTTTAGAGGTGCATGCATGACTTGCCATGTCTCCAACACTCATAATGATAGGGCTAATCTTCACTCTGTATCGTTAAAACACTGACCTCAAACTTCGTAAAGCTGCTATCATATGAATCACCATGCAAATGTAACTGTAGTGCAGTCATAACTGGAAGTGTACTGCAACTAGCTGCTTAAATAAAATGCATAGTGAGGTGTTGAAATGAAATATATATAGTGTTTTACACTTCCCTTATTGCACTCTAACAGACTTCACATAGCTTGTAAGGAACTTTGCAAAGGTATTTCTTGTGATAGATATGGGAACTTTACATATAAGTAGGTATGAGTAATAATAATAATAATAATAATAATAATAATAATACCACAGAATGTAGTGAATATAGCAAAAGGCAATCAGAGACTTATTTTTGACCACAGTGCTAAAGGTCATAGTTTTCTACAAAACGTATAAAATATTTATACTTCTTTTTATAATAATAATAATAATTATTATTATTATTATTCATTCATTCATCTTCTATACCGCTTTATCCTGAATTTAGGGTCGCGGGGACCTGGAGCCTATCCCAGGAGACTCAATGCACGAGGCAGGGTACACCCTGGACATCTTGCCAATCGATCGCAGAGCAAACACACACACACACACTATGGTCAATTTGCGAACGCCAATTAGCCTAATCTGTATGTCTTTGGACTGTGGGAGGAAACCGGAGTACCCGGAGGAAACCCACCAAGCAGGGAGAACATGTAAACTCCATGCACACAGAGACAGGAATCAAGCCTCGCCGGGAATCGAACCCGGACCCTGGAGGTGCAAGGCGACAGTGCTAACCACTACATCACCGTGCCACAATAATTATTTTTATTATTAATATTATTATTATTATCAGGAGGCCTGGAGCCTATCTCAGAAGACTTTGGGCATGAGGTGGGGCACACCCTGGACACTGCCAATCCATGGCAGGGCACAACCACACACAGATACACACACAAACCCACACACTACAGGAAATTTAGGAATGTCAATTTGCATATCTGCATGATTTTGGACTGTTGGAGAAAACCGGCCAAGCACGGGGAGGAAATGTAAACTTCACTCTCACAGACCTGTGGCGGGAATTTAACCACTGACCCTGGAGGTGCGAGGCCACAGTGCTAACCACTACGCCACTGTGATGATTTAATAATAATAATAATAATAATAATAATAATATCAAATCGGAATGGTGGCGTAGTGGATAGCAGTGTGGCCTCGCACCTTCTGTACACACCTCATGTTCTGATTTAATAATAATAATAATAATAATAATAATAATAACTAGAGAGGGAAAATTCCTGAAGAAATTTTAAGTGTGTCTATGCGCGTGCCAGGTCAGTGCTAAAACATCTTGCAAGCAACATGCTAATCAGCAAACGCCATGCTAGCAACATGCCAATCAGCTAAACGTCATGCTAATTACAATAGCATCATGCTAGCAACAATCTTCCTGAGTTAAATCCATGTTAAGTCTTTGGACGGTTAATTGCCCCCTTCAGGGGCAATTAACTGCCCAACCCCTTAGAAAAGCCATATCACCCCATTCCCGGATAAGCCGCACGATTTGACACCTCATTCATGGGTCTATGACAAACGCTGCTGGACTAGCGTTTAATTGCCCCCTATGGGGGCAATTAACTGCCCAACCCTCAGTAACGTCATAGCACCCCATGCCCGAATGAGGCGAACAGTTTGACACCTCATTCAAGGGTCTACGACAAACTCAGTCAAAGCCGATCTCAATGTTAAGTTTATGAGCGGTTAATTGCTCCCAGCCCGGAGAAAAGTCATAACACCCAATTTCCGGATAATAATAATAATAATAATAATAATAACTAGAGAGGGAAAATTCCTGAAGAAATTTTAAGTGTGTCTATGCGCGTGCCGAGTCAGTGCTAAAACATCTTGCAAGCAACATGCTAATCAGCAAACGCCATGCTAGCAACATGCCAATCAGCTAAATGTCATGCTAATTACAATAGCATCATGCTAGCAACAATCTTCCTGAGTTAAATCCATGTTAAGTCTATGGACGGTTAATTGCCCCCTTCAGGGGCAATTAACTGCCCAACCCCTTAGAAAAGCCATATCACCCCATTCCCGGATAAGCCGCACGATTTGACACCTCATTCATGGGTCTATGACAAACGCTGCTGGACTAGCGTTAACTGCCCAGCCCTCAGTAACGTCATAGCACCCCATGCCCGAATGAGGCGAACAGTTTGACACCTCATTCAAGGGTCTACGACAAACTCAGTCAAAGCTGATCTCAATGTTAAGTTTATGAGCGGTTAATTGCTCCCAGCCCGGAGAAAAGTCATAACACCCAATTTCCGGATAATAATAATAATAATAATAATAATAATTAAAACAATAAAAAACCTCTGAAAGCCAGTAATTGCACATTTGTAAAGGTCTAAAATTAATGTTTTGTTTTTTGTTTCAATTTTATGTGTTTATTTATGTATTTGCTTAAATGCTCTGTCATTATTTGGCTTAAAATGTACATATTTCACAATTTTTACATAATCTGATTATTTAAACTTCCATATACTATACATTTCGCAGTAAGATACTCAATTCATTAATTTTCTTAATGTTACTCAATATTAGCTTGCAGTCCTTTCTCCATATTGTGTTTCTTTAGTTGAATTCACTTAATCAGTTGATTTAAGGTCAATTAATTGATAGTTTTAACTTTAAAATTCAAGGTCATATTTGTCATATTTGAGATATGTTGTTTGGTTATCGGAGATAAATAATGAAAACACGTGAATGTAGCTATTCTAAGTAAATGTTGTCGTTCATTACTTTTTTTAAATGTGTGGTTTTAAATTAGATTTTCTTCTATCATTACCTCATTTTACCTGGTGGTGAGGAGTTCACAGATAAAAAAAAATCCCTGAGAATAAATTTGCAAAAATTGTGCTTCATTTTCTTGTGAACTGGAAAAATGTCATATTTCCCACTCTGTGGTTCTATTGACTAGTAAATGGTTGACAGTCAGATTCATTCTCTCTCTCTCTCTCTCTCTCTCTCTCTCTCTGTCTCTTTCTGTCTTCACACCCACACATTACAACGAATTTCACAAAGACTACTCCACTATTCATTCTACTTTTCTGACTCTCTTTTTTTGCCTTTACATCTCACACTTACATTGCAGATCATACAACCAAAATTCTCAGCAATGTGTGTTTGTCTTGCCAGCATTATTGTGGTTACTTAAGTTTAGGTTTTGTCATTCATGCAATTTGTGTGCAACCTAGTCATTTATTTATGGTTCATCTTGTAAGACTTGGAGAGTAAACCACAGAGTCATATTTAACCCCATCTATAGCTATATTATTCAGTGTGGAAAATATTTACACTTTTTTATGTATAGGTAAAATGGAACGTAGAAACACTACTAGACTTGTAGAACAGGAGACATTGGGTCTTTTCAGTGGTCAATTGTCTAAGCTTTTTAAAGAAGTTCTACGTGGAGTCATTCCTGAGGGGTGAACCCTGTACTCCTAAAAATCCAGCCAAAAATCTTCCTAAAAATGCAGTATGATTTTTAAAGAGACAAAAACCAAACATAACCACTGATACCCAACTGCTTCTCTCGAATATAGTAGTGTCTAAAACACACACTATTTTAAGGAATTATTTATTGATTGCTATAGGGATTTCCACCAATTTTTAGACAATGCATGCTAGGCAGTGTTGTGCCAGGGAATTGTTATACACCAAAAGAATAGTTGCGATTTTCTTTTTAACTGAAAATTCTTTAAAAACAGTGATGCAATTCTATTATCACCATCATCATCATCATCATCATCATCATCATGACCATCATGATAATTTGTCCCCAAAACACTATTCATATGGTGAGAATACACTCTGGATTAGATTGCATGCATATAAGGCACAACCAATCCATCTACTGGGATGTTCTGGGGAAAATGGAGAAAAAAGAAGAACATGAAGGAATCTCATTAAGACATACAGTATTCAAAACTCTACATACTGTAGACATGAGCCCAAGCTTAGGGTCAAATTGGGAACTCTGGATCACTGATTTGGCAATTCTACCTGCTGTCCTACCATATTACCTGATATATTCTATTAGCAGTAACACATAAAATAATTATTTAGGTAATAAAGTGTATTTTAATATACACAGATATGAGTGTGTTTGGGTACAGCAAAATGGCAACTCGGTGCTGAACAGTTTTCACTAACAAGATAACTTGTTAGATGACACGGATGACACAGAAATACTGGAATTATGTTTCCAGCTACAGAATATTGCAGAAATAATCTCCTTGTACTGTTGGTAAAAACTTAAATCAATGGGCACAAGGTATCAAGGAAGTTCATTCAAATGCTAACAATTATCTATGAGCAATTATCTTATCTGTTTAGTTGCAGTTTTATATATATATATATATATATATATATATATATATATATATATATATATATATATATATATATATAACTGCAACTTATTTTATTTTATTTATTTATTTATTTTTTTTACCATATGCAACCATCCTAACTCTTCTCAGCGCAAAAATGTCTGTCACTGGAATGATATACAGTATGCTGTCCAGTACATTCACCTTTTCCTAGAAATACATGTAGACCTCAATAAGAGACATAAGAGAAGAGTGTCAGTTTGGTTAAAGCTGAAATGAAGGCTATAGAATAAAAGTAGGTATACCTCTAGTAAGCAGGAAAAGCATCTCAAAACAGGCAACACTTCAAACCTTAAGGTGTTAAGCTACAAAAGCAGAAACCACATCAGATTCCTGTTGTGCCCTATGAGAAGTGATCTTAAGCTATAATGGGCAAGAGTTGAAACTAGAAAATTTTATATTGAATAAATATATTTATCTCTTTTTTGAATGCATGTGAAAAACATGTACACTCCTTTATACTAAAAGAAATGTTTTTATTTAAACAACATGAAAATAAAGTCTGTGTGCAATGGCCATTAATAAACCATACACATATGACGTTGATAAGGAATGAACCACATTTATATCCATAAAGAGAAACCCTCATATTGCTTTATATGGTGAACAATTTTGGGATGCTCACTGCATTGTTATTTGAAATGTCACAGTACATGGCAAAAGTCTAGATGATGAACTTCAGAGATTATGAATATGGCTTATTTGGTAACTTTACAAGTTTGTCTAATTATAAATATGTGTGCGTTCAGGGATAAGCATGGACTGGAATATACATGACAAATGCACATCCTCAAAACTAAATCAAATTTAATGCATAATCAAATGCATATACAAAGTTTATCTACAAAAATATGCATACGCATTTATAATAAACGCTTACACAATAAACATTGCTATAGACATGTTGAATGTTGAAACCCCTTAATCTTACCCATATTTGTTTGATGAAAATCTTGTTTAATATTCAGTCCTTCTTTGGTGCTATTACAGCCGTCACTCTTTGAAAAGTGTATTCAGTTGTCTTTAGCCTTGGTTATAACATGTAGTCAAATGAAATTATGCTTATCCTGTCCTACTATAGAAAAACATAGTTTTCCCTTTTTTTATTTTTTTTTAATCACACAGCCAGATTGTTTAAGAAAAATTTAAATACAGTGAGCATCAAGTTTTATTTTTGGTAATTCTATGAACCGGTTTTCCTTTCAGTTTTCAGTTTCTACTTTTCAACCTGTTGAGACTTTTTTTCAGTTGCTTAAAGCTTTGGACCACTTCGGCTGTATCTGGCTACTGTGTTCTTTGGCAACCTTGTTTTTTTTTTTTTTTGCAGATAACTATTTAAATAATCGATTTCTCTAAAGACCTTGAAAACATAACATGGCTGCAAAAAGTGAGTCGATGTTTTGTGGTTTTTGCCTTCCAGTTATTTATTTATTTTATTTTATTTTGAGGTTTAATTTTTCACTGTTTTCATGATCTTGGTCTTGTAGATATTTAGAGAGAGGCCAAATTTTTTATTCTTTGGCACTTCTAATCTTAAGCCTTCTCTTGTTTCTGAAAGGAGGGTTGTATCATCATTATAATGTGGATTATTAATGTTACTTCATCTAGTCTTTAACCTGATTTCTGATTCTTCAAGGTCTATCTTCCTCATGATCACGTCAGGATACGCAATTAGTAAGATGCATAACAGAAAGAAGAAACTTGTTACACTTCTTTTCTATCTTAAACCACTTAGTATTACCATATTACCACATTATATTGCAATATAGTATTACAAATTATGGAATACTACATCAAATTGATGAGGTGTATTGGGATGCCCAGGGTTTTGTCATAGCTTCCAGTGATTAACGCAATCAAAGATCTTTCTGTAGCTGGTGAAGCATATTTACTGGTGAGTCATACTTTTGATATTCAAATCATTTTTCCATGATTTCTACGCAGGTTTTTGGTCACAGGTACAATGACACTGAATAATCTTCTATCAGTGATTGATGCCAATGGTGAATGATCTTGAGTGTGTAGGATGATGGCAATGATCATTGATTGGAGCAATTCTTCAGGTTGCCCATTTCTGGCTATGGAATGTGGCCATGTATTAGTTTCTTCGTTGGAAAAAATACAGTAGTCCTGTTCACCTTTTTCCTTCCTCATTCGTAATGCCTTGCTTGTTGGACAGTTCATTTCCATGCTTATCTCTGATGATGCCTTTACGGAATTCTTTTTTATTTATGTAATATATATTCTTGCGGTAACTCTCCCTTCAGTCTTGGGTTGCATTATTTGTTCCTTGATTGGTGTCCTTCCTTGCTGCCCTTTGGAAGTCTGCATTTGGTCTCCTTGTCTCTTTAGCTACTTTTCTTTATCTTGCAAATTTAATCTAGCTTTGAGAGTCACATGGCTCTCTTCTCTGACGACTTGTGTGGTAAATTTCTAACTGTTGTTTTCATGATGGTTGATTAAATTTCTTGCAATAGGTATTCAGACATCTTGTCATCAGTGTCAAATAATTCATCATTTTCAGCTGGAGGAAATTTGCTTGTGCTGTGTGTTTGATATTGCAAAATTTTATTCTGACCTTAGCCACCAATACTAGTCCATCGATTGTTGCATAGGATATACTCACTAAGTCACCATTTATGCCCGTCTGCAACTGTACACTGACTTTTGGATGTAAATGTCATTTCCAGGGCCAAGTTTTGAGTTTTTCTTCCATAAGAAAAATGAGATCCTGAATTCCTTTCTGGAGATGGGAGAACTTGACAGAAGGATAATCATTACTGTAGCCCTCCACCAATCAGGTTCCTATGATAAAGTAACCAGACAAAAGCCATTCTTCCTAAAAGGCACATGCCACCCTTCTGAGGGGTTGCTAAAAAGCCCTTGAAGATCTCTCAGTCCATAAGAAACAAGATCATATGGTCTGATCCAACAAAGATTGAACTATTCAGGGAAATCAGGCACTGCTTGTGCATCATCATACGTTCCAACAGTCAAACATAATGGGGAGAGCATCATGGTGTAAGGATGGGTTTCTGCAACAGGGAAGGGGATAATACTCAGTATAGAGGGAAGAATGGGTGCAGAAATATCATTCATTCATTCATTTTCTATACCGCTTAATCCTGTGTTCAGGGTCGCGGGGGGCCTGGAGCCTATCCCAGGAGACTTCGGGCACTAGGCGGGGTACACCCTGGACAGGGTGCCAATCCATCGCAGGGCACACACACACATACACACACTCACACACCCAATCACACACTACACATCTTTGGAATGTGGGAGGAAACCAGAGTACCCGGAGGAAACCCACCAAGCACGGGGAGAACATGCAAACTCCATGCACACAGAGACGGGAATCGAGCTGGCTGGGGAATCGAACCCAGACCCTGGAGGTGCAAGGCGACAGTGCTAACCACTACACCACCGCGCCGCACGGTGCAGAAATATAATATAAATAAAAACAACAAGACAACAACTCAAAGCATACCATCAAGGAAATGCAGGAGTCGCTTCAGAACAACTTAGTAAAGGTCCTGGCCCAGCCAGAGTTCAGGCCTGAATCCAGTAGAGCATCTGTGGAGAGAAGTTGAAATTGCTGAGCCCATCCAACCTGGTTGATCTTTAACAATTTTGCCAAGATTAATACATGAAATTTCCAACAGGAAGATTTGCCAAGCTTGTAGTATCATTCAAATTCATGATATTGACATGAGGTTGGCATTGCTGCCAAAGATGTTTTAAACAAGTACTAATGATATCCCTGGATACATATGGAAATTGAATATTTCACTCTTTATTTCTATAAATTAACAAAATGCTTCAAACATTGTGTGTGGAATGATGAGGGGAAAAAAGGATTTGAATCGGTTTTAAGATGAGTGTGAAACATAAAATGTAAAAAAAAAAAACTATAAGTGACTTTTTCTTCACTTGAGGTTAGTGAGTTTTATGCTAAAAAGCTAAAATTATAACTCATTTCCCACAGTAAAAAGTACATTTAAATAGCAATGTGGTTTATTCATAATCAGATCAGGTTATAGATATAAATGAAGCTGTGGATCCTGTTAAAAAAAAACTGCAATTAGACTTTTAGATGCACCTCTCACCTTGAGCAGACTCAATTCAATTCAATTCAATTCAATTCAATTCAATTCAATGCAATAGAAACTTTTCTTAAACAAAGACTGCATTTCAGCATTCTGCATTTTTTTTTAGAACTAGATATAAAATATAAAAAAATTAAACCATGCTAAGGGTTTTCACAGACCACAACCCATATGAATTTTCAGTCTCCAGGTGAAATGTGTCCGGTAAAAAGGATATTGAAGGTCACACTGTTTATATCTACATATATGTACTTCTGTCTAAACCAGCACACACATATGGAGTCACTGTTTCAGCAAAATTCTCTTACGGTTCTCATAGTGACTCAACTACAGGTTGGGTTAAAGAGCCGTAAATGTTAAACTGCCAGTAGGTTGCAGTTTATACTGCAAATGAGGTTGTAAAGCATGGCTTTTGAGATTAGTGTGAAACCCATGACCTCAAACCCATGCTGGTGGTCTGTTGCTTTTTATGTGACATTTCAGTCTGTATGTCCTCTTCAGTATTATTCATAACAACTCATACAGTTGCTGTTTTCAGTGATGACCTTTCCTACTTTATGTTGTACTAAACAGAAAACCTCTAGAACATCAAAAGTCCTACCTACAGGATATTATACTAAGGGGATAAATTAGAGTAGCTGTGATTCATTCAGTGTGAGTGCAAATTGTCTAACAAGGCCCAGAATTTCTCAGTTTGCCAATGGTACTGATAGTACAGTTTCACAGTTTATCATAATGTGGCCACAAAAGCCGTTGAGTACAGTATGCAAAGCCTTTCCTCTAAAATGTTGGGGAGGGGGGGTTGGGGGGGGTTGGGGCGGGTAGTCTGAAAAATCGCTGGAGCATTCAAATCAGGAAACATTTTACAAATCATGTGGTCGATCATAATACATCTCACTTCTACAAATTATGACAACTCCTACGTAAATTTAAAGAGAGTATCTAATCTGTAAACAGAACTGTTGTGAACAACCACAGTTAGAGTCAGTTTAATCAACATAATCTAATAGTGTGTATAAAATAGAGATAATAGAGCTGTTTTCAAAAGCTGTTTTTGTTCTGATTATCTTTCATCTTATCTGTATACGTAAGTGCAAGGCCATATCTTGTTAGATTGTAGTAGTCTATTTTAATACGTAAGAAGTTAAAATAGTTCCCGCCTTCTTTCAAAGAGTAAAGGAAACTGGTATTTGATGGTCATAGCCTAAAAGATGCCATTTCCTGTAAGCTACAGCCTTATCAGGTCTTTCTCACCATCACACTATTACACACCACATGCATACAAACAGCTGATGAACAAATGGAAAGTGGTCACATAAGATATCTCACCTTAATAAAATAAGCTGGTTGGACTAGTTTGCATTTCTGAGAAATGAGTCATTTTTGCAATTTACATGAAAATATGTAGTTTTCCTTTTTAATAAATTTTAAAAGAAGATTGTATTTCACAATGGAGTACTACCTCTGTGTGTGTGTGTGTGTGTGTGTGTGTGTGTGTGTGTGTGTGTGTGTGTGTGTGTGTGTGTGTGTGTGTGTGCATGCATGTGTGAACAATGAAGTGGTCCTTCAAGCATGTACTGTATGGCTACCTTAAACCGATTGTTCCCAGAAGGATCAGGAGGAATCTATAAATGAAGGCGAAGACTGCACTGGAATAAAACACAGTAGTGAAAATGCTGATGTTCTCCTTCACAATGAGAAATCTGTTCTCATTTAGATTATCAGCATAATCCACATCAGTTTCAGCGTCAGCATCTTTTGGTCACTCATGGCATTTTAAACTGAATCTCATCACTTTACTTAATGTTTCACTTGTCTGAGAAAGATAATATCTGATTAATTCAGTCTATGTATTGTACTTTTATTAGGCCATTTAAGTAATTTTTTTATGATATTCATTGACATCTGTACGAATGTTATTAGCGCCATTCTGTGTTTTAATGCTGGCATGATTGTGCAGGACCATCTTAGGCAATCATCAAATTTCAAACTGCATTGAACAGGTTTATATCCATTTCACTGTGACAAATACAGTAACTAATAAACTCACTGTATGAGCATTTCACACTTCCCATAGCTAGCAAAGTTTTAGACACATGCAAACACAAGAAAGTAACCTGAGGGGGAGGGGAAACTTCATTATCATAAAATACACTTTGTTTTCTGAAGCTACAAATGCCTTATTATTATTATTATTATTATTATTATTATTAGTAGTAGTAGTAGTAGTAGTAGTAGTATAAATAAATTTTATATCAGTGCAACTATATTTATCATTTAAGTTACAAAATAAATGTTAATTGAGGAGCAACTGAGTAATAATCGGTTCGCTAAAATAATTTTTTAACACTTAATCATGACAATGCAATGCATGCACTGCAGTTACTGTTGCTGATTAGACTGGAGGTGTGAACAAAGAAAATGTCATAATTCTGAAGAAAGAGAGGGGGCAATTTTGCGGGAAGACCATTCTCAGATTTATATATTCTAGCTGCAATATGCATACATAATACACATGCATACACATACATATAATACACATAATACACATGCAATATATGCTTTACACAAACATGTATTTCAGGTGTAATGTGTATATGTATGGCAGGAGTATACATGCAGGCTGCCTTTTTGACAAATATTATTCTTTACATCACTTTAGCCCACTTTATTAGTATTTATTCAAGTTAAAACCCACCTCTCCGATCTTTTTATTACTGATGCAACATAAATATTAAGTGTGCTATCAAACACACCTTTTTTTTTCTTCTGCTGCTAGTTAAAAGTTAGGCTTAATGTATCAATTTTAGATCTTAATCATTGAACTGGATCTAGATGTAGAGGATATGTTGTATATCCTGTTGTGCTTGCACATATAGACCTAGCTGATAAGATCTCACACACTTCAGGACTGGGCTGTTTTTAGATGAACAGGGGGATTTTAGATGCTTCTGTGACAGAGTGTGGACTGTTTGAGAATCTCAGTAGGTTTCATTTGAGCCTCAGCAGTAAATCGTTTCACAGTTTTCCTTTTATTGACTATTTTCCATCTCTTGACATTTTCAAATTGTGGATTGTTCATCGAGCATGAGTGGGCAGCTGAAAAAAGTAAAAAAAAAAAAAAAAAGGTGTAAGGAACGATTTAATGATTAGTACATAAGGGAAGGTTGACAAAAAAACATAAATTCTGAGTAATGGAAATACTTTTTATTTTGCTTTCAACTTTCAACTATAACACAGTCATGGTTGGTCAAGACAAGTCAGCACACTTGTTTTCAATGCCTTCTACACATTTTGCACTCAATGGTGTGTTATCTACATACTGTACATACATTTTATTTTATTATTTTTTTATTTTTTAAGCCTTTTGAAGAAATTGATGCTGGTATAAAAATGGCATATAAACATAGTTACCCAGAAGCAATCATGAGGAAGACAGAAGTACAAATAACCTATGGCAAAGTTGAAAGTTACAAAAATGTCTCATGACAAGAAATTAATAACATGGAATTTATAAAAAAAAAATGTTGCAGTTAATAAAACATGACTCATGGTAAATAAAGAAATGCTATGACGATACCAAAAAAAAAAAAAAAAAACAGATCAGCAAGAGAAAATTCAATGAAATGAAAAATTACTATGCAGTTTTTGTCTAACAACCAACTATTTACTTTTTTTTATTTCACTTTTTTGATTAAACAATATTTTTACTTCTTATGAAACTATTTGGAAGATCAACTGCATTTCACTTTTACTTTTGATAACAGAAAAAAACTTTTGTGTCAAGACTCAAGCATCCATTGTTTATTCTAATACAGTAGAATTAATTATTATTCATCATACAATTTCTAAATTACTTCCTGTCCTGTTCGCCACTATAACTACCATATGTGTTGTTTGCAGATAAGGTTTACTTCCTTTAGTAACATTAACACTGCCTCCACACTCTATCTTTAGCTAGGAAATTAATTGTTCAAGTTTATACAGATGTGCACCAAACGGGCCAATCAGAGGCAGCTGATAAGTGAGGGGAGGGGTTGGCCAGAGGTGGCTATGCTGTAACTCACCTACATTTAATCCTCCACCAGGCTAATTTCTGGGTAAAGCCACAACGCGTGTTGGTGTATCTGTATTGTCGCCCACTTCAGGACGTAGTCTGAACCTCGAATGCATGGGTAGGTCTCTCTTCTCTCTATCACTTACTTGTTAAATGAAAAACACACCAGCTTAAAAGCTTCCGCAGAAGTGTGACTCTGATTGTAAATGTGTGTGTGTGTGTGCTTGTGTGTGTGTGTGGAGTTAGTTTGCAGGCCTGGAGAGGATGTGTCATTGCTCAGAGGTTTTCCCCTTTTAACTTGTGGGCCTCTCTCTCTGTCTGTCTCTCTCTATTTATCTATATCTTACTGTCTGGACCTAAACTTATTGCAAGTTTGGTTTTCTGTAAAAATTTGTCAACTTGCCATGACTTCTAATAAGATCACACTGTGTAGACTTTGTTAGTCATTATAGGATGGCAAACAGGCACTATAGTCTATGTAGCAGTTATCATTATGAACATCGGTATACAGTATGTTTAGTGATAATTATATGTTCGTAGTCAGCATTGGACTATTCTTTCATTTTTGTAGTAGCCTTATTGTTATATACTGTAGGAAATACATAACAGGTAAGTTGTCAACTAGTTTCTAAATAGTATTTTTATTGTAGCTGTCATACATAGAAAATATATTCGTAACAACTGTGTGCTTTTTTACAAGCGATACAAGCAATTGTATTTTTTTCTGTTGTTTCTAATATAAACTAAGCATCCAGATTTGACTTACTGTAGCAAATACCTGTAGAGTTACATGTTATTGTAGATATGCAGCATGTATGTATTTTAGCATACAGATAAACACATACAATTTTATTCATACAGCTTCAGTATGATTGCAAAGAAGATCTGAGATATGAATAATTGTACATCTTAACGGCTTTTATTATTATAACTAGTTTTATAGTAATGTTTTTTTTTCTTTTTGAAACCGTTATGATGCAGCACAAGATTTCACAATCTAATTTCATTTTCTGCAGACAGTTCATGTTATTAGTGAAGAGAATTCATGTTTTTGTTATTCAAGCATATATTAAAGGCATGGTTGTTTAATAACTCTTTTATTAGCATATACAACTTTTGTAAATTCCAAGTCTGCGTAATATATTTCTGAAAAATAAGGCATTGTTCTTTCCTCAGCATCCTGTTTATACTGTAGATTGTACAGTAAATTTTTAAAATGTGAATGTATATAGAATGAGAGCACATACATTTTTTTTACTGTCCATATCTGGTGGAATGTTGAATTTGGAAAGTAATGGATGTGTGTTATAATATGTATTTCTATTATATGTCTATGCTACAGTTAAAATATATAATAAAACAACATTGCATCACGGGATGAATATTACTGCAACAGAGTTTCAGTCAGCAGTTAGTTTTCCTAGCAGTTTTCCTAGCGTGCATCTTTTCATGCTTTATTTCATTCATTGAATGCGCCAAAGATGCTGTCATATTTGCATGAAATCTATTTTCTAGAAAGCAGCTAGGACTCAATGGAATCAGAAAATGTCCGGGCATACAATAATAATAATAATAATAATAATAATAATGTCCTTTAACATACTTAAATAAAACAATAAAAATAACTATGATTATTAAAATACTTCAGGACGTCATAAACAATAATTAAAGCCAATTTCAAAATAGCGAAAAAGAACCACCAATCTACTCTACCGTTGATTTCACATACCATTAGTGAGTAATTATACCATTTTGTTGTGTCGTTCTTGCTATGTACAGTATATGATTTAAAGCTTTTTGGTCTGTCCATCTAATAATGTCCCATATTCACCTCATTCATTAGTTATCAGTTATTGGGTATTTTTTATTACTTCAACATCTATTTTGCTATTTTGACATATCTTGGAGATATGATTGGTCAGAATGGAGCGACAATGCTTACAGAATACAAACAAACAACCATTATTACAAAAATTTTGAGACATCAATTGTTGTAAAAAAAATAATGACCACACCACTACTAGCACTGCGCGTAGTCATAGCAACCAATTTGTTGTAATGTTTTTTGACCATGATTGTTGTTTAAACTGTCATTATCTTTGTTTGCCCACGTTTATCTAATTAAGGTTTCTAACAATATGTGCAAACTGTAAGTATATGCGTAAAATAAAAGCAGAGCTTAGTATTAAAATTATCTGGAAAATAAGGTATCTCATTACCACATCTACTTTCCACCTAATCCATTATCATCATTAAAAACAAACTGAGGGGGAGTGATTGTATCTCTTGCATATGTTTTTGCACGCATGTTTAGCAATGTCTTGAATATACTGAACATGGTGGTAATCAGTTGATATAACATATTGTCGGTAAGACAATGGAAATTTCAATGCACTTAATATCAATTTTGGTAAATCAATTGGATATTTGTTGACGAGCATCAGCAAAAAAGTATTGTTACTTTGATTTTTTTTAATTTCAGCGTATACATGGGCGATTGCCATTGTCAAACGTTTTGATGTTCAATAGTTTAATTTGTATCATTACAGTTGTTAAAATACATATGCATTATTTATTTTCTGGTCCGTCCCAGAGCATCATATCTAACTTTAATTAAACCATGAACTCGACTTGAGTTGATCTCACACTGCTCCAGGTTTGCATTAGCAGAACGCTAAGCGATGGAGGCCTTGCAGTCAAAACTATGTATTACTTGCCTCACTAGTACGCTGTTACTACAGTAGATGTATATCTTAACCAACTGTACTGTACCACCATTTTTGTTGATCAAACAAAACTCATCGCTTTGTTTTATGAGAAGCTGCGTACAGGCATTAGTCACAGTTTCACATTCTGAGGAGGTCTGTGGCTTTCGTCCGAGTTTTAGAGTGAAATTTCAAAGATGATGCAAAATGTGAGTGGTGTTCTCCGGCTGTGACATGGCTAGACTTATAGACAAAAACCACCTACAGTCTGTTTTAATCTGATGATGTGTCAGAATGTTGGGTGTGAGTTACGTTTAAGAAAAGGCAAGACTAACAGACTGCTGTCATTATTGTTCCTGGCCAACTCAGAACGATGTCTATCTGTAGCTAAGCCAATCCTATCTGCATAAACGTTTGGATTTTTAAGGATCATAAAGAATCCTTAAAAAGAAATCAGGACCTGTTTGGGACCAGATAAAATATACCACTTAACAAAACATTTATTAAGATTTTAAAAGTCAAAATAGCACCTGTCATTTTCTGTCATTTGAATCATATGATTCAAGAGACTAGTGTTAAGATTTAGCAAATAAGCCTTAACTATTCAAAAACCTTGTGAAGAACCATTGAGGAGTTAAATTTGTGACACTGCTGGTTAAATAGTTTCCACTGAGAAACCGTATATGTAGAAGACTTAAGATTCCTTTCCTACATTGTTTCCTCTATTAAACTACTAGACATACTGTAGTAAACACACTACCTGTGATTATTATAAAATATTGTTAGTAAGAAGTTTTCATTAAATCATCTCCGACAAGTCTAGTACTAATTTGTACGCCTCAAATCCCCTTTGATTACACCCCAAAAAGGAAGAATGTACAGATGAAATTTTCATATAATTGTCATTGCTGTAACTTTGATCCTGTTTGGATCAATTCCAAAACCTTATCGTTTAATCTGTTGGTTGCAATCATAATTCCTTGTAAATCTGACAAATATTAAATTACTTATACTCAGCTAGCAAGAATCTCAGGGAACAGATTAATAATTATAGATGGACAGATGGGCAACCTGGCAACACAATGCCAACACCAGGCATAGTCATTGCAAATTTAACAAACAGCCGTGAATTGTATTTGTATCCAGTTGAAAATTGAAACAGTTTTCACAATATTGCCTCTGCACACCAGCAAAATCAATTTTAATTGAACTAGTCAAGTGTGATTAATGTTTAGGTGTTCAGTCAAACAAAATTACTAGAATTACAGGCATTTTTGCATAATTCCTCCCTCCAAAATAATGCATATGCAGTTTTGTGGTTAGTTGTGGTTTACTAAAAATAAATAGAGACTGGAGTTAATTATTAATGTTGCATTTGGTAGCTGTTGATGTGATTTTTCAATTTGCAGTCCAAATAGGTGTGCTTACTTAAGAAAGAGCCAATGTTTTGGCTGAAAAAAAAAAAGCAAAAAGCAAAAGGAAACATACAAAGCAGACATATTAGAAAGATAGTATGCTATTTTAAGGAGTGGACAAATGACAGATCAAAAACATCATAAACAGCAGAAGACAACCAAAATTAATAATTTAAGAATTTTTTCCATGTTAAAAAAATTCTGGACAATGTACTAGTATTATTGTAAAAGTCTATAATCAAGAGATGCCTTCATGAAGGTAAATGCAGCACGTTGCAAACAACATGAAAGAAAGCACAAATTAGACTTTGCTTAAAAAAAAATAAAAAACGTAAAAATAATAAATAAATTAATAAATAAATAAAAGCTTGCCCACTTCTCTAATATTAATAAGGACATGTTTGAAAGCATACCACATCATTTGTCAAAGATGATGGGCCACTTGATCTTGGTGACTGGTGGTTTTTGATAATGTGAAATGAAAGGAGCAGGAGGAACCCTAAATTGTATACAACTATACTTACTGCTCATATTTGATAAAATGCTGCAAAACTTGTATGGAATTGTTTCACAGTATAGATGGAAAATAGCCCAAAATCTACTTCAAAAACAACCAAGGTTCTTAAAAAGGTGTCAGTCATTTGTCAGTCATTAACCTAACTGAACATGCTTTTCACTTACTAAAAACAAAACTAATGTCATAAAAAACAAGTAATAAGCAGCAACTGAAGGCAGCTGCAGTACACCCCTGGCAAGGCAGCTCAAGTGAGGAAACTAAACATTTGGTCATGCCCATAGATTCCAGACATCTGACAGTAATTGACAGCAATGTTTTTGTGTCCAGGTAAAATAATTGTAATATTCATTGTTTTTTTAAAATAGAGGAACTGTGGAAAAATTGCATTTATTCCTAAATGGTTCATGCAACATTCTTGTTACTTTAAAGTAAACATTTACACATCATAATTGCTTAATTTTATATCCACTGTGATGTGGCAAAAATACAGAACAAGCATTACACAAGCTGTACAGGCACAGTACAAATTATGAAAAGCCAATGCGTGTACATATCAACAATATATGTAAATTGTAAGTGTATGTTATAATACATAAATATTTTTGTCTATTCTTGTTTTTTTTTTTTTTTTTCATTAGGTTGAATGGAGATTACCCAGCTCATCATACACTGTAATCACTTTTCACAGCAATCCTCCTCCATTCTCAAGAAATCCACTTGTCTGCTTGTGCTAAGATGATTCGAATCCACAACCCCCACCCTCTGCCTTTTTTGCATCAGACTGAAATGTTTCTGAGGGCGGGTACACTGTGTGACACCATCCTCACTGTGGAGGGTTACACATTCAAAGCCCATGCATTGGTACTATCCTGGGCTAGCAAGACCCTTGAACGTCAACTAATCAACCAGAATCCAGCTAAAGGCTACTGCTGCACTGTTGATGGTGTTTCCCCACAAACTGTTAAGCAAATCCTTGACTACGTGTATAGTGCTTACGTAGAAGTTCCAAAAGGGGACCTTCCAGATTTGCTTAGGGGTGCTCAACATCTGGAGATGCAGTCACTTAAGGAGCTGTGTGAGTTGCAAATGGGGATCCAAGGCAATGTTAATGGTAGAAAAGAAGGGAGGTCCTCCCCCGACATTGACGTAGGAGAATGTGATTCAAGAAAAAAAATCCCCTCTTCTGATGAAGTGTCTCTCAGTTCTTCTTTAGAATCTCCTTCTCTGACACACTTTGACCATGAAAAGTCACAGCATGTCACTAACCTATCAACCCCGCCACAGAAACCCCCCTTGTCCATTAGCATAGCATCTCCCACACTCTCCAGGGAACCCATTTCCTCCTCTTCCTCACTGGCCCAGGGCCCTTCACTTCACTGGCCCCCAGTTAACCCATCACGTCATATGGTTCTTACTTATACTGACTTCATGGCATTCCAGCACATGGTGGCATGTTCATATCCTACAACAATGTACCCGTTCTTACAGCGCTCTCTCCAGCTCCAGATGCCTTCATCTCTAGTGGGCTACACAGGCCTGCTTCATCCCCATCAACACATTCTACGTCCTAAGCCTCTGACTCTTGATGGTCCGTTTGCCCAGGAGGTCAAACAAAAGACTGACCTCATCAGTGCCATCCTGCCAGGAGCGGCAATACAGGAAAGAGAAAGGTGTGGTCAAAAAGAGAAAAGAATAAGACTGTATAGTACCTACTTACATAAGTGAAAATGGAAAATGTGATTTTCAAGTAAACAAAATAAAGTTAGTACCATTAACAATAGTAATTGAAACCTAAAACTTGCAATTCATGAAACATTTATAATTTTTTAATAATTACGTCCTTTAGATGGCGTCCTCCTGTACGAATAATTAAAAAAAATCCTGTTATTCTGTGTCACCCCATATATATATATTAGAGACAATGACCATTGCTTTATATAAATAAAACTCGACTGATTACTCAAATGAAGAAATAATAAAAATAATTATTATATTAATTTGGTAAGTTTATAATTTGATAATGATTCATTGTTTTTAACCATCTCTATGAAGGCTAATAATTGAATAATTGATGAGCTAGAATATGTAGCTTTTTTAAATTCTAATTTATTAATTAATTGCTTGAATTTATTATTACATATTCTACAGTAACTACTCAATTGTAGTAACTGTGCCTGTATTCATTAAGTTCAAGCGCTGCACTGCATGAGCATTATAAATAATACTGACTAGTAACTAATTTTTTGTTAAACTATTTGTAATTATAAAAAGGTAACATTTAAAAGGTAACACTTTATTATTGATGCATTATCAATAATAATGCATTATATTATTAGTATTATTTTATATTAATATAATATTATATAATTATTAATAAAATTAATGTGTTTGTGCCATATAAAAATTTATAAAGCACAAAATTAAAGGACAGATCACATATTCTAATGTAATTTTTTTTTTAAGTTGTGGGTGACACTTCACCACAACTTATTTTAACATATGAATATGAATTTTCTGACACTGTCTTTCCAATAGACACATTTTCCTTAGCTACCCTGCCACCTACACACAGATAATCTCAAATGCCACTATAATTATAGACAGCAATGGGTTTCTCATACATTATAACACTGGATTATTACTTTGATCATTAACATATTATGTGATTACTTGATTCTAAACATCTGCAAAATGTATGCAAACCAGCTCTCCTACACACTACTTGCCCAAACCTCACACAGACACTGTACGTCAGTGTGTGAACCCTTGCACTGTACTGCCCACTCAGTTCCTTTGTGTGAAGTGTTATGGAGCAAAACGTGTTATTACTATCAAGATGGAGAAACTGAGGGGAGATCCCTTCATTCCCCCTGATTACCCAAATGGCAAATATGAAAGTCTCCTTTCATCTCCATCACAACACTATGTACTGTTTCAGTCTCATTTTTAGCCATTGTTTGTTTCTTACATGCCCACATTCATAAATTTGTTTTCTTTCATTTCATTTCTATCAATTCATGATCAGACCAAATAAACAAACATTACCTGAAACAAACACAGAAAATGAACTACAGTGCCTGTGTTGTGAAATGAGATACATAGTCAAAATTATAATGTTATATGCCAAGCTATGTATAAATAGCTTGGCAATTAAGCTATTAGTGTTGAGCAAGTTCTGATTAATATGTTTATGTAAACAATCTGGTGATGAGATATTTGAGCAGTGTTGGGTGTAACGTGTTACAAAGTAACGTGTTGGAATACTTTGATTACTTTTTTGATGTAACCAGTACTCAGTTATTTAGTAATTTTTTCAATTTTGTAATCCGTTATTCAGACAATTTATGTAATCCATGAGCCAGACAGACCCAATCCATTATTGTGTGTGTGTGTGAGAAACTCGTCCTACAAGCCCTGCCCCCGATAACCCGCCCCCCTCCATTATTCCTGCTGTTATACCCCTATCTCACCTATGCGGTTTGACTATGCGAGGACTGATGCGCGGAAAGATGGAAACCTAATCACAGCGCCAAAACTCACGGTGAATCATGATGAACAGTACTTACAGCCGCCGTGTGAAACCGCGTAGGTGAGATACAGTAGGGGTATTAGCAGTTAACAGATTATGGGCCAAACTTTGCTGAGTGATGATGGTAGAATAATTATAAAGGTCTTGACTAAAACAACATGCATGAGGAATCACAAAGGAGTTTTCATTTTCTGCATTGAAAAAGGACTCTAACTAGTTACTTTTATCAAAAAGTAACGCTGTAATGTAACTTATTACTTTTTAAAGACAGTAATTTTGTATTGTAATTAGTTACTTTAAAAAGTAACTGTATTTGAGATATTATATATCAAAATGCCAAATACATACAGGGTAGGGTACTGCCTGTGAGTGAGTATTTGAGTGAGAATGTGCTTACTGTACAGTATGTGCCCTGCAATGGATTGACACCCAATCCAGCGTGTATACCCTGCCTCATCCCTCGAGTCCCTTAAAGTGAATCTAAACATTTGACTGAAGTTCAGGTTCTGGTTTTCAAAGTATGAAAAATTTAAAACTTATGTATATCATATGTACCATACTGTATATACCACTGTAAACCATAATTATATTTCCCACAGGACTTATTTAAAATTTTGTCAAGGGTGTTTCCTGCAAACATTGCATCTTGTAAGAAGCAATTAATAACCACCAAAACTTAAGAACGCTGTGTCATAGCAAATTTGTCATAAGTCTAATTGATTAAGTCAAATTCCATTACACTAAAACTTTACTTCTGGCAGGCAAAAGAGAAAATCTATTACCGTTTAGGGAAACTGGAGTTTTCAGAACTCTTCTGTAAAATATCCAGTGTTAATTTAATACTTTTAGATTTAACCTGAGTCCAACTATTCCCATATAAACACTATGTTAATTTAACTCTCTGTGCGTAAAGACATCATGGACTTTTTTTCTGTGCAGAGGAAATGGTACTGACGGTACCTAGTTACCAACCTAGTAACCTAATGTACAGTAAGGATCTATCTAATGACAGAAAGTTAGCCACTTTTGTAAGTCTGTCTGGATAAGAACATCCGCCAAATGCCTAAATGTAATATTGATAACAATAATGACAAAATAAACATAATTCAGAGAAGCACATATCCACTTTAACAAGATTTATAATTGTATTTATATGGCTATGGCTAATTATCCTACTACTTTTCAGCTTGACTGTGTTCTGTACAATTACATTTTCTACAAATTATAGAAGTCTCTGCAAAGGTTTTTTTTTTTTCCACTCTACACAGGAAGTCAAAGGTGCAGTCAGATAAGGAGACCCATTGTAAACACTGTAGAAGGCCAATCGAAAACTCCTGGAGACAGAGCATGAGGTCAGCATCAGCAGGTACATGATACACACATGTGCACATTGAATTCACACATGGATTCTCAGGCAAATAGGGCAATATTAAAGGCAAACTTAGTGTATACTAAAGTGTTTAACTGCAAATGCATAGTGCAACGTTTGAGTTTTTCTGAGTTTTAATATAAAATGGTTTATTACAACTAAAACTCAAAGGTGTTAGGGGAGCTACAGTAATAATAAGGCTCGTCCGAGTTTCATTACCAGATTAGAAATGTAAGATAGAAGTATATGATAGCTGTATGAAGAATATTGAAAGTCGAAACTGAACAAGATATTAGCAGTATATGCTCATACTCTGATATGCAGCAAACTCTAGACACAACACTTTGAAACAGTATTAAAAGCTTAATATTATTCTACATCATACCACAACACTGGTGAATTTAATATTCTGTTTGGTCAGAAGGTTTTGATTGTTTTATAACAGCAGTTTGGATGGTAGTGCAGCTACAAACCACAATAAAGTTTTATAATAAATGCATACTATTCATTCATGTACACTATTTATATATGTTGCATACTATTTATTTATGTATGTTAATGTTTCAGTAGTAACAAATGGCAAAATGTCCTATTGGTGCATACTATCTACATAATCTTTATATTAATAAGATTTCTGCAAGGAGATGTTGAGCATTTTTGCATGGGGTCTCAATTCTTAATGCTTTCTGACATGACATGAGATGTTATTACATAACTTATGTGGAAGTTCCACAGTGGTAAACATAAGTATTATGGGATAAGATATATGGTGTGTTCTTCAATTCAAATAAATAAAATTGTTGGCAAATTGCTGTGGATATATGAGAAATTAAATACTTCAAGTTTTTCTTGCATTAGGAACAGAATAAACATTAGGGTGGTAGCAGGAGCTACGCTTCATGCATCACACCACCATGGCCCTGATTATTTTATAACAACGCCACACCCAAAATATTCCTTACTTTAGGACAATCCAGGATAACAGGAAGACTAAGATAGATAGATAAATAGATAGTTAGAGAGATAGAGAGAGAGAAAGATAAAAATGTTGTGGCTCTCTCTTGTGGTACGTTGGTGCACTGCTGCGGTTGTCTGACTGTAGACACTGTACGATACTTTCCACATGCACGCAGTGCACACAGCATGGAAACATCACAGACACCACCTTTCACCCTCAACCTACTCTCAGCTCTGTACGTGTATGAACGAATGAATTAAACTGTACAGTATATAAACTTTTATGTTTGCAACAAACATTCAAAAATGCAATGGTACTTTCACGCTCGGGGAACTTTAATGTTTTTGCTTTCATCGCTTCCTTTCTTTCTTTCTTTTTTTTCTTTCTCTGTACAACATCCTGTGTGTATGTGCATGTGTTTGTGTGTGCATGAGTGTATGAGCGTGTGTGCGTATACGTGTGCGTGTGCATATAAGAAAAAGAGAAGGAGAGTTTAAAAATAGGTGATAAGCCACTAAAAAGTTTTATGTCATTCTTGCCATAGTACAAACTTACACCGCATTCATCCATATGTTCTTAGTTCTCAGAAACTGTCTTGGTGACTAAACAAAGACAAAAGTGTTAACCACCTTTTTTTCTTCATCATTTGACTTGTATGAGAGAGGATGTGGTGTGTGTGTGTGTGTGTGTGTGTGTGTGTGTGTGTGTGTGTGTGTGTGTGTGTGTGTGTGTGTGTGTGTGGACACATGGAGCAGTACACAAGGTTGCAAACTGAAAGCTGCCACAGGATGTGCTTATCTAAAAATGGGCCCCTTAGAACAGTTTGGCAACTTAGGAATGTCACTTCCTAGTTTTGATCACATCTCATATTAAACCTTATATACTAGAGTGACCTAGAAATCACCGTTATCATGCTATTTTGCTAATCTGTAAGAACAAGCAAATGAGAATTATGGTGAACTTATGGAGAACGTACTCAGATCTACTTTCAATATTTAAAGTCTAACTTTTCTATAATTCTTATACAGTCTATAATGCGTAATCTACAGACACAACAAAATCAGAAGGATTCATACAATACAATGTGTCCTTTTACCTATACATACAAGCTACATATGTTTTGTGTCGTGAAACGTCTGTATGTTGATTATATAGTTAATATGGACAATGTGCTATAAACTGATACAAATACAAAACAAATAAGCGCTGCACCTCACAGGGTGTCTGGGGGAGAGTAGAGGTGTGCAAAAAGGTGCAATACCTGCAACAAAAAGGTTTACGCTAGCTGGAGGTTTTAGCAAACAAGTGGTCAGTTATGCAGCTTGTGAATTTGAGGGAGTGGTCAGATGTAAAGTTCTGATGAAAAAAGAAAGTTATCTTGGTTTAGCAATACAGTAGCAATATAGCTCATGTTAAATTAAAAAAGAAAAGAAACCTCAGTTGAAATATAGACGTTTATCACCTAGACGATATTATCACAATAGATCAGTTACGTTATAGTTTCACATACTGTATTTGTAACTACACAGAAATTAGAGGTTTATTTTAAAGTCAGATCAAAAAGTCCAAATCAAATTACTGTTTTTATGATATACAAATAGAGATATCAAAATCTGTATAAAAATGTACAGATGGATCAATAGATAGATGTCTAGTTTACAGACTGTTTCAAATAAAGAAATAAGTAGTTTCAGGGTGGAAATTGTTGTCATTTGTGTCTGTCAGTGAATTGACCACAATGACCTGCTTATCTTGCTTAAGTTCAGAGTATTTTCATTATAATAGTATGCATGCACAGTGCATAGAACATTAGTCTGCTACAGGATAAGCAGAGCACAAAATCTTTTTTTTTTGGTTTCTGTAAAGCTATTTTATCACTTGATGGAGACGTTCTTTAATTTCAAGATATATTATCATAACAACTGCAGTTTTGACCTGAGATATACACATTTACACATGCACACACATACACACCTTTATCTCATATGCGGCCAGCTCACAGGAATGATGTTATTTCCACATCAAAGCAGCACGGCAGCTCGTTGAGCTTGGAAACATTAACATGCTTGTGTTTGTAGGGGAAATGGCAAGCTATAGTCATGAGGTGACCAGTACGTGTGTAAACACTCACCTCCGTTTGGGTGTGTTAGGCTTGTGGTTATCAAACTAGCCATGAGAGGCTGATCAAATAAGTATTGGTTGCAAATACTTATAATGGCATTTTCCTATTGCACATCAAGGCACTGAATGAGTATAGCAGTTCTGTGGTGTGGTAGTTTACAAACTACACTCTAGGAAATAAAGGTACTGTACAGTTTTGTACTAATTAAGAATCAAACCATTGTCACTGGGGCAGTACATTTCAAGTGCACAGACTTATACCTTAATATAAATTAAAAAAATTGTACCACTTCTGTTTGTACCATCAAGGATATTATTTGTACCAAAGACAACCAAAAACTATTTATAAAAAAAAAGTTTTTTCCGTATTGAATAAGACATTCAATAAATGTATTATCAGCGACATAGGAAAATATAATGCTGTATACACTATGCTGTAAAAATACATCTTTCACAATAAACACAATAAACAAACATTTAAAAAAAAAAAATTCGCAAAATACAAATCACACTAAAATGGGTACAGTATATAAAATAATTTCCCATCTACAATATAACTTTTTGCAAACTGTTCACTATACACTTTAAACTTTTTAATTAATTTTCACACGCTTTTCACAAAATACCATTGCATTACCCAACACTATTTCCGATCAAAAATGAAATGAAAAGCATCAAAATCACTTTAACATGATATCCACAAGCCCAGATTTAAATCTCCTCTTCTCTTTGTCAGATAATTCCAGTGCTAGTGTTAATGTTATTAGCAGTTCTTTAGATGACAACAAGGATAAAGTCATGGTTGTGTGTTGTGGCCTTAAAATCTGCTTCCCGCCCTCTATTCTGACAGAAAACTCTTTAACAACTGCAATGACGTCAGCAAGTCACAGATGTGGATATGCCCAGCAATAAGTTATCACGGGCAGCGGATAGTAGTAATTTTTTACCTGCAAACTGAATATAAACATAAATAATCATAAAATTATAAAACTCACATTAAAATTATGCAGTCTTCTAGTTTGATAATTCAAATACACTGTTTAATGTCAAGTTATATCAATTAAATCCAAACCATAGTTGTTTGTGGCCTGTTTTCCACTCTCCGTTTTTGACAGAAAACTGCGGCTATTTTGGCCAATCAGTGCTTTGCTGTTATGACTAATGAATAACACAGCAACCAATCATTCATGAAACAGTAATTGTGGTTGGCTTTATGCAGTAGTGAAGAGTCTTATTTCATATTGCATGGGTAGCTACAATCTATAGATAGTTGAACTAATGCATTTATTATCATACAAAAACATAATATTTTCCAGTAGTTTTTATTTGAATATTAATCTGACAACTAATAGTGAATCTAATTATTAGAAAATGTAAATGTTGTTTGAAAAAAAAATGGTACCTACAATTCAATTGGAACTTAAAAGGTAAAAACTGTCTTGTTAAAGGTCTTTTCCGTACCATTCAGGGTACATTTGTTGAAAAGGTACATGTGGTCTTCGGGGAACATAATTTTTTGTACCACAGTGTAGCTTTTGGTGTGTAGGAATGGACTATAGACCAGTTGTAACATGACTTCAAACAAATTTAGAGAAGACTTTAAACCCATAGGTACTTATAGTGCATCTATAGTGCAGTTATTTCCATAATATTTAATTTGACTGCATATTAATATTTGCCTGATAAGGAGTGTGGACAAAAATGACAATATTAAGCCTAGTGAGTGCATAGTTTATTATCAATCGTATTTTTTATTTAATTTTTTTAAATGTACTTTACATTTAAATATATTTTTAAACCCTAAAACTCTACTGTGTATATAGCACCTCATACAGTAACTATGGATGTAAACAATGTCTAAAGAAATATACACTACTGTTCAAAAGTTTTAGGACACTTTCTAACTCCATGATGGTTCCTGATGTTTATTTCTTTCTACATTGTAAAGCTGATGGCGTCCAAAAAACTGCATGAATCTCCTTTGAACAGTTGATATTGAGATGTTTCTGCTACTTCTGCTCTGTAAAGACTTCATAACGCCTCTAATCTGAGCTGCTGTTAATTGCTCATTTTTCAGGCTGATAACTCTAAATGAACGTCTCGTCTGCAGCAGAGGGAGGTTTTGGTCTCGTCCTCCTGGGACGGCCTTCATGAGAGACAGTTTCATTATGGTGCTGGACGGATTTTGCAAATGCACTTGACACAATACTGTTCTTGCAGGAACTATTACAGAAAGGCCGACCTCTGTGTCTTACAATAACAACTAACTGGTGTTTTTCTTGTTGTTACGTAATTACCTAATTCCATATGTGTTATTTTATAGTTTTGAAATCCACAGTATTGTTGTAGAATGTAGAAAATAAATCACTAAACAAAAACAAAGAAATTTTGAAGTGACCCCAAACTTTTGAACGTAACAGTACTCCTATGAGGGTCAAACAAAAGGATATATAAGCAATTTATATGGGTAAAAGATATGGTCACAAAAATTAATTACTTCAACCACAAGCTTCTTGTGGAATCTTCTAAGTTAATCTGAGTGGCGCAGAATTGGAAAAATACATAATTCCTAAGCATGATGATAGATAATTATTACACTTACACTCATTACACTTCAATGTGTCGTTTGGAAATTACTCATGAACACATACTGAAGTATGGTACTAAGGTATTTATTTAGTTTTTTTGCTTTTAAATTCTGGTGCACAACTACAATCTGCAAAACTGCATCTGCACACATTCCACAGTGCACCTATTTGACTATGCATAGAAAAATAAATCGTATCACTGCAGTGATATGCACCATGAATGAAAGAATTTGAGTTTGATGCTCCCACAATTTATTAAATTCAGACTCAAGTTGCACTATTTATCACATACATTTAGTCAGTCATAATAATTAATGACTATTCACTTATTTTTTTTCTACTTCATTATATTTTTTATTGTCACTTTACATTGCAGTCTGTCCTTGAAACGAGATAACATGCCTTCAAAAGAAAAGTGTTTTTTATAAAGGAAAAAATCTTTTTTCATGCATGATTGTGTCTCTTCACTGATCATGACCTCTCACCCTTATTCTCAGATTTAGAAGAGCTTCTTCCAGAATGTAAATTCTGTCAAAGGAGTATGAGAGAGAAGCGTTCACTGCGCTCACTAAGAAGGGGCCATGGAGGAGAGAAACCCTACCAGTGCAAAAACTGCAACAAGAGATTCAGTCTAAAGCACCAGCTAGATACACACCTCAGGGTTCATACAGGTACAAGTGGGCAAAGATTACTTCATTGTTCTCATTGTTCTAGTTACTGTATTTCCCCAAAATGTATTTCTATTCTCATTTACCTACTGTTCAGCTAAATGTATTATTATTATTATATTATTATTAATATAATTTTTATTTTTATGATTATTATTATTTTCATTGACATTTGTAAAAACCACCCAACGTTATGGTTAATGTAATTTGTAGCTTAGTTGAATATTCTACTTATGGACAATTTCAGGACAAATTGCACTATCGCTCTAATCAATAGACAAAATAGCATTGTACCTATTAAAATGTATTCCATGAGATAAATCTTTGGTAAATTTATTCAGTGGGTACAAAAGCCCCTATGACAGATATGTGCAGATCAGATGGTCTGTCATGCAGTGAGTTCAAGTTTCCTAAAGGAAGCATGTGTTTTGGCCTCCCCTAGTGGGCACAAAAATAATTCAAAGTAACCCAGGCAATCAATCAATCAATACAATGGCATGTGTAGTCAGCTGTGCTGCTGTAAACCATAATTTAGCATCATTTAACAGACCCCCCCCCCCCAACAGAAAACAGAGGGATTGAATGCTTCCCTTTACTCCTGTTTTAAACAAACATTTTGAAACTATAAACCGTCATTCACACCAGAGACATTTTTTCCCCTTTCTCTTAATGGTAATGAATTGCAGTAATTTCTTTTTCAGGTGAAAAGCCATTTGAGTGTCGGCTTTGTGGTCAACGGTCACGTGATTACTCTGCCATGATCAAGCACCTGCGTACTCATGGGGGCGCCACACCATATCAGTGCACATTGTGTTTAGAGTTCTGCAGTAGCCTGGTGACCATGCAGAAGCACCTAAAGGGTCATCCAAGTCAGGACTTTCCTCCTAACTGGAGCCTGAGCAGCACCTACCTCTACACCTGCCATGCATAAGAGCCAACGTATACTGACCAGCCAAACTCTCTGTGTTCAGCATCATAGATACCAGATTAGACAAATAAGAACATACAACTAATATAGTAGTTAGTAGTTGTATTCAGCAAATATTACTACCAATAGTATGAATAAACTACCCATAAAATATATAAGAAAAATATATATTGGACTTCAAGAAAAAAATATGTACCTACAGTATACAGAGAATCCCATGTTAAATGAGTTCACTGTTCTCAGTTTATATGTACATAAAGTGAATGGCTTCATCTAACATAAGTATTTGGTGAAGTATCTTAGTACAGTCTATGTATGACATTATTTGATTAATTAAATAAAAAACATCAATATAAATACATTGTATATACAGCAAAATATGAAAGATGGAAAAAGAAAGACTGTTGCAATTTTTCACACAGCATCAAACAAAATGTCTTAAGAAATTTGACATTGTGGATAAGAGTTCTTCATCGGCTGCAGCTGTGCAGACAAAGCACTTTGGAAAGCTATAGATAGTAACTGTATTGAATAGTTACATTCTTTATGAAATGTATGTTATCAATTTTGCTGCTTTAAAACTTTTTCACATGCAATTTATATGTAGTAGCTCAAAACCATCAGGTTAGATTATTAGTCTTCATGAGACAAATTTCCTTTATTTCTTTACATTTCACAGCAGCGACAGGAAGATTTTCTCTATCAAACTGTTGATTTTTCTTAGCACTCAGTTCATGCATGAAACATATTCATGGCTTTTATAATTACCAAATTAAAGCATTATAATTCTTAACGAAACTTGTATTTGTGTTAAATCTGGTTCACCATTAAGTTCATCTTTATGTCCATCAATACAACATTAGGTAGAAATACTGTATGTATATTGTGCTAAATACTAAGTAATACTGGGTGTGTCGTTAAGAAGACATTATTGGTAAATCATTATGTAATTTATTTAAGTATTTAAGTATTGTCCTCAATTGTACTTTACAAAGATGCTCTTACCCAAAGCCACTTACAAAAAGTAAAACTTACTTTTTGAAAACTTCCTTTCGATCCTGTGAATCAGAATTGAATATTGAATAGCCATAAAAATCTATGACATTCTGACATTTATGTCAGAAATATGACATTATGTGACTTGGATGTTGTGCAAAATCCATGTTATAACTATTAGATGAAACAGTCAAGAAATGTTAAAATAATAATAGAAAGTTCAATCTCAATCCAGTTAAGTTTGCACAGTGAACAAGCTACGGTATTGTTACGCACTAATTGGGTTACAGGATAAATTCTTGTACAGATCTTTTTTGGCCTCGTTTTATGAAAGTGGAATTCAACACAGCATGGGATGATTTTGTTGATTTTGAATTGTGCATGAGAGAGAATTTAAGGAAGTGAAATGGTTGTTGGATTACTGATGGACATCTGGTCAACGTTTACCTGCACATTTACACTACAGGCAATTTGGGAATGCCAATGAACCTACTCTAAATGACTTTGGACTGTGAGAGAAAACACAAGAGCCAAAGTGAAACCCACCAAAGACAACATGCAAGCTCAAGCACACAGAGTGATGACAAGCTGGATGGTCAGTGAACATGTGCTTTGGGGAGCAGAATAATGAGGTTTCACTTAATAATAATTCAATCACACTTATGATCTTGGTTGAGGATCTTGGTTGCTGTTCGGAGTATTTTAAAATAATTGTTTATATATACACTGATCAGTCATAACATCAATACCACCTATGGATTAACTAAAAAATATTGCTATCAAAAATATACCAGTAAACAGATGACAGGATCAAGGGTCATGTCTGGTCTGATCTCCCCAGAGGCCTTGTGCAGTAATTCCCCAATGGGCTAGACCTGGCTTCTTGGATAAAGGGGAACCTACATAATAATGGGCTTAATATTTTGAGTTTTAATGTTATGGCTGATCAGAATATATACTCTGCTATGTTAATAGTGTGTTAATGATATTTTTTTATGTATTGTATTAATTAGATGTTCGATATTGATTAGATTGGACAATTTATAGAGGCAATTCTATGCCAGTTTTATGCAGTATAGTATCATACAGTAGATACATATATAGAGTATACTGTAGAGTATGGTATATAGTATTTTGGATACATATAAATAAATGCAAGAAAGCAACAATCACTTTAAAAGTAATACAATTGTCAGTTCTACACCCAAACCCTTAGGCTCCTACTAATAAAACATAATGCTGCCTACAAACATGGCTGCGATGGGCTTCAATACTTAGCTCACAAGTTTATCTAATTACTAATTCCATACACCTGGCCTCTCTCTTTCTCTCTCTCTCTCTCTCTCTCTCTCTCTCTCTCTCTCTCTCTCTCATACACACACAAACACACACAGAAACACGAAAAGAATAATAAATGGCTTTGATATAAAATCAGAAATAAAACTCAATAGTGAAAGTCACAGCTACAGATGTCGCCCTTAAAACCCTGCGTGTTTTCCCGCGGGATGCCGCAATTTAGCGCGCGGCGTGCCGCGACTTGCCGGAGGCAACATTCGGGAATTTTAAATAAATGTGTTGCGCTTCACTGAATATCCGCCAGATGGCGCATGGAAGGACTTTATCTAAAAGCCGGACCAAGTACAACAATGAATGTAAGGACGCGGATGAACAGTGCTGAAGCGAACATGAATTTTATTTTGTTATTATAATAGATCTTTCATGATGAATGAGTGTATATGTGCTTCACATTATCAAACACAGGCAAAGGAGACAGAAATTATTGAGGGATCCACTGAAAAAAGTAAACCTAGTTTAATGTGTTTTTTTTCTCATTCCATTAGTAAAAAAAATTATTTGCTCTTTTTAACTGAAGTGTCTAATTTATGCTTATGGGTGAATCTTTTTTTTTTTTTTTTTTTTTTTAGTATAATGCTGTTTACAGCAGGAAACCAAAGTGAAATATTTCATTTTGATCAAGGTAATCTTATTAGGTTGAGTGTGATTTGCGCATGCGCAGTCTTTAGACCATAGTTTTGCCTGTACAGTATAATTTTATTTCCGCCTCAAACCGGAGCATGACGTTGAAACAAGTAAGGAAGGATATCAGAACCTGTATTTCAGTTACTGTTAGTTAAAGCCCCTGATTAAACTTAAATCTAATCCATTCACAAAGGACATTTCTGCTTCAAACCGTGTCTCATGACCTCATGACGCAGCATTTTCACGGACTGAATCACATGCGGGTGGAGATTCTCAAAGAAAACTCCTTTAAACCAGGTAAGAAAGCAAACTCATGTAATTTCTATGTTAAATGTATCTCTTCTATGAGCAAATTCATGATTTATGTCAGGAACAACTACTTTGTAGATTGAGTTTTGTGTCCGTGTTTGCCACTGTAGCTAAAACCACCTATATTACCTGCATTAGCATTAGCTAACTAACGTGGTGATTTTCAAAAACACCGGAGTTTATACAGTAAGTCAGCGGCGCCGAAGAAAATAATTATATTTAAGTACCGTTGGTTAACGATGTAAAAATTAATAGGAAAGTGACGTAAACATAGAACAAGCAAATTTGGAGTGAGTGCTGTTTGTAGTGTACTGCTTTCTATACTTTATACACACTGTAATTAAGATTTGCTAACATAAGAACTTGAGCCAGTCCAATTTTTGTTTTTACCTTTTTTTTTTTTTTTAAAGATCAGTAATGAGTTTCTGAGAATTATATCTGCTCCACTTCAAGCAAGATTACTGGTTTCCTTGGACAAGCAACACTACAAACTAATTGAGATCATCAGAAACTAGGGAGGAACCCGTCAGAGAGAAGACCAGAGATATAATCTTCATCTTCAAGTTCTTGATCTGGTATGTATGGTACGGTTCAGGACCAGGGAGGGAGCCGGAGACAGCAGAACAAAGAGATGATATTGCCAGCACCAGCACAGGGAGCACAGTTTTTAGTTTAGATCTCATGTTTACATTTTATTACAAAAGGACATTGTGGCAAAGCGATCCAAAGCCACCGTAGTTTCATCAGTGAAAATGACGTCGTGAAAAGTTTCCGATTCTTCGATCCATGTTTGAGCTTGTTGGAGACGTATCTCTTTGTTTTTGTCGCGGATCATGGGACAATGCAAAGTTTTCCTATATCTCCAACCAAGTTTTTGCCTGATTCTCTGAATTGATCTCTCACTGATGTCCACTCCACTGTCACGCAACAGCTATTTGATTTAGCCTTTCTAAAATCAACCCATATATCATTTATAATCAGAAAACATAAAACATATTATGATCTGTTCAACAGCCCATCTGTTTTAATTTAGTTTGTATTTTTTATTATTCATAAGACAACCTTTCAGTTTTGTAAATATTTTAGTTATAGTGTGTTAAGTCTTACTTTAGGTTAAACGTTTTTGAGAATTTGACCATCCAGCTTAGATAAATGTTATGTCATTGATAAAATCTGGATTAAGGATATTTTATTATATAATATATATATATATATAAATATATTTATTTTTTAGTTTCCCCCTGAGGGATTGCCACCTTATTGTGGTCTGGGGGTTTGCGTGCCTCAACACAATTCAGCAAATACAATACTGTTACTATTACAGTAAGGCCAGGTAAAAACAGTGCTCGAACATGATGCCCCCCTCCCCCCACCCCGTGTTGTCTGGTCTAGAACGGCGCTGCCTCTGACCGTCTTTTGTCTTGTAAATGAGTATTCTCACTCACCTTCCAATCCCCCCAGCGCACACACTCTGTTTGTACTGTAAACTGTACTGTAACTGTGTTTGCTAGGGCACTTGGTTATACACAGTACTTTAATGTATGGAACACTTACTTAACTTACTGGTTTGGTTTAAATATCGCTTATTACCTTATTCAACAAAATAAATTCATTATTAACGTATTGAAGTATTTTAGTTAAGGACAAAAACTGTGCTTGTGTTTAGAACTGCTGAACAGCCGAAAACACACACACACCCATCCCCCCGCCAAAAACACACACACACACACAGAGCAATTAACACCATGTCCTACTCAGGAGTGGAAGGTGAGAAACCTCAATGGAGAATACCAAGTTTGTCGTTGCTCTTTTGGAGTTCTTAAAACCCAAAACATTTATTTATACTGAGAAAAAATTATTATGGGTCACAATCACAAACACAAATACATATAATCAAGTGTTTAACTGGTTTCATTTGTTTCTATGATCAATAATTATTATTATTTTCAGCCCAACTCTTTGACTATTTAAAACAAAGTTGTGTCCCATTTTTTGCCCATTGAAGTTGTTGGTTCAACTAAACAATTTTTAAATACCCAAACAATCCCCCAAAATTAAAACACGCAAAACATGACTATCAATTCAATTTATTCTTCCAAAACTAGTCAAAGTTAAAACAGTAATTTATATAAAACAGATGAATACATGTTGTCTTTTTGCTTAAAGTTCATTAAACAACTCGGATACACCAGCTGCTTATAAGTCTCTATCTATAGTCCTTTTACATTAAAATATTAATTTTTCAAATATCAAAACTATTAAACATGGAACAGTTGAAGTCTTTGTTTCCCCCAAAGTACTGTATCAGACATTTTGCAGTTCTATGTTCAGAATATACAGTAGACCTGATCAAACATCATTCTAAAGCTGTCGGACTGTGACGTCATCCCTCCTACAGCTCCCTCAACAGCTTGTTCAGGCTCCTCCAGTCCTGTAGCTCCAAAAGTCCAGCCGTCAGCCGTCTGACCTCCCAATCCTCCACAGCGGAGCTCTGCTTAAAGACAACAGGAGAATTTAGTCAAGACAAAGATAAATAAACTTTACAGAACATATAGTTCTAATAAAAATACTATATATTAATAAACCTATTTACCACAGAGTGTGTAAAATACTGTTTTGGGGATTCTGGAATGTAAATAAACTGCCTGTGCTAATGTTAACCAGTGAACAGTGTTAGTGTTAACCAGTGAACAGTGTTAGTGTTAACCAGTGACTGTCTGTATTATCGTCTGAATTAAATTAACCGAGAATTTACTTAATGCGCTTCTCATACAAATAAGTTAAGCACTCTTAAATAAGTTAAGATATAACACTCGTATATGAGCATTAGTTCATCCCTGAAGCCAAACTATAACTTACTGAAGCCCCTCACACACACACACACACACACACACATCCCCCCTCCTCCTCCTAACTGATAAACACTTCAGTGTTGTTATCCAGCTCTTTAACTAAGCGCTCGCGCTACCGCGGAAAGTCCCGGTCAAAGTGTGTAAAATATAAACCGGGTTATGAGCGTTACTAGCTCCTGTACAGCTCCCCTCAGTCTGTGTCCCTCATCAACTGCATCACATTATATTACAGTCACAGAAATAACCTGCAGATTAACTCTTAACCAGAGAATAAATAAGCGCTGAATTTATCCAGACAACACGCGGTGAGATTCTCTCAGTATTTACAGAGAACACAAACACTCTTCATCGGGTAGTGCAGCTCTTGTAATAGGGACATTAATAGTATTGTCGAAGCTTGAGCATGTTTTTGAGTTAAAGTGGAGTGACATTGTGAGTGTGTGACACTGACAGTAAGCTGTAATATTAACTCCAGACTTGGTAAACAGATCATTAAGTTCTCTAAAGTCACATCTGACCGCTGCTGGTGCTGCCAGTGATATTTAAAACGGCCAATAAAAAACTAAACTGGGAAATAAACTGTAAACTACCCCAAACACATTTTATAAAATAAAACATCACTTACCACGAATAGTCCGTTAAGCCGCCATCTTCATCTCTGTAGTTTGGCAGCGTCAGTTCGGCGGGGGTGGAGGCGGGTTGTTAAAATCACGTGATTGCAACTCAGCGCAGCTGGCTTGTTTTAACATGTTCTTGAGAACGAAGCGCCATCTAGTGGTGGCACCAGGTAAATGAATAAATAGGGCTTGAATGGGCGTGTTTACTGTGAAATCTTGACACGCCTTTCGGCCAGAAAAGGGAGGGGGGATTACGGCGTGCAAAGGCCATTCACACGCCATTCACACTTCAGCCACACTGTCGCGGCTATTTGGCGTGGCTCCCACTGTATGTCCACTGAATACATGTTTTTCTTAATATGGTGCGAAATCACTTTACATTAATACTAGCAATGCTTCGATTTATATTAATCCACTCGAAATGCAATTCATTAAGTTAAATTAAGGAATAGTGTAAAGTTAAAGGAATGTTTCATAATTGACAAAAAGATAGTCTTTAATAAAATAAAAACTATTGTTTATTAAGCCCTAGTGCAAATGAAACATCTCAATCATCTGTATATATAAAAGTAGATTACATCTAAACATGAACTACTAGGTAGAGTACCACACAACAGCTCAATGCCTATTGCTCCTATATGAAGGAGACAAAAACATGCCTTCGCCTCTCGTTAACAAAAATAAACTGCTGGCATATTTGTTTGACATCAATATTGTCCAGGCTGTTCTTTTTTTCTTCTGATAAACACTAAAGATGATATTTTGTAGAATGCTGAAAACCTGTAATCATTGATTTACATAGTATTTGTTTTTCCTGCTACGGAAGTCAATGTTTTCAGCTTTTTTCCCCAATATCTTATTTTGTATTCAACAAAATAAAGAAAATCATTAAAGTTTGGAACCACTTAAGGAGTAAATAGTGAGTAAAGTTTTTTTGGGGGTGAACAATGGCTTTGACCCTAACTCTTCCCCTCTGACTGCACTAGGACCGGACAGCATTGCCACCTGATGAAATAGCGTGACAAAAAAGTGAAATGTCAGTTCAAAACTTTTGCCAAAAACACTAATGAATCACTTACATCCTCAACCTATCACTCCTCATAATGCTAAATATTAGTATAATCAACATGTATAATACACGCACACATATTATATGTTATATACTGTATAATCAACATTCAGATTGACCTCCTGTGAACTCGCCTCTTCACCTGAACTACAACATGGCTGATCTGCTTCTGTCCCCTAATTGAAAAACATTGAGGGATTCCTTATGAGCATGGACAGAGAATGCCTCAGCCTATTATTGGTAACAATGTTAAATCTCAGGACAACTACAGTGGCTTGCAAAAGTATTCGCCCCCCGTGAACTTTTCCACATTTTGTCACATTACAGCCACAAACATGAATCAATTTTATTGGAATTCCACGTGAAAGACCAATACAAAGTGGTGTACACGCGAGAAGTGGAACGAAAATCATACATGATTTCAAACATTTTTTTTTTTTACAAATAAATAACTGAAAAGTGGGGTGTGTGTAATTATTCAGCCCCCTTTGGTCTGAGTGCAGTCAGTTGGCCATAGACATTGCCTGATGAGTGCTAATGACTAGAGAGCACCTGTGTGTAATCTACACTCTCTCCATCGCTGTCTGATATACAGCACAGGTGTTTAGGTTCTGTTACCTGCCAAAACAGGATAAACACATGCCATTTAAACAGCAATCATTTTATTTCACTTTTTCTGAGTCTTAGTGTGCAAACCTCGAATCAAATCATTAATGTTCGCCAAGTAAGTGAATGCATTTTAAAAACTATTTTTCTGAAGTGGATTGTCTATTGGTGTCAACAAAATTCTAGCCATATGGCAAAATTAGTATATTAGTTTATCAATTTCTTTCACAATACTGATTTCTGACAAACAGTCATTAGATTAGGAGACTGACAGGGATCATATTTATACTTTTACATTTAGCTGTTTAATCTGCTGTTAGTTTTACGTCCGTATTCACAGACTATATCCTGGCCTGCTGTACTGAATGTGAGTCCACTGCATTTGGCGCTGCTTGTGTCTGAACGCAGCCAATCGTCTATCACATGATGGCAGGGAAAGGCACAGCCAATCAAAATGTTCATATGTGTTTTGGGGGCGGGAGGACTCAAGGAGAGAACGTGATTTATCCCTTTCTGCGTGTCTAGGTTAATGTTGACAGAACGATTAAAAAAAAAAGTGGATTAAATTATTGGTGGGGACATTTCAATGGTCGGAGGATATTGGTGGGGACACATCCCCTCCATCCACCCTAAATCTACGCCCCTGTATATATATAATTTAAAACTATTTATTCATTTGTCTTTTATTTACTTACTTACTAGCGAATGCTTTTTTAGGGCTCTAAAAACTACGGCAGTATGAATGACAATGGAATAGGACGTGTGAGTTGCACCGGTCACACACACACACACACACACACACACACACACACACACACACACACACACACAATAAATATTATATATATATATAATTAAATTCTTAAAACATCGTGTTCACCCATGCACTGAAAAAAAGAACTTGTAAGATTTACTTGATAAAATCCTCATAACAATTTGGACACAGATTTTAAGTAAATTTTATTGCTCCAATATTAAGGCTGAATCCCAACCCTTCCCCCTACCCTTCCATTTGACGCGTTCACGTGCAGGGGTAGTGGTGTCTCATTTCTCTTTTGGTTGGAGGTGTAGGGGGAGGGGGGAAGGGCCAGATAGCCCTCCAAACGAAGATTTTTCAGGACCTTACTTCAAACGAAGGGCTAAGCGAAGTTTTCAACATGGCTGCTCACTCGAGCAAACAGACCCATAAATGTTAAGTCATTTTTGCCATTAATAAAGATTTTTATGACAAGTTTTCATTATATGTATATTACCTTTAGTCTTGTGTTTGTGTTTATGGTGATGTTCTGTAAAGAAACGTTTGCAAAAAAAATCGCTAAAGTTTGCTAGCGGATAGCACATATTGCACAATATTACAAATATATATTTTTATGTCACATACACTTTACTGCATGCTACAAACAAATATGAAAGTTCAGAGCACGGCATTTTGCCGAGCATTTGATAACGCATTGTTTGTTTTGCTTACACTATTCTTACTTATTGCAATGTGACCACAGTTTTGTAATTTATATTCTGTATATGGACGGCTGAGGAAACCCGAAGACTCATCCGTGTTCGTGGTGAAAATGAGCAACTTTTTTAAAAATCGAAATACGGCGCAAAAAACCTTTGGGAGTGAGTAATCTCTCTTATTGGAATGTGTGATAAACATCGGCGCATGTCCTCTGACGTAACATTAGGAACCAGCGACAACGTATGATGACGTATAACAGTGTTGTCCCATTTCTTAGGGGAAATATTTATACCCTTCCCCTTTCCACTTCGTTTCAAGGGACAAGGGGAAGAAAATAGAATTGTGATTCAGCCTAAGTAAAACTCACCCGTAATTGTCAGGTAAAATTTACTTAATTAAATTAACAATAAAATAAATCAAGTAAAAGTTACATAATTATATTTAATGCACAAATTAGATTTATTTAAAATAATCAAGTAAAGTTGCAGGAACCTTAATTTTATGAAATTACTATCATTTTGTTTTGTGAGATTTTCCCTTAACTTGGTTTTATCAATTTATATTACTCCCTATAATAATGTAAACATTGCTAATTTATGTTTTGGAAAGAAACTCAAGTAATTATTTCATCTATATCTTTCATAAATCACACAACTAAAATATAATTAAACAGTTTGTTCACCAACATTACCAAATATTCTAGATCCAAACAGTCTAGATCCAAGTTGTCTTTTTAATAAAAGTGCATTCAGCTAAATTTTGCATCCATAGAAAAAAACTGCACAGCACCAGGGCCTGAAATACTTGTTTTAAACAAAATTGTGTAAAATAATAAATAAATAAAATACAGCATTCACTTAGAAATAAAATACAGCAGAAAATACATTAAACAAACTGTAGAATAAACGTTAAAACGTAATAGCCCTCGGAAGCAGTGAAGTTGCAACATTCAAATCAGCACTCTGGACTAGTGCACTTAAAAGTATGCCATTGAAACCTTAATGCATGAAAACATTTTAAGCTGAACATGTAAACACAACATGTAAACACTTGTAGTCAAGCCAAATCAAATGTTTTAAGATGATAACTTCATCTTTAAAGCTTGCACTTTTGGTGATAGCTTAATCCCATCAAGTTCTAGAAGAACTTTCTGAAAATAGCCTCTCCTTCAAGGATTATGGATACACCAACCAGTTCTTCCCCTTCAACAGCACGGACGACAAGGATTTTAAGAAGGTGTCACTTCGTCTGTCCCCCTGCATAAAATTTACAAGAAAATAAATCATTTATTTTGAGAAGCAAAAAAAATCTGAATTGCTTCAACCTGTGCTGACTTCATTGAGAAAAAAATAATAATAAAAATAAACGATAATAAAAAAAATGACCATCACTTCATATACTTCATATTGTTAAACTTGGGTTAAATTGTTTTATCTTGCATCAGTAAAACATATCATGAGATGGCTTTACAGTGTCAGGAAATCCTATGATGAATGCTGAGTTTGTATTTAAAAGGGTTAGTCCAAACATGAAAATTCGTTCAATAATTACTCATATTTATATATTCATTTGCATTTAGATGCTTCTGTCCAATACAACAAACACTATATTCAAGGTATTAATAAATTGTATAATTAATAAGAAAACAATGCTTTACCAGGCAATCATCAAAGAGATCCTCTTCAGATTCACGTCTCATCTTTACGCTTTGTTTCTGTGAAAATATTTACATTGTATCATTACATAATCTTTTATTCGTACAACTACATTTAGGCCTTTATCCAAAGCAAATTACAAAAGAGGAAGGCATCAAGCATGTCAAGCAGTGCTACTAACACAAAGTTTCTGACACCGTTAGAAACAGATATTTGCATTTCTGCTTTAATATCCGTGTTATTTATTGGTGACTTTGACGGTTGTCTGTTACAATATTTTTCTTAAATATTCACCATTCAAATAATTGTTTTATGTAGATAAGTTACAGCAGAATTTGTAGAAAACAGACAAAATAATGTATTTAGTCTTTCTAAATACCAGAATTGATTTTTATTTTGTTTTACTGTTCAAAAGTAGCAGTTATTCTTCAATGAATGTTTTCTATAATGAGGATTAACGTCTGCTTTGGAAGAGAGGTCAAATAAACAAATGTTCACAATGGGGAAAAAAAGTTAAATAAAATGCCTTTATTTCACTTCAGAGACCTATTGTAACAGTGACAGACCTCACACACAGGTTAAGTATAAACAATGATTCGTTTATTGAAAGTCAGGCAGAGATATGACCAGGGGTGATGTCGGCCCGTTCACCGGGGCTAGGTTAGCGAGTCCGCTAGCGGGGGGAGCGCTGTTGCCTCGGAACACCTTCCTTCGGGATTTCTGAGGAGAGAGAGAGAGAGAGATCTACTGGATCTATGACCTGGAGTCCTGGAGGGATCCGGCGGCGGTCCAAACCGCGGATACACGGAGTTTTTCCACTCGGGAGCGGTGACTGGAAATGCGTCTGGAAACAGAGAGAATGGTAAGTAACTTGGATCGTGTAAACAAAGAACTTGACTTGCCGTCGCGTGTAGGGTCCACACTCCGTCAATGAGCCCGGACGTAGACTGTGGGATGGTGTGTGGCTTTTATGCTCCTGGTGATTAGGGTCAGGTGGTTGTGATTAGTACTCGGGTGACAGGGGGCGCTGTGTTGGGTTTGGTTCCGAGCCTGGTTCGACTGTGACACCTATGAAAAAATTAATTCTAGTAAGTATAAAACGCCATGGTCAGTTTTTATCCCATATAATGTACACACATTATATGATAAAAAAAAAGTAGAAAAAAACAATGATCAGTTCTTATTCAGGACGTCCCATACTATATACACACCACATATGAAACTATTTTACTGCAGCATTTTTCAGATATGGGGCATTATTACATTTCAAAGGGGTATAAAGACCCCATTTCTAATAAGTGTAAAAGCTAAACTTACCTCGAACACGACAAACTCCAGCTGCAGCCACACCGTGTTGTAACCTCCGTGATGATTCCCAACCGACTGATACACAGCGACTCCAAACACGCATGCGCAGTTTAATTTGCACACATTTTCGGCTTCAGTAGACACACAATACTTCAGACTGAAACACGACTGCCCCCTACAGGTAATGAAGGGCATGTTCACAGCTTCCCGCACGCAGCCGCGCAAAGCCGCGGCAAGTCACGGGATCCCTTTTCTCGAAACGCAGGTTTTTAATGGCGACATCTGTAAGTGAATGTTTAATGGTGAAAGTAAGTGCATTTTCACATGTACAGGTCAAAGAGAACTCTTGGGACTAAAGAGCTATCTGGCCATAAGAAAACCATTAATCCAAAGAATCCGGATGATAAATTGCTTACAGTTAAATATAAAGAAACTGTGGCGTGTGAAACTTTTCTTAGGCCAGGCAGTATACTGTAATTGCTTAACCATAACCTGTATAATGTTTCTAAGCTGTTTTTTGATTCCTAAACTTATTAAAGTTCTGTTTTACTTGTAATTGCATATGCTGCTCTTCATCGCTGACAGAAATGTAACATTTTCTGCACTTTTTTCATATAAACATGACACTAATAATCTTTAAAATTAAATTTATGTACCTATTAATCCTATCTTTATTAGTAATAACTGCCTTAAAATTACCTGCATTACTCTTGCTGTTGCTCCAGTAACAACATGTTTAGAAATATCAACAAAACACAATAAGGGTCACGAGGGGACAGAAGTACCTTAGCGGTTAAGACACTGACATGGTAATCGAAAGGATCCAGGTTCAAATTCTAGCAGCCTAAAGTTGCCACTCCTGAGAACCCTGAACAATGTATAATGATATTAACTGTAAGTCACACTGGATGAGGCCAAATTCTGCAAATCAGATCAATTACTGTAGATGGCCTCCTGGATAATAAGATCAACCCATTGTCATGTTCATTGGCAGATGCTTTACCTGAGGGAGTCGGGGTTTGTTTGCTGGCGGGGCGACCTGGGGGGCGCGGAGCGGGGCGATCCGGCCTTTCGTGATGAAAGGTCGTGATGAGTTCCAGACTCAGGATGTCTCGGGCCGGGACCCAGCTCCTCTCCTCCGGGCCGTAACCCTCCCATTCCACCAGATATTGGAGAGCCCCTTTTCTCCTCCGTGAAACTTGGTTACCTTAAACGCCGGGGTGCCCCCTATTTCCACGGCTCCAGGGAGAGAGGGTTCAGTCATGCCCTCGTCTAGGGGTGCCCAAATCACTGGCCTGAGGAGGGAAACATGAAACACAGGGTGAATGCGCATGTGAGAAGGGAGTTTTAGTTTAAATGATACTGGATTTATTTGGCATCCCAGGGACAGAGCGGAGGTTGATAACCCAGGAGACATTGGAACGGCGTTAGACCTGTTGCGGAGTGCACAATTGAATTTTGGGCATATTCTGCCCAGAGTAGCCAGTTTGCCCAATCATGTTGTCTGCTACTACAGTATGCCCGAAGATATTTTCCGAGTTCTTGGACAGTCCGCTCTGCCTGGCCATTAGACTCGGGGTGATAACCTGACGTTAGGCTCACGGTGGTCCCCAATTTCTGGAAGAATGCTTTCCAGACTTTTGCGATAAATTGGGGACCACGATCGGACACAATATCTTCTGGTATGCCATAGTAACGAAACACGGATTCAAATAGAGCTTCGGCTACTTGCAGTGCTGACGGGAGGGAGGCAAATGGGAGAAATCGGCACCCCTTCGAAAACCGATCAATGACTACTAAGATTGTAGTGTACCCTTTCGACACCGGCAGATCCGTGAGGAAGTGCATCTGCAAGAGAGCGCATCTGCTTTTTTTATTTTTTGAGCCTGGCCGGTAGGTAATTTGGAAATGGAAACACGTAAAGAACAGTGCCCAACGAGCTTGTCTCGTGTTTAACCTTTTCGCCTGTTGGATGTACTCTAAATTTTTGTGATCGGTTAAAACAATGAAGGGGTGTTTGGCTCCCTCGAGCCAGTGCCGCCATTCTTCTAATGCCGCTTTAACTGCTAGCAGTTCCCTATTGCCGATATCGCAATTTTGTTCAGCAGGTGTCAGTTTTCGAGAGAAGAACGCGCAAGGATAAAGTTTCTCGGGCTGGCCCTGGCGTTGTGACAGCACCGCCCCGATCCCCGCTTCTGACGCGTCCACTTCTACTAGAAACGGCTTCTATGGGTCAGGAAGCCGTAGTATGGGGGCCGTCGTGAATGCCGATTTAAGTTTTTGGAAAGCCTTCTCCGCTTCGGCCGAGTTTTCCCTTAAGCAGGGACGTGAGGGGCGCTGCCACCGAACTAAAGTTTCGTATAAATTGCCTATAAAAGTTGGCGAAACCCAGGAAACTTTGTAGCGCCTTTACTGACCGTGGTACCGGCCATTGAGTTACCGCCTCCACCTTGGATTTCTCCATCTCGACCCCCTGTGGCCCTATGCGGTAGCCGAGGAATGTCACTTCCGTTTTGTGAAAATCACACTTCTCAGCCTTCGCATAGAGCCCGTGCGCGCGCAGACGTCGAAGGACGGCGGTTACATGCCTGACGTGCTCGGAATATGACCTTGAGTATATTAGAATGTCGTCTAAATATACTATGACACAACGGTTAAACATATCCCTTAACACGTCATTCATAAACCCCTGAAACACCGCAGGAGCATTTACCAGCCCATAGGGCATCACGTTGTACTGATAGTGTCCCGATGAGGTGCTAAATGCTGTCTTCCCCTCGTTGCCTTTACGCACACGAACGAGATTGTAAGCGCTGCGGAGATCGAGTTTGGTAAATATGGAGGCACCTCGGAGTTGGTCGATAGTGGCTGGTACCAGTGGCAGAGGGTGCTTATACTTTATTGTCACTGCATTTAACCCTCTGAAATCTATGCAGGGTCTTAAGCCTCTGCCTTTTTTCTCAATAAAAAAGAAACCTGCTGAAACGGGAGACGTGGAACGGCTGATGAGCCCCTGCCTGAGAGCCTCTTCCACGTATTCCTCCATCGCCCGGGTTTCCTCCCGGGACAGTGGATAGACACGTGAAAAAGGTGGTGCTTTCCCGGGCAGGAGCTCAATCGCACAATCCCATGGGCGATGAGGAGGAAGTCACGCTGCTTGCCTAATACTAAACACATCCTGAAAACACGCATACTCTGGTGGCACACTCATGGACAGGTGTTCTCGCGGGCTTTCAATAGTCGTGGCTTGGACCGCCGATGTTAGGGGTTTACATGTTTTTGAGCATCGGGGGGACCAAGATTGGATGCTACTGTTTGCCCAATCGAAATTTGGATTGTGAAAGCTCAGCCAGGGGAGGCCAAGCACGACGGAATGGTCCAGCTGAGGAAGCACAAAGAATTTGATCTCCTCAGGATGGCTGGGGAAAGTTAACCGTAGGGGCACTGAGATTACTTTAAGCGGCGAATGGTTTAGGACGTGGACATCCAGAGCCTTTACTGATATCGGGGATGGAAGCTTCGACATGGGAGCCTGAAGGGCGGAAAGGAGAGCCTGGGAGACGAAGTCGCCAGCCGACCCGGAATCTATTAGTGGAAAGACAGAAACAGTGTTATTCTTAAACGACAGGTGAGCAGTTAAACAGAAAGGTGAGTGAGTGCGGGGGGGTGTGCGGTGCGTTACTTTAAGTAATGGACACGAGCTGACTCGGTGCCGTTCGCCTCCACAGTACAGACAGAGGCCCGCAGACATCCTTCTGGTTTGTTCGGCCTCGGTAAGGTGGGAGGAGCCCATATCCATGGGCTCGGGAGGCTCACGTACCGTGAGCGGTGGTCGAGGGGGGCTGGAGCGGAGGCGCGTTTCTGGACGTCTCGTCTGGCGTGGAGGGGGGCGCCGCTGTTGATTTCGCAAATGTTGATCCAGTTTAATAGCGAGTGAAATGCATTCTTCCAGCGAAAGTTCGGCGTCCCGGCAGGCGAGCTCGAGCTGGATGTCGGGGTGGAGCCCATCGCGGAACCGCGCCAGCAAGCTCCTCTCGCACCAGTCACTCTCCGCCGCCAGAACCTGGAAGGAGATGGCATACTCGGCCACGGGCATGTTCCTCTGCTTGATTTTTAGCAGCTGTTGTTCGCCGGTTTTTCCCTGGTCCGGGTGATCAAACACAGCTCGCAAGGCCTCCACGTATCGCGAGTACCGGGTGATGGTGGCGCCTCCAGAGCTCCACACGGCTGTCGCCCAGTCGAGTGCTTTTCCGGTGAGATGCTGGGTGATGAAGCTCACTTTCTGTGTCTCCGTCATATTCGGGAATTCTGTAAAGTAAAGTTCACAGGTGAGCAGAAATCGCCGGCATCCCTCGGGATCCCCTCCGTACCTTTCGGGGGGGGCAGGCCGTGGAGCTGCTGGTGCGCCTGAGGGTGAACTCGCCGCTGGTGGCACCTTGGAGGTCGCGAGCTGGCTCATGCTGCACGCGAGATCGTGGACAACTCTTGCCAGGCTGCCGATCTCTCGCTGCTGATCCCGCAGGTAACTGTGGAGGCGGGCGTTCTCATCTGGCAGGGGTATTCCTGCTGCGTCTATGAAGGTCTGTTCATCTGTCATGTTCATTGGCATGAACAGCGCTTCCCGCGCTCCAAACACGGCGTAAACTGCAGGTGCCGGTTTTGCCGGCCTTACCCCGACCCGGGCGGCTAGATCAGTTCTGGAGAGGAGAACAAGGAGATCTGGTTGAGCAGCTTTCGTGTAGAAACATACAAGGTGACAAACAGTGAACGGACAATACTCCACGGTTTCGACTGGCTTATATAATGACACACAGGGGAGTGACACAGGTGCACATTGTTAGTGATGGGGAGACATACCTACGTAGACACACTAGGGGGCGACAAGGCTCAGTAATCTGGTGACCCCGACCTCACCTCCCTGGGCCGTGGTGTTGCGGATGTTATACCCAGTGAGGACAAGTAAATAAAAATTACGTGTATTCATTTGTGTTGATTATACATCGGCTGATATTGGCTAAGGCATAAAAAGTATGTAAAATGGGTTTAGATTTTTTTTTTTAACAGCCTTGAAATGTTTCCTGAATTACTGTAGCACAAATGGGGTACATTTGACACGATTAGACGTAAACTGGTCAAAAGGAAAATATTTACAAAACAAACAGCTTAATACACTTGGTAGACTATGGTTTGCCAATGCCGATGATCAGTTTGAGCATTTGGTTAAGGGGCCTCAGAGGAATTCATGGCCATTTTTAAAAGACACTTTTTTATTAGATCCTTTGTATTCACATGTGGCTAATGTTTAATACCCTATGCTCTGTGCATATACTGTAGAAGTGTCCATAGCATAATTAAATAACCATAATTAAATAATCCTCTCCGGTATTCATTGACCAAGTCACTACTAACTAATTAAAGAACTATTGCTCCCTTAATCCCAGAAGGCCAATGTGATGTAAATGGCAACAACTGCATGAAATTAAGAGAAATTAAGAAATTAAGAAATTAAGTAAAAAAGCTTTAACTAAGTAACACATGCCTCCCAAAACTATTTGCCAGATTCCAATCTGTAACATGCTTTCTTAATTCAATATTTAAATGCTTGAAGCATTTAATATGTCAAGTCAAAGGTGGCTGGAATTGACTGAGTTTAAACAATCATTCACAGAGTTTAATCTAATTATTTTTAGTAAATTATTGGCTGTCTTGACTTTAAATACACCTAGCGTGAATGTTCTTGTCAAAGGTTTAAATTGCATCTCAATATAAATAAATGTAAATATATGAATATACTGTATGCGGATGGTGCGTTGTGATGGTTTTTGTAACATCTAGGATGAATTCTGTGGCCTTGAACTTTGTTGCTGTGATAGACTCTGAATTCATCACAACCCTGAATAAATAATAATAATAATAATAATAATAATAATAAATAAAAATAGATATGAAATTTACATTTTATAATCACAATTAGATGAATCAAAATACCTTTGCTTACTTGTGTAATGAAGTGACCCCATTACATTTTATAACTTCACTTTATAAACAACTAGGTAGCTAAACAATTAATAAAAAAAAAAAACCTACAAGTGCCCAATACCACTAAAAGTTCACATATTAATTTTCATTTCATAATATTGTACATTAATTTAATATATTTGCAGAAAGAATTACTATTAAAAAACTTAACCTGCATTTTACACCTTATGGATTAATAAACGTGTCTCAAATTATAAAACAACTTGTGCAAACTCAATCTTAAGGTACAGCATCCCAATGGAATTATTAGCAACATTGTTTATTAGTGAAAAATCCATGTACAAAATACAACCTAGGAGACCAGGAACTAGGAACAAGTCCCGAAAGGTCAATTACTACGTATTTACCCATGTTATTAGGACCTCATTAACAGAATTCCCAATTTGTCTCATTAATGGTAAGCTTGTATTATTATGATGATGTAAAATTTTGCTAAAATGTCCCAGAATACAAGAAAAGCAACATTTGTAACATTACGTTGTTGAAGACAACTTTGGTATTTTGAAATCTAAAATAGGTGTTTCTGATATCTGGTACATCAAATTGACCTGATTATGTTTAAGTTTTTAAAATGTATTAGTATTTTTTTATTATTTAGGTGGATGAATGTGCAGGTTGACCTATTATGGACTGGCATCTCATGCATGATGTTTTCTGCCTCAGGTCCAGTGTTACCCTGGATAGGCTCCATATAAACAATAACTCTACCAGGATAAATTAGTTACTAAAATGAATAAATCTGAATTGGTGCTGGAGAATGATGCATACGGTAATATTTGGGCCTCACAGCTCCAGAGCTTCTAAGCTCAGGTTACTGTTTGTGCAGTAAAACACATTTTTTCCATGTCATTGTGAATTTCTCTGGTTTCTTTAGTTTCCCCTACAGGTGAAGTGGCTACTTTTAATGTATCTATTATATGAAAAAGAATGTTAATTATGTATCACTGATTCCTTGCAGCTGAATATCTTTTTACTCATGAATTCTCACCTAGTGTCCTGATCCAAAACACTAGGATATAGTGGTAACAGAGGGTGGCTATATAAATTACTGAACATATACACTGCCTGGTCAAAATTGACCCACAATTGTACAAACCTCTGGAGACAGTGTTATGATTTAGGGTTGCTTCAGTTGATCAGGACTAGGCTCAGCAACTTCTTGTTAGCTTTCCATCACAGTTACTCATGGATATAGAGTCACATTGTGATAAGGTATATTGTTTAAAAAATTACGAACATCAGATGGGCATCTTTCTCCTTTTTGTCTTTGCTTGTACACGTGGTGGACTAAATACATTATTTACGGGTTTTCATAGGCTTGTGGCCTAAAGCTGATTGCACAGACCATGACAGCCAACCTGAAAAGACACATTCTGGTATACTGAGAACTTCCTAAGTTAGTCACTATCTGTTCCCTTAGCATCCAGCAACATATAGTAGGTGGACAACCAGACTGCTCATTACCATCACGCTCACCGCTGTGGAAACGTGGCAGCGGCCAAAATAAACCAGGAGCATTTCAAAATAATTCGTGAAATGACCGCCAGGTGGCGCAAATTGACATTTTCCGTCGTCTCGGTTTTTAAATATATTTAGAGCTTAAGTCATAATAAAGTCATAACAATATGTTGTAGCGAAGAAATACTACAATTATGATAATTTACACATCCAAGTACTGTGTCCAACAAACATGAAAAACTCTAAATATAAAAAAATATGAGTTAGAAAGCATTGGTTTTATTTTGTTTAGACAGACTCTCTGTTTTTATCTGTTTAGTGTTATTATTAAAGAAAACAGCACAAACAACAGCACTAGGGCTTTTAAAAGAATTTTATTTCGACAATACTTACAGTTGTTAGAGTTTAAGACATCAAGATTTAAATATAGAAATAACTAAAACAAATAGAGCAAACTTCCAGAATAGATAATAAAAAAAGAAATCAATAAAAAAGATGTATGCGGTATAATCGGGGCCTCTCATTACATGATTCGTTCGCACTTCATCTGGCCCTGAACCAAAATTTATTGTCTTACATTTGTGAATAAAATATCATTGTTTTTTTCAGAGATTTATTTGTGCAAAATAATATTTATGCAATATAATTACAGGCTCTGGATTCGTTTTTCGTTTGCAGTATAAAACCAAAATACATCTTACTATTATTGAGAGATTTGTTGTATAAAAAAAAAAAAAAAAAATTTTTTCAAATATTTTGTCTTTACAAAATAATATTTATGCAATATAATCACAGGCTCTTGATTCGTTATTCGTTTGCAATATAAACAAAAATACATTAACCATATAATATAAACCAGAATATAAACGAAAATATTTTATTTGTTGTATTAAATATTTATGCCGTCTCATAAAGGATCCAGAGATTTCGTTGTACTAAATAATATTTTTGCTGTATAACCATCTTAATTCGTTAACCGTAGATTTTTTCTGCGATTCAGTTGTACTGAATGATGTTTATGCAGTATAATCAAGCTCTCTTATTTCGTTATTTGTTCACATTTGGCTTGCACTTGCTGCATTGCACACTACTGAGCATCGAAGCGTGGCAATGCATGCTTGGTTTAAGTTGGACATTGACGCACATATTGTAAATGAATGTGAATCGTAGGGCATTATATTCCTGCCACAATTCTCACAGCTACACAGTATGTATTGAAATAATAACAATAGTGTTTTTCTTTACTGAATAGAAATATAATTGTGCAACTGTTAAGCATTAGCCCGTACTTGATAACACAAAAACACAAGCGCTGCTGTATAACATCTAACGCGAATTTTATGGTCATTTGGTCATTTATGGTGTTCATTTTTTATTTTTTTTTTGTCTTTGATGTTAACTACACAAAGCAGCGTCTTCCCACCTGCATCTCCAGCATACTGTTTGATTGATGGACATGAGTCCGCATCTGTTACATTTTTGGTGACAACAGTTTTTCAGCACACATGTTTTTACTGTGTAGTCGACCGCGCGCGCACAACCTCTCGCAGGCGCAGAGGCAGAGAGTACGCCGTTTTAACAGGGGTGGGGATAAGAAAACAGCAGAGAGACTGACTGGCCATTTTAATAATTCATTGATACGTTGATGTCTTTGGTTTCGGCTGTGAGTGGATGCGCTGTAGTAATCCACGTTTTATACAAATTACATAAGCTGATTTTCCCCCCATTAGTTTTTATAAAAGCAGACATTTCGCTTTCTGTATCTGTATTTCAGTCAGGATATACTAACATATTTTTGCTGTGTAGTGCGCGCAACATCTCACGGGCGAGCGTTCACACAGCAGACCAAATCATCATTAGCGCGTCCCTCCCCCCAAACAGCGCAGCAAAGAGCATTTACATTTAAACAGGTTTTACAGGTTTGTTACTGAAGAACTGTGGCAGCGGGCACACCTAGAAATAAATGCAGGATTATTTTTTTATAGTTTTATATAAATAAAAATGCTTTTATAAATGTGGGCTACTGTTATCTACTTCAAATATTTGTTAAAACAGCCAGGAAACTCACTCTGACCATTTTAATAATTCATTGATAAAATAGTGATTCCTTTGATTTCGGCTAGAGGTGGGCGATACTGCAAAATTTTGTATCAATCCGATACCGATATTTACAGGGCCAATATCACCGATACCGATTCCGATATTTATTTTATTTTTAGCACACAATATAAATTACATCTACAAAATTATACATTTTAGTCTATAGCCTATCCACAATCCTATAACAATCCTATTGTGTCCCTTCCATGGTTAAATTAAACACACACACACACACACACACCGTGAATACACACCCGGCGCAGTGCAGTTATTTGTTAATCTTAGTTTTGATTAAATAACATTAATGAAGATTTAAAAATATTATAAAAAAGTATTATTAATTTTTAGTTGTCTATTAATACATTTTTAACAAATGACACTTTATTTGTAAAGTGTTACCATTTTTCAACACCGGCAAAATAATCACTTTAATTTTAATATAAAACCACAGTTTTACAAAAAAATCCCCCAGTTAAACTAAGGATAGTGTAGGCATTGTTAATTTGTGGTTTATATTACCCATGGTTACGTTTTTACAACAACTATGGTGATGACACTTCATGCTGAAGATCCATTATGACTATAAACATATTGTTTCCCCAGTGTTCGCTACCTGGATATTACTGAGGCTGAAAGGACTCTGCCAGTGACTTCTGTCTCGCTGCCAGGGGGCGGGGCTCTGACTGAAAGATTTACCTCCTGTCTTTCTCTTTGTAGTTCCGAGCTCTCTTTGTCATGTCGTTTGTGTTTGTGTAAGTTGGTGGTGTTACCACAGCGAATCACCTTTTTACAGACGTCGCAATTTGCTGTGTTTTCATTCACAGCAGTAAAATACCTCCACACAGCGCTCCGTTTTTTATCTGCCGACTCCGTGATACCAAGTCAGACACACACCGCGCTCTCACCCTCTCTGCAGCTGCTTGTTTTAGGCGCTGCTGAGTCACGTGAAGGTTAAGGCTACAAAACACAGCAGAGCGGGGAGGGGTGGACAATGTGCGCGACGTGTGAAAGGAGCTGCATAAGAGAAAGCGTTATATACAAGCACATTTTAAATATTATATTTCCTGCAAAATAAATAAAATCCCGGGTTTAAAAAAAAGCCCTTAATATCGATATTTTGACTTTTGGATCGATCATTTTCGATACAACCCCTAGAATCGATAGTATCGATATTAAGGATCTGTGCTGATCATGTCATCTCATCATCTCCGCAGCAGTGAGCGTGCCTATAATTCACTTTTCATACGAATTACATAATCTAATAATTTTTTTTCATTAGTTTATATAAAAGCAGATATTTCGCTTTCTATAAGTATATATTTTTCACGTCTGTGAGGCGAGTATGTTACGCCCCGGTCTAGGTCGGGCCGTAACAGGAGAGAAAAAAAAGAAAGGGGGTGAGACCAAAAGTGCGTTTGCTTAGTGTTTATTTACAATAAGGTGAATAAGCAAATCCCAAAAGGGTGGCTGTAAGCTTCAGAAGCCGACAAGGCCAAAACAATAAACAAAATTACCTCTATCTAATACCAAAGTGACACAACTAACCTGCACCGAAAATAAAGAAACAGAAATACAAAGTTCTTCCCTCAACTCCCTAACTAACCACAAACCAAGAAAAACAAAGGGCAAACAAAATGGCGTCGACTCCTTACTAAGCCACTCAATAACTAATTAAATACAAATATATACAAAAGTATCTACAACCAAACCAACAAAACAAAGAGGGAAAACACAAAAGCGTAGTCAAAACAAGCAAAATGGTCATACACGGAATAGGCAATCGAAAACCAAGCAATTATCAAAAAGGGGAAAATCTAAGAGTAGTCAGAAACGAAGCAAAAGGGTCATACACAGAGTAACATTTAGGATCAAGCATAAGATAAGCAGTAAGCAAAAACACGGTCTCTGTAGCATGGTGGTCTGAAGGCCTTAAGTAGCCCTCTGGGTGTCCTGGAGAACCAATCAGCTGGGAGGAGGCGGGACCAACAAAGGACAGGCAGAGCAGCAGCCAATAGATTTACAGGCACACTGAATAGGGTGGAACCTGAAACAAGGGGAGACACACCCTATCCCACCACCAGCAGAGACATAGCAGAGACAAAGCCAGCATAACCAGACACACAAAAAACAAATAAATCCAATATTGTAACACCCCCTCCCTTAAGAGTGAACACCCTGTTCACAATTATAATCATGGCATCGAGACAATGAGTCAGCTACTACGTTTTCAGACCCTTTCTTATGTCGAATATTCAGGTTAAAACCTTGCACAATTAAACACCAACGCATGAGACGTTGGTTGCTGTTTGACATACGATGCAAGAATACGAGGGGGTTATGATCTGTATAAACTGTAATGGGGTCCGAGCTGGAACCGATGTAAACCTCAAAGTGTTGAAGTGCAAGCAAAAGCGCAAGGGCTTCCTTCTCAATAGTGCTGTAGTTCAGCTGGTGACGGTTAAACTTATGAGAAAAGTAACTTACGGGATGATCTATATCATCTGCATCCTCCTGAATCAACACAGCACCAGCACCTGTACCACTGGCATCCACCTCAAGTTTGAAAGGTTTGGAAAAGTCAGGAGCAAAAAGGACAGGTGCAATACATAAAAGCGATTTAGCAGACTCAAATGCTGCTTCACAACTAGGTGACCAAACAAAAGGGACAGAGTTACGGAGGAGAGATGTAAGAGGCAAAACAACATCAGAGAAATTTCTACAAAAGCTTCTGTAATAGCCTGCCATACCGAGAAAACGTCAAAGCTCTCTTTTTGTTTTGGGTGCGGGAAATGCAACAATTGCCTTAACTTTGGCATCTAGCGGGCGAACTGTACCTTGTCCCACCTGTTTACCAAGGTATGTAACGGTGGCATGACCAAACTCACATTTTGCTAGGTTTAATGTTAAGGAAGCTTTCTGAAGGCGAGATAATACAGAGTCTAATGTACGGACATGTGCATCCCAAGTATCAGAGAATACTACCACATCATCAAGGTAGGCTTCACAATTAGGCACATCACCCAGAACCTGGGTCATCAAACGCTGAAATGTAGCAGGTGCGTTTCTAAGTCCAAATGCCATCACAGTATACTGAAGGAACCTGTCCGGGGTGACAAAAGCAGATATTTCAGATGCACGTGATATTAGAGGAACTTGCCAGTAACCTTTTAACAGGTCTAACTTTGTAACAAATTTTGCATTTCCTATACAATCAACACAATCTTCCATTCTAGGAAGCGGAAACGAATCTGCTTTAGTTAAAGCATTAACTTTTCGATAATCTGTACAAAAACGGTAGCTTTTGTCAGGTTTTGGAACTAGGAGACAAGGAGAACTCCAAGGACTGCAGCTAGGAACAGCAAGACCATTCTTAAGTAAATAATCGGTTTCTTGTTTCATAAAAGCACATTTTGTGGGATTAATTCTATATGTATTCTGCTTCACAGGAGAGTGCTCACCAACATCAATGTCATGTTGAAGGACAGTAGTGCGAGAGGGCGTATCAGAAAAAAGCTTAGGGTAACTATCAATGAGACTGACTATGTCCTTTTGGGCGGACTCAGACAAATGACTAAGTTTAGATTGAATATCTGACAACCATTCTGAGTTTGGCAGGTTAGCACAGGAAAAACAAGCTCGACCCAATCTGAGACCATCAAACTCGGGAGAATACTCATCGGGTGACAATTCCACTGAGGCAGTTACTGAACTGGCCACTTGGACGGAGACCTCTAGGGTGGAGCGAGTGATATAAGGTTTAAGCATATTGATATGGCACACATGAGATTTCCTCTTACGGTCAGGAGTTTTTACAACATAATCCGTATCGCTCAATTTTGACTCAATAACATAAGGGCCAGAAAACCTAGCCTGGAGAGCAGAACCCGGCACTGGTAGCAAAACCAACACTTTGTCACCTGCTTGGAAATGACGCACAACAGCCTTTTTATCAAAATGATTCTTCATACGAGTTTGTGAGGAGGCAACAGAACGTTTTGCTACCTCACATGCTGCATGTAGGCGTTCACGAAAGGAACTCACATAATCTAAAACATTCATACTTGGACCCTTCCCAGGATTTGGAGACAGTAGCTCTTTTAGTACTTTTAGGGGACCACGAACAGAGTGACCGAAAACCAATTCTGCAGGGCTGAATCCAAGAGACTCCTGCACAGAATCACGAATAGCAAACAGAACTAATGGTACTCCTTCATCCCAATCTCCTTCATGGTTCAAACAGTATGTTCGGAGCATCGATTTTAAGGTTTGGTGGAAACGCTCTAATGCACCTTGGGACTCCGGGTGATAGGCGCTAGAAACCTGGTGTTGTATGTTCAGCTGGTTCATAACCTTTTTGAACAAAGCAGACATAAAATTTTAACCTTGGTCCGACTGAACATATTTGGGCAAACCAAAGGTGGTGCAAAATTTAATAAGTGCTCGAATGATGGCATGTGATTTGATGCTACGCAGGGGTATGGCTTCAGGATATCTCGTGGCAGCACACATCAGGGTTAGCAGATACACATTACCAGACTTAGTTCGAGGAAGGGGACCAACACAATCTAACAAAAGTCTCTCAAAAGGCTCTCCCAGAACAGGGATAGGTTTAAGTGGAGCAGGGGGAATAACCTGGTTAGGTTTCCCTGCAATTTGACAAACATGACATGACCGACAGTACTTAGCAACATCAGACTTCATGGCAGGCCAAAAGAAATGATTTAAAATGCGGAGGTGGGTCTTCCTTACACCAAGGTGACCAGCGAGATCATGGCCATGGACAATACGCAAAACTTGTGTTCTATATGGTTTTGGAACCACAACCTGGAAAATAGCCTTTGACTCATGCTTAACATCAGAGGGTGACCACTTTCGCATTAAAACATCATTGTCAAAGAAATATGCCATTGAGTGTTGAGGTAACTCAGCACTATCTACAGCTGCAGCAATACAACGAGAGAGAGACGCGTCAGATTTCTGAGCAGCAACGAGCTGCTCTCGCGCAACACCCCATGTAGCGACATCATCTTGTACGGAGAAGTCCTTATCCTCCGGAGAAACATGTGGACTGGAAGATATATTCTCGTCTTCAAATACTGGGTTATCACTACACATAAATGAATTAGAAAGATCATCAACATCCTTCATTTTCGAGCCTGAGCGCGCGTCACCACACAGGTACTAAAAACAGAGGGAAACTCACGTGACAGCGCGTCACTTTCATGCACCTCAGGAGCATCCGTTACAACAGGCAAGTGAAAAACCTTACCACCAGCTAAATCGTTACCTAATATAAGAGAAACTCCTTTAATTGGCAACTGAGGACGAACTGCAACCTTAACAAAGCCAGACACGATATCACAGTTAAAATAAATCATATGTAACGGAGCTTTCACAACTCCAAGTTCAATTCCCTGAACTAAAACATCTGCACCACAACTAGACTGGTCAGATAAAGGCAAGACACCTTCCAAAATGAGGCTGAAAGGACTCTGCCAGTGACTTCTGTCTCGCTGCCAGGGGGCGGGGCTCTGACTGAAAGATTTACCTCCTGTCTTTCTCTTTGTAGTTCTGAGCTCTCTTTGTCATGTCGTTTGTGTTTGTGTAAGTTGGTGGTGTTACCACAGCGAATCACCTTTTTACAGACGTCGCAATTTGCTGTGTTTTCATTCACAGCAGTAAAATACCTCCACACAGCACTCCGTTTTTTATCTGCCGACTCCGTGATACCAAGTCAGACACACACCGCGCTCTCACCCTCTCTGCAGCTGCTTGTTTTAGGCGCTGCTGAGTCACGTAAAGGTTAAGGCTACAAAACACAGCAGAGCGGGGAGGGGTGGACAATGTGCGCGACGTGTGAAAGGAGCTGCATAAGAGAAAGCGTTATATACAAGCGCATTTTAAATATTATATTTCATGCAAAATAAATAAAATCCCGGGTTTAAAAAAAAGCCCTTAATATCGTTATTTTGACTTTTGGATCGATCATTTTCGATACAACCCCTAGAATCGATAGTATCGATATTAAGGATCGATACGCCCACCCCTAGTTTCGGCTGTGCTGATCATGTCATCTCATCGTCTCCGCAGCAGTGAGCGTGCCTATAATTCACTTTTCATACGAATTACAAAATCTAATAATTTTTTTCATTAGTTTATAAAAAAGCAGATATTTCGCTTTCTATAAGTATATATTTTTCACGTCTGTGAGGCGAGTATACACGGAGTATCGGTTCATTTTCTGACACGCTCAAGTTCACCGAAAACAATACAGAGCCCCGTTTAGTGTAATTTATTTCATTTAATAAATCTACTACAAATTTAAAGAACACAAAATATAAGATGACACAAGACCCTACACGTGTAGCTTTTCTAATTACGGGGTGGTTGTTCTTGCAGTTTTACTGTGTGTGCTTTGCAATGTCAGACACATACAATACAAATGCAAATAATACACCTCCCCAAGTGTGAATAGCTGTTCTCACCTACAGTATACACTCGGAGAAACTAAAATCACCACTGTTCATGGTTTCAGTACAATACAAGCCACGTTATGATGAGGAAACTTTCTATCTCTTCCATTCCAGTTATAAAAAAATGGTAAAAATGTCAATTTTGGAATCCACAGACGCTCAAAGAGCAAAAGAACATGATAATAATAATCAAAATAATATTATTCTTTTTGCTGTTTATGTCCACCATTTAATAATGATTTAATTATCAATAATTAAAGCTGCTCACATCGCGCGCTTTCACTTTAAAAATGCAGTGTTTAATCAGGAAGTATATGTCGCCTCTCTTTATGATTGATAAATATTCTGACTGAAACAAATCTGCTTGTGTCGGCTCATATCGGGAGCATTTTTGATGAAAGAGGAGAGTAGAAGGGGAAAACTGAAAGTGTGTACAAACAACAGCACAATGCATGTGTGTGAATGGCTGAAACGTGGTTGTGAATAAACCTTTTAGTGAATGTACAGTAAAATGTTTGCGTGATCCCGCAGCGCGCATGTGAGCTCTTTAACTTTGCCGAGTATTGATCTAAAGTCAGATGAACGCGCGCGCCGATATGAGAGATTAGATTTCTCTTTTCCCAGAAATACAACAAACACATATTATATGTGTTAAATAAGCGCTGTCTATGCGGCGCTGGGAGAAACGCACGCCGATGTGAGCCGCTGTATTTCAGTCATGATATACTCTACCTCTCACGGGCGAGCGTCCACACAGCAGACCAAATCGTCATTAGTGCGTCCCTCCCCCAAACAGCGCAGCAAGGAGCAAACTGAGTCATTTACATAAATCACTGATTACATTTAAACAATTTATTCATACAGATGTACCTGTTTTATAGGTTTGTTACTGAAGAACTGTGGCAGCGGGCACACCTAATAATAAATGCAGGATCTTTTTTTTATAGTTTTATATAAATAAAAATACTTTTATAAATGTGAGCTACTGTTATCTACTTCAAATATTTGTTAAAACAGCCAGGAAACTCACTCTGACCATTTTAATAATTCCTTTATAAATTAGTGATTCCTTTGGTTTCGGCTGTGCTGATCATGTCATCTCGTCGTCTCCGCAGCAGCGAGCGCGCCTATAATTCACTTCTCATACGAATTACATAATCTAATAATTCTTTTCATTAGTTTATATTAAAGCAGATATTTCTCTTTCTATAAGTATATATTTTTCACGTCTGTGAGGCGAGTATACACGGAGTTTGGGTTCATTTTCTGATGCGCTCAAGTTCACCAAAATCAATACAGAACCCCGTTTACTTTATTTATTTAACAAAATCATAAAGTTTTTTTTGTCATTGTGAGTGCACCTAAATAAAAGTAGAGTCTTATAAAAGCTACAAATTTAAAGGACATAAAATATAAGATGACACAAGACCCTACACGTGTAGCTTTTCTAATTACACATAATAAAAAGGCTCAGTGTGTTAACGTTTACGTTGATTAATTTCGATCCTAAAAAAACTGAATTTAATTTTAATTATAAATTTGTACTGTACTGTTACTACTGTGATTATGAATTCGTTTAATTACAATGTTTCACTTTATTTTATCTGCAACGACGTGCAGCTGTGGACGACCTGCACCTCATTAAGCCTGGAGAGAACGAACTGATGCCTGAGGCGTCAGTCTATAGTTATATAGCACCACTCAGCGGTAAAAGCCAGCAAACACACAAACCCAAATGCCATACACCGGCGACAGTAGAAGTCACATACTGCTTGTGCACCCACTATAATATGAACTATAAATTATCTATAAAATCAAAATGGTTGTGGTTTAAAAAAAAAAAAGTGTTCCATACGTTGGATAACATCATGTCACAATGCTCCACATTAATAACCACATTTTATGAAAATGTATCCCAGGGTTTTTTTTTTATTTGTGTTTATTGTCAATATCCTCAGGTCATGTGTCTGCCGCCAGAGAGAGGTGTTGTTCTCTTATAGTCTGTTAAGGCTCTAATTCCCTCCCACACCTCCCGAGAGTTGGTGGAATTGTTAAAATGAGCCTCAATCCACCATTTATATTGTGTTTTGGCTGATTTTATGCCTTTCCTAAGTGCAGTCCTGGCAGTACTACTGTAGATGCTGTCCTGTCCCTTTATTTAAATGCTACATCACTGGCTCTAATCAACCAATGGACCTCATGTGTTATTGAAGGTTTCTTATTGGGAGCCACATGTACCTGCTCCCAGAATGTCATATTTGTCCACACAATAATTGATGTAATCTATAACTGATGAGATGTATACATCCAAATACTCAGGTGTGAGGGATACATGGTCCTGGAGGTCTATCTCATCCCCAGACCATGATCTTATAGTCCTTACAGTGATCCCAGCAGTTTTATTTATTGGGGCTAAACCTTGGATGTAGCAAAAGTGACAGATGGTCAGACAGGCCAATGTGAGGATAAGCCTGTACCTTAAATGCATCGGATACATGAGTATATACCTATACCTGCCTCAGGTATAGTGCTATCTAATCAGGTTTTGGTAAAAATCATGCTGCAACAACAAAATCCTCTGTGTTACCAATTCCAATAGTATTTCATCCATCTTGTAGCAGATTGACCAGGCATAAAAAAGGCTCTTATATAAAGACACCTGGATGGCAGCTCATCAGCTGATGCTTAATCTGAGTAAAACCAAACTGCTGTTCATCCCTGGTGACTCATCCCCAGGTCAAGACCTTGTGATATCCCTGGGCAACAATCAGATTACTCCTTCAGCCACTGGCCTCAATCTTGGAGTAACCAGATGGACAATCACCTGTCATTTTCCCACGTCGCTAACCTTACTCGCTCTTGTCAATTTCTTCTTTACAACATCAGAAGAATCCACCCATTTCTTTCTTGAACAGGCTATTCAGGTGCTTGTTCTATCCCTTGTTATTTCAGTATTGGCTACTGCAATTCACACTTGGCAGGCCTGTCTCTGTCCATGATTCGTCCTCTGCAACTGATTTGCACTGCAGCACATTTCGTTTTGAACCTTCCCAAGTTCTCCCACACCACCCCACTCCTCTGCTCCCTCCGCTGGCTTCCTGTAGCTGCCCGCATCACTACTTCCACACACGTTACTTCAATACTTGGACTAATTACCACAAAAAAAAACTCTTCCCAGTTGTGTTTGAATGATGGCACTTAGTTAGTAACCTAGTAACCCAGTGTAAGTATCTATCCAGTGCTGTAAACTTCAAAGCACTTTTTGTAAGTCACTCTGGCTGAGAACTGACTAAATGTAAACACCAAACACATAATAGTTTATATAATAATAATGACCTAGAAAGAGCTGAATTAAAGAAAGCATACTAGGACCATGAGCACACACACACACACACACACACACACACACACATAGACACACAAAGGGGAAAACCATGAGATCTCTTGCATTTTTATTGATTGCACAAATGTGTAGGCCTACATGTAATTTTTTGTTTCTTTTTTCTTAGAAAATATGTTTATTGTCAATATTCCTGTGGGTCATATTCAGCTTCCAGTGTTCTATATGATGCTAATGGAGTTATTTCAGTTAGAGGGTGCTTGTATAATTGAACATGTTTCAATTATGTATTCCTGCCATACTCTAGTGGCACATATGCATCATTAACATGGTCTTTGGAGGACATACCAATCAAATATAAATGTCCAATACCATGGTCTTTTCTTGACCTACCTGAAAGACCTGCATCTTTTGTCATGTAAGTGTGTCATAAGTAAATGAACAATTGCTTGAGTATTATTAAATAAGGAATTATAATCACTACTAAAATTGTCCTGCAAAATTGCAATTACACATTAACATATCTGTATCTGCCTTTTCTATATCCATTTCTGACACAGGTTTTAAATGGCACTTCAGTTCACAAACAGCACCTTCAACCTCCAAATTGCAAGATTTGATGTCTCGCCAGAAGCTGTTTATCCTGTTTTTATCGCTGGATCTTTGTGTTATTTGTGTGCAGTTTTCTTTAATGTAACAATTTTAGCATTGATTGTTACCCAGCAAAGTCTTCACAAACCAATGTTTTACATTTTGTTCAGCCTTCCTCTGGCAGATTTAGTAGGAATCACCTGTGCTCTTCCTAGGGTACTTGTTGATATTCTGACTGAAAAAAATATGGTCTACTATCCAACGTGTGTTCTACAGGGCTTTTTGCTTCATTTGTATGGAGGTGGTGTACTTTTTATTCTTGCTGCCATGTCATTTGATCGTTATATAGCTATATGCAAGCCACTCAGATATAACTCTATAATGGGTCCATACATGGTTGGTGGTGTCATAGTTCTGGCTTGGGGTCTTGACATAGCTATGGTTGTTGTATTATTTGCCCTTCAAGCAAGATTTTCAAAATGCAAGACTTTTATTTCCAATGTGTATTGTGATAATATTTCTTTGCTCCAACTGTCATGTGGTGGTGATTTTATTGTGAACAACATCTATGGATTAACTATAACTGGAGTCATGCAGGGAATAAGTGTGACTGTTCAATTATTCTCCTATGTACAAATTCTTAAAGTCTGCATTCCCCACACACAAACTGATGCTAGAAGTAAGGCTGTAAACACATGTTTAGCACAGTTAATTACATTTGGCCTTCACGAAATTGTTTCGAATATTACAATACTTTCATATCGTTTTCAGAATGTACCATCTAATACACAAAAAGTATGTGGTATGTTGACTTTCACAGTTCTTCCAGTTCTTAATCCAATTATCTATGGAATTAAAACAAGAGACATAAGAAAAGCATTTTTCACACTGATGAATAAAAAATACAAGGTAGTAACACAATTATTACACAAATAATGTATGAATATGCACAACAATTTACAAACAGCCAAAACTGTAATATCCTGTTACTGTATATTGTTTGTTAAATACACCATGCAAGGATAATTACATCAAATATACACTTAGCTTTCCTTGAAATATCAGGAATTGCAGTTCAGCATGTGTTAGTATGCTCTAGCAAAAGTTTGTAAATGTGGGAAGGCCTCTTAAAAATGTTATTATTATAAACTATTGTAATTATTATATGGGTTATGTATATAATGTTACACTGTTGCATTTTTGAAGGTAACATACATTAATCGTAAACATGAATGTCATTATTGAGTTTGTAATTATTATTATTATTATTATTAATAATAATACACTCCGTTCCAAATTATTACGCAAATGATATCTTTCTCTGATTTTCATAATTAGTAAATGCAAATGACAGTCAGTATAATTTTCTAGTCATCAACTATTAGGGTATAATTTGAATTTTATTGAACAAACCTCCTAATGATAACAATATTTATTTTAAAAATAAAAAAACTGAAAATGCACTGTTCCAAATTATTATGCACAACAGAGTTAAAACATTGTACAGGTTATAAAGAACTGAAAATAGACTTTTGTTGAATTTGCAGCATTAAGGTGTCATATTTAAAGAAATCAAAAACTATTTCAATCAAAAACATCCTAACAGGGTATGTTACATCTTAACATAGTGCCTCTTCTTTGATATCACCATGTATTTAGGGTCACGGGGACCTGGAGCCTATCCCAGGAGACTCTGGGCACGAGGCAGGGTACACCCTGGACAGCGTGCCAATCCATCGCAGAGCACACGCACACACATTCACACACTATGGTCAAATTAGGAACGCCAATTTGCCTAATCTGCATGTCTTTGGAATGTGGGAGGAAACCGGAGTACCTGGAGGAAACCCAGCAACCACGGGGAGAACATGCAAACTCCATGCACACAGAGACGGGAATCGAGCCTGGCCGGCAATCGAATCCAGACCCTAGAGGTGCAAGGCGACAGTGCTAACCACTACACCACCGTGCCGCCACATGTAACATTAAGAATTGTAATTTCACATTTTTAAAACAGCACTAGATCTCATGTTAAGTAACTTTATCTACTACATTCTAAATTTTCTAAAACCAGTTTTTAACATCAAGAATAAAGCAATCTATTGTACACATTAATTGTAACGTCATACCCTTAAAACATTTGATCATAAACACAGTACTACACATTTAATTTGAACATTTTAAACATTCTTGAGTATCACAAACAATTTATCATCAGCAGAGTACATATCAAGGGCCTGAAAGTCCATCTCTTGCCCGGGTTTTATTACACTCCATTCAAAGTCAACTTTAACTGTGTACCCTTGAAAGTGTGAATCATACAACACTGGTATTAAAAACGCACAGAAACCATACAGTGTTGACATTTAAAATGTATTTAATTTGGAAAAATAGAGGAATTTCCTCTGCGTAGACATAGTCAACTATGAATACATCTTTTAAAGCATACTTAACACGTTCAACGGTCACATTTGAAACACGCTCAATGTTGAAATCTTCATTTCCATGTATATTTATAAGAATTTTCTGTACGTCTAATGGGAAAGATGACAACGGAGTCTCTATACTCCTACCTACTAGCATCTCAAACTCATCAAGGATATTGGGAGGGGAAAATTCCCAACATTGTTTCATCTGGTGCCTCTCACTTAAGGTTTTGGCAATGAAATTTCTACAGCAGCTAGCAACAGTCTTAAAATACTGATGGTTTGCCTCAAAACGCATGCACCTAAAGTAATCGCAGAGGTCCAAACATTGACGTTAATCTTGAGTAGTGCATCAAAAAATTACACTTGGGTGTTACAACATCACCAAAAACATCACTTAGATGTGTCAGAAAACTCAGAAACAAGTGCATCTAACATTGCTAGGATTTCCCTTTTCACTCTTGGGGAAATCACATTGTCAACAATGTCATGACATAACAGGAAAACATTCCACTGTTTGCTATTGGGAGGAATACGGTGTGCCATTAAAAATGGCAAAATCCTAAACAAAAAACACTTTTCTGAAGCAGAACCAGCAATTCCAGATTTGTGTAAAGTTTGCTTTTACTAGACTGGGCTGCGTTTCCCAAAAGCATCGTAAGTCTAAGTAGTTCGTAAAAATTATCGTACGAATGATCTTAATATTACGGTCTGTTTCCCAAAACCATCGTAAGTTAAGTAGCACTTGAAAATCTTCGTAGATCTACGAGTGCTCTGGAGTAATCGTAAAGCCTTAAGTGCATCGTAAGGAGACAGAATTACAGTATGAGGGCGCCTGCTGGACAACCGGCAAATTGCACCTAAAATTTACTTCTGTCCAAAGACATTTTTCATTATTTTTGTATGTATATTTTTAATTATTTCTATTTTCTACTCATTACACAATTCAATATAGAAATAAAAATGAATAAAGAAATAAAATAAAAATGACATAAATGTTAGAATGAAAAACAAATGTATACTGTTGTATATGGTCATTTCGAGGGTACAGTACAAATGTATTTAATAGAAAATACTTAATGTGCTTTAAAGATGACACAAATAAAGGATGACTTCCGCGTGCATGAAACCCAGCCATGTATTGAACATGTCTTGGTTGATGAAGTCTCATCTCGACTACATTATCTTCCTCCACCTCTTCATCTTCCTCCCTGATGTCCAAGGGCATTCTTGCCCTCACTGCAATTGTTGTGCAAACATGGCTGTTACTGTTATTACAGCACAGCACTTTTGTGGCACAAAGAGAGCTCCACTTCCTCTAAAATAATATTAATTTCTTATTTTTGAAAAATTTATTTTCTTTACTTTTTTTATTTCAGCCATTTTGCTAATTTCTCCACCCCTAGTTATATGCTTATTTAAAATTTTCTCAGCTAAATTTTCAAGGCTAAACTTTTAAAAAATAAATGTAAGAGCTTATTTATTTATGTACTTATTTATTTATTTTGATGTGAGATAAGCAATTGTTGGTAAAGAAATTGATAAATACAAACCGGATTCCAAAAAAGTTGGAACACTAATCAAATTGTGAATAAAAACTGAATGCAATGATGTGGAGATGGCAAATGTCAATATTTTATTCAGAATAGAACATAGATGACAGATCAAAAGTTTAATCCGAGAAAATTTATCATTTTAAAGGAAAAATACTGTATATTGATTCCAAATTTCATGGTGTCAACAAATCCCCAAAAAGTTGGGACAAGTAGCAATAAGAGGCTGGAAAAAGTAAATTTGAGCATAACGAAGAGCTGGAAGACCAATTAACAGTAATTAGGTTAATTGGCAACATGATTGGGTATAAAAAGAGCTTCTCAGAGTGGCAGTGTCTCTCAGAAGCCAAGATGGGTAGAGGATCACCAATTCCCACAATGTTGCGCAGAAAGATAGTGGAGCAATATCAGAAAGGTGTTACCCAGCGAAAAACTGCAAAGACTTTGCAGTTATCATCAACTGTGCATAATATCATCCGAAGATTCAGAGAATCTGGAACAATCTCTGTGCGTAAGGGTCAAGGGCGTAAAACCATACTGAATGCCCGTGATCTCCGGGCCCTTAAACGAGACTGCACCACAAACAGGAATGCTACTGTAAAGGAAATCACAGAATGGGCTCAGGAATACTTCCAGAAACCATCGTCAGTGAACACAATCCACCGTGCCATCCGCCATTGCCAGCTGAAACTCTACAGTGCAAAGACGAAGCCATTTCTAAGCAAGATCCACAAGCACAGGCGTTTTCATTGGGCCAGGGATAATTTCAAATGGAGTGTGGCAAAATGGAAGACTGTTCTGTGGCCAGACGAGTCACGATTTGAAGTTCTTGTTGGAAATGTGGGACGCCATGTCATCCGGACCAAAGAGGACAAGGACAACCCAAGTTGTTATCGACGCTCAGTTCAGAAGCCTGCATCTCTGATGGTATGGGGTTGCATGAGTGCGTGTGGCATGGGCAGCTAGGGTTAGGAAAGGCACCATCAATGCAGAAAAATATATTCAGGTTCTAGAACAACATCTAGTCATCTCTTTCAGGGAAGACCCTGCATTTTTCAACAAGATAATGCCAGACCACATTCTGCATCAATCACAGCATCATGGCTGCGTAGGAGAAGGATCCGGGTACTGAAATGGCCAGTCTGCAGTCCAGATCTTTCCCCTATAGAGAACATTTGGTGCATCATAAAGAGGAAGGTGCGACAAAGAAGGCCCAAGATGATTGAACAGTTAGAGGCCTGTATTAGACAAGAATGGTATTCAATTCAATTGAATTTTATTTATATAGCGCTTTTAACAATGGTCATTGTCTCAAAGCAGCTTCACAAAAATGAAAGAAATTTAGCAAAAAAATAAATAAATAAATAAATAAAATAAATAATAAATAAATAAATAAAAAATAATAAAATAAAATAAATTAAAAAATAATAATAATTAAAAAAATAATAATAATAAAATTTAAAAAATAATAATAATTATAGAAAAGAAAATAATTGGAAGTGTGTATGTGTGAGAAAAATGTGCAGATAATAATAATGAGACATGGTAGAGGTATGGTAGAGCATTCCTATTCCTAAACTTGAGAAACTGGTCTCCTCGGTCCCCAGACGTCTGTTGAATGTTGTAAGAAGAAGGGGAGATGCCACACAGTGGTGAAAATGGCCTTGTCCCAACTTTTTTGGGATTTGTTGACACCATGACATTTTGATTCACCATATTTTGCCCTTAAAATAAAAAATTTTCTCAGTTTAAACTTTTGTTCCGTGATTTATGTTCTATTCTGAATAAAATATTGACATTTGCCATCTCCACATCGTTGCATTCAGTTTTTATTCACAATTTGTTTAGTGTCCCAACTTTTTTGGAATCCGGTTTGTAATTCTACTTAAATAATTAAGGTTTCATATAAATATTGAAAATTATGCTGTTAAAACTGTTAGAATTTGTTTTATGCGTGATTGGAGCAAGACAGTGTTTTTACAGAATGACATTTCCAGTTTATTTACGTTTTTAAACTTGCTCAAGAAGAAATTACAGAACTTATGTTATTTGAGTTGAATATACATTCACACAAGTAGAAAAAACGGAAATCAAAGCTTAGATGGATTGCTAAAACAGCATGGGCAACAATGACGAGCCATTCTACAGCGTGACATTTCAGCATGTGACCAACAGATATAGCTCCAACCCTAACCCTAGTGACTCCTAAGTAGCACTTAAAGTAGGGTTATGTGCAATTGTGTTAATTGCATGTTTGGGAAACGCACGTGAAACAATAACGAACGTTCGCAAAATGACTCGTAGAAAACGCTCTTAAGCGCTAAGATCAATCGTTATCGGGAAACCGGGCCCTGGTGTGTTTTTCTTGTCATTTTGACCAATAGAGAGTTGCTTAAGTTCATCATTCAACTCTTGAATAGTAATATGTTTTTCTTTGTGAGCCCAGCTCAGAACTAGCTTTATTATTAGAAGAATGACTCCCTCTAATACGTCATGCATCTGGCGGAAATGCTAGAGTCACGTCAAAATAGTTCAGGTCATTAAATGGTGAAGGATAGTTTACACCATACACGTTAGATGGTACTGATGTACTGTACCTCTGGAGTTCTTAGGACAAAATCACTCTCTCTGAACTTCTCTTTTATTTATGTGTGGGTTGCCATGCAATATCGACAAACTCTAGTAGAGTTAAATGACATTGTAAAACCAGCCAACATACAGTGGTGTGAAAAACTATTTTCCCCCCTCCTGATTTCTTATTCTTTTGCATGTTTGTCGCACAAAATGGTTCTGATCATCAAACATTTAACTATTAGTCAAAGATAACACAAGTAAACACAAAATGCAGTTTTTAAATGAGGGGTTTTATTATTTAGGGAGAAAAAAAATCCAAACCTACATGGCCCTGTGTGAAAAAGTAATTGCCCCCTGAACCTAATAACTGGTTGGGCCACCCTTAGCAGCAATAACTGCAATCAAGCGTTTGCGATAACTTGCAATGAGTCTTTTACAGCGCTCTGGAGGAATTTTGGCCCACTCATCTTTGCAGAATTGTTGTAATTCAGCTTTATTTGAGGGTTTTCTAGCATGAACCGCCTTTTTAAGGTCATGCCCCAACATCTCAATAGGATTCAGGTCAGGACTTTGACTAGGCCACTCAAGTCTTAATTTTTTTTTTTCTTCAGCCATTCAGAGGTGGATTTGCTGGTGTGTTTTGGGTCATTGTTCTGCTGCAGCACCCAAGATCGCTTCAGCTTGAGTTGACGAACAGATGGCCGGACATTCTCCTTCTTTTTCTTTTCCTCTTCCATGTCACCTGCGATGTTGTAATTCCACACGCGCTTCCACCAGAGAATAACATTACGTCATTAAACCGCGAAGAAGTCGCAGTTTTAATGACGTACAGAACACAATGCCTTACAGATCACATTAGCACATATCTGATTTATATCCGATTTATTTCCACATATGAAGGAGGCCTGAAACCGATCTCGAAATATCGGAATGCATGCGGTTTTTTCCTGTTTACACGGACATAGAACATATCCGATATGTGTCACATATGAGCAAAAAATCGGAATTGGGTCACATTCACCTGGCAGTGTAAACGTAGCCTTAGAGTCCTTTGAAGCTGCATTTAAACTCCATTTTAGAAGTTCAAACGTGCAGGCACCATAGAAATCCACTATATGGAGAGAAATCCTGAAATGTTTTCCTAAAAAAGTATTTCTTTATGACTGAAGAAAGAATGACATGAACATGTTGGATGACAAGGGGATTGAGTACGTCATCTGTAAATTTTTGTTCTGGAAGTGAACTCCTTTAATTTAACTTATTTCCTTCAAAAATAACTGTATTGTGATGTATTATTATCATAAAGTACAATTACTCATATTGTGATACTATAACACCCGCAACACCTGCACCACCACGCTCCAGCCAGGTGAGGTCGGGGTCACCGGATTACTGAGCCGCAACCTTGTCGCCCCCTAGTGTGTCTACGTACAGTAGGTATGTCTCCCCATCACTAACAATGTGCACCTGTGTCATTCCCCTGTGTGTCATTATATACAGTGGTTACAAAATTGGAATGGCGATCTCGCCGCGTATACCGCCGTTTAAAGGCAACAGCGGCCAAAATAAATCAGTTGCATTTCAAAGTCATTCGTAAAATGGCCGCCAGGTGGCGCAAAGTGACATTTTCATTCATCGCAGTAAATACAACAGTGATGGTAATTTCCACAACAAACATGAAAAATCTGAACCAGAGCTATTAATGTGTACTGTACAATAATGAGTAAAAAAAAATTATAGTAGATTTATTAACTGAAATAAATGACCATATTTTTCAAGAGAATTTTCAAGCCCCACTCATCAAACAAAATTATAACGAAATCGGCCAAGTTTACTATTTATTTAAATATAAATTTATAAACCAATGAGATCAAATAACACCAAGTTATTATTATAACAAGCTTATTTCGTCACTTATCCAGAGCGTGCTTTATTAACCTTGCCTTATTTAACGTTACTTGGGTGCATCGTCTTTAAGTGCTTGCTTGGTGTAGCGGTTAGAGCACACGGTCAGTGATACATAAAGTGCCGGTTCGAATCCCGAGGGATGATGTTTTAAATTTTTTTATTTTAATTATAGCAAAATTAAAATAAAAAAAATTGTTGTATTTTGATTTTGCTTCAGCATACTATAGAAAAAACAGCAAACTCGCACGCAACCAGTTTGTATTCTTTAAATTTAGGGGAGTGACGGCTCGGTCTGCTGCTGCTGCGTGTGTGTGTGTGTGTGTCATTATACTGATGAAAAGTGGTGGCCAGCTGCAGTACCGGGAGTTTTGATTTACGACAGCTGTTTACGGCAGTGTAGTCCAGTGCGGGAGATGCATTGTGGGTAATGAAGTCCGGTGTTACATCTGTTACATTTTTGATAACAATAGTTTTTTTACAAACATTTCTAAACCAATAAGATCAAATGACACCAAGTTTAAAACAGATAAAATACACGTGCAAATAGTATAATTGTATAACAGGCTTCCTTCGTTACTTATTTAACGCTTGCTTTCAAAGAAGTCGAGTGGCTTATTAACGTCACGGAGGTTTGTTGTCTCTTAGTGCCTGGTTGGTGTAGCGGTTAGAGCGCTCGGTCAGGGATTTACATAGCATTGGTTCGAATCCTGGATAAAGCTGTTTTAAAAAATTGTTCTATTTTAATTTTACTCAGCAAACAAACAGCAAACAAAAAAAATTATTATTCAGAGCACGATATACAACCGTAATGAGTCCCATGTGACCAACGTATTTAACCGTGATGAGTCCATAAAATCAGTAGCAGCTAATAATTACTAATTACTTTAGTTAATGCTGCTACTGATTTTATTCCAGCTTACCTGTTCGGGTTGATTGCGATTCTTTTTAAAATATTGTCTCAGTTTTATATGTTGTTCGTCTTGATGTTTGTCTTCTTTTCACTTGGCAACACTCAAATGCAAATTATTCACCGTGAATCAGCTGTTCTCACCTATCCATTCAGAGAAACTGAATGAGCTGAAATGAGCCTTTGTTTCACGACCGCGACACCCCTCTCTCTCACGCACATACAGTACAGAGTAGACCAAATCATTACAGTACATACTTTATCCAACGAACATGAAAAATATACACATAATGATGAGTTAAGAAGCATTGCTTAATTTTCGTTTAGACAGACTGTTTGTATCTGATTATTGGTATTATTAAAGAACAGCAGCACAAACAACAACACAAGGGCTTGTACAGCAAAGAGTTAAATTTGTAACAGTAAAAGGCATCCGAATTTAAATATATAAATTACTAGAAACAAATTGAGCACACTATCAGAATAAAAAATAGAACAAATCAAATGTTTTTTACACATACACAAGGAGGATAATGATACCGAGTTTATATTAAAATATCAAATATTGTAATATTGTTTTTGTGTTATTATAAATAATGAAATGCAGTAGGCTGTTATGGTCATCATCAAAAGAAAATATATTAAGTAACAGATAATATTAGGTTTATATTTCAAATTAGATAAAATGCTGATTTTCCAGCAGTAAAATTATTGTATCTCTACAGTTTACAAAACCTCCGCTGCGTGTATTCATTCACAGGCTCCAGAGCACGCACAGAGAAATAGGAGACTGTGGTTTAGGAGTGGATTGGAGAGAAGAGAGCTGTTCAGTTACTATAAAAAAAAAATCAAAAAAATATATATAAAAACATAATATGATCTTTTTGAGTTATGAGGTTTTTTTATTATACATAAGACAACCTTTCAGTTTTGTAAATATTCTAGTTATAGTGTGTTAAGTTTTTCTTTAGGTTAAACGGTTTTGAGAATTAGACCATCCAGCTAAGATCAATATTATTTCGTTGATTGATAAAATCTGGATTAAGGATATTTTATTTTGTTTTATTTATTTAATTTGTATTTTTCATCTTCCCCCCTGAGGGATTGCCACCTTATTGTGGTCAGGGGATTTGCGTGCCTCAGTGCTTGGATGTTTACCGAGGGCTCAAGGGAGGTGTGTCAGTGTGTGTGTGTGTGTGTGTCTGTGTGTGCGCGCGCGCGTGCGCGGTAGCCTGTGCTTTTTTCAGCGGATTTTTCCGCTACCGCAGATCAGTTTATCAACTTGTAATATATAAATTTTAGGAATATATTAACATGTGGAGACATCATTATATGTTGAATGGAACTTGTAAGCCTTTGAATGGTGTTAAAAATACTTGCAAAACAAGTATTGCAGCCATACATTGGAGGGAACTTCTGAGGTGGTCAGTGATTGATGGCACGGTCGGTCGGAGGGGGTTGTGATCACACCTATAGATCTTTTGTTCTAGGCTATCGGTCAAATATCTCTCCACTTGGAAGCAAAAACATGCAAGGGATTTCAGCATCTCGACGCACATACTAAGCTGTTTATAAAGTAGACACTGTTTGTTTTTTCATTTTGTAATCTTTCCCGTGTTTACCGTGTACTGTACAATGTATATTCATTTTTTAATGAATTACTGTAAATACTACACATTCCGTTGATTTACCAGAAATGACATTTCTGTTTTTTGTGTGTGCTAAACTAAACTTCAGGGTCAAAGTAATATCGATTTTATTTGAAAAGTATTATATATTTACAATGCTGATAAGTTCAAGCTTAGATTCATATATAAACTGCTTCAAAGTCTTTCCGTGACCGCTGAAATCCGACAGACGCAGGGCTCAAGGGAGGTGTGTCTGAGTGTCTGTGTGTGTGCGCGCGTGTGTATGTGTGTGTGCGCGCATGCGCTGCAGCCTGTCATTTTCAGCGGATTTTTCCGCTACCGCAGATCAGTTTATCAACTTGTAATATATACATTTTAGGAATATATTAACATGTGCAGACATTTAAGGGTGCGCTGCCCTCTCTTGCCCCTGCGTAGAGCCCACACACACACACACACACACACACACATCTATCTATCTATCTATTATATAAATACACATTTGGAATCTGCATCTACATTTTCTGTTACAAGTATACAATTAGGTTCAGCTGAGACTCATGATCAATGGTGTTATGGTACTTATGTAGTGATAATTAGTTTCAGCCAAATCATTAAAACTAACAATGGACTATGACACTCTTGTTTTACACACATTGTTTTAGCGATAGTTTCACGGAAGCGAGTTCAGAACTAATCTAACCAAACCAAGAAAAAAACAAACATCCGAAGCTTCAAATAGAATGAACGAACTAATGAAATTGATATATATTTAATTGATATACTGTATATACAGACGTGTGTGTGTCATTTTAATTCAAATGAACATTTTAATGCTTTCTGATACACTTATCAACTTATCGACATACACTTATCAACACAAACTCTCCGTGCACGCACACACACAATCTCTAAAAAATTAATATTAATAACATACATATACAAATAAACAAAAATATAAACGTCTATATTGAAGTTTACGGTGAACGCAGAGTCGGCTAAGCACACGTGATGACGCGCGCGCCCTCACCTCTGTTACGGCTGCCTACAGTATTTGGCCAAAAGAATTATAATAATTGAACGATATGCCTGGTCCTGGAAAGAGACATCAACAGTCCGGCGCTGAGAAACGAAAGAACCGAAAAAAAAAGCCTAAGATGAAGCCCGTGCATCAATTCCAGAAATAAAACTTTACTTTATTCTGTCGACGTTAATAATGTAATAACGTAACATTAACGTAAAATAACGCAAATTTCATTTAACAGCAGGGGGGACAAATATATATTTTTATAAATGTATTGCATTGTTTATGTTGTTTACAGTCAAGCCATCAACATACAATAAAATGTAAACATGAGATCTAAACTAAAAACTGTGCTCCCTGTGCTGGTGCTGGCAATATCATCTCTTTGTTCTGCTGTCTCCGGCTCCCTCCCTGGTTCTGAATCTGCCCCGTCCTCTACTCTCACTGTCTCAGAACAGACTGACTCCTGAAGCAGAAAAAAAATGCAGGAAATTATGTTTTCTAACATGCGTTAGATAGTTTTTTTTTATCACTCTATACACAATACTTTGCTATTTTTATAGATGTTAAGCATCGTGAGCAAGCCCGAGATCATATTAACGTTAATTATCACCAGCCGGCATTAATAGCACACGAGTAACGTGAGCTGGACGCACACCAATCGATTCGACTATGGTTAATCGCTCACTCCGTAGGCTCCCTGAATAGGCGGGAAAGGGATGGAACCGCGCATTCGTCCCGGCAGGAAAAAAAAAACTAAACAGATCTAACAGATGAGGACTCAGATTAATGTGCAAAAAATATATAATAAAACTATATAAGTCTACATAGCCTTTATAAGACTCTACCTTAAGCGCACTTAAAACATTTTAGTTAGTTTTAAAATAAAACAATTTTAAATCATCACTCGGGATTCGAACCGGCGTTTGTAGATCACTGGCCGAGTGTTCTAACCGCTACACCAAGCGGCCATTTAGAGACAATGCACACCAGAGACCTTAATAAGCCACTCGACTTCTTTGAAAGCAAGCGTACGTCTTTGATAAGTGACGAAGTAAGCCTGTTATAATAATAACTTGGTGTTATTTGATCTTATTGGTTTAGAAATTTATATTTAAATAAAACCCTACACACTTCTTTTCTAATTACACGTGATAAAATCTAAAGGCTCACTGTGTTAATATTTATTGTGCTTAAATTTGATCTTAATAAGATTTGATTTAATTTGAATTCTACATTTGTACTGTAATTATAGTACTGTGATTATGAATTCGGTCAACTACAGTGTTTCACTTGATGTTATCGGCTATTACGTGTATTATTGAGGCAGAGAATGAACTAAGGCATGAGGCGTCAGTCTGTAGTTATATAGCGCCACTCAGTGGTAAAAGCCAGCAAATGCACAGCAAATGCACATCCCGTAATGCGGCGGCGACGTTACATACGACGCTCCGATTTTGTAACCACTGTAAGCCAGTCGAACCCGTAGAGTTTTGTCCGTTCACTGTTTGTCACCGTTTATGTTGCTGCACGAATGCTCCTCAACCTACAGTGGTGTGAAAAACTATTTGCCCCCTTCCTGATTTCTTATTCTTTTGCATGTTTGTCACACTTAAATGTTTCTGCTCATCAAAAACCGTTAACTATTAGTCAAAGATAACATAATTGAACACAAAATGCAGTTTTTAAATGAAGGTTTACGTTGTTAAGGGAGAAAAAAAACTCCAAATCTACATGGCCCTGTGTGAAAAAGTGATTGCCCCCCTTGTTAAAAAATAACATAACTCTGGTTTATCACACCTGAGTTAAATTTCTGTAGTCACCCCCAGGCCTGATTACTGCCGCACCTGTTTCAATCAAGAAATCACTTAAATAGGAGCTACCTGACACAGAGAAGTAGACCAAAAGCACCTCAAAAGCTAGACATCATGCCAAGATCCAAAGAAATTCAGGAACAAATGAGAACAAAAGTAATTGAGATCTATCAGTCTGGTAAAGGTTATAAAGCCATTTCTAAAGCTTTGGGACTCCAGCGAACCACAGTGAGAGCCATTATCCACACATGGCAAAAACATGGAACAGTGGTGAACCTTCCCAGGAGTGGCCGGCCGACTAAAATTACCCCAAGAGCGCAGAGACAACTCATCCGAGAGGCCACAAAAGACCCCAGGACAACATCTAAAGAACTGCAGGCCTCACTTGCCTCAATTAAGGTCAGTGTTCACGACTCCACCATAAGAAAGAGACTGGGCAAAAACGGCCTGCATGGCAGATTTCCAAGGCGCAAACCACTTTTAAGCAAAAAGAACATTAAGGCTCGTCTCAATTTTGCTAAAAAACATCTCAATGATTGCCAAGACATTTGGGAAAATACCTTGTGGACCGACGAGACAAAAGTTGAACTTTTTGGAAGGTACGTGTCCCGTTACATCTGGCGTAAAAGTAACACAGCATTTCAGAAAAAGAACATCATAGCAACAGTAAAATATGGTGGTGGTAGTGTGATGGTCTGGGGTTGTTTTGCTGCTTCAGGACCTGGAAGGCTTGCTGTGATAGATGGAACCATGAATTCTACTGTCTACCAAAAAATCCTGAAGGAGAATGTCCGGCCATCTGTTCGTCAACTCAAGCTGAAGCGATCTTGGGTGCTGCAGCAGGACAATGACCCAAAACACACCAGCAAATCCACCTCTGAATGGCTGAAGAAAAACAAAATGAAGACTTTGGAGTGGCCTAGTCAAAGTCCTGACCTGAATCCTATTGAGATGTTGTGGCATGACCTTATAAAGGCGGTTCATGCTAGAAAACCCTCAAATAAAGCTGAATTACAACAATTCTGCAAAGATGAGTGGGCCAAAATTCCTCCAGAGCGCTGTAAAAGACTCGTTGCAAGTTATCGCAAACGCTTGATTGCAGTTATTGCTGCTAAGGGTGGCCCAACCAGTTATTAGGTTCAGGGGGCAATTACGTTTTCACACAGGGCCATGTAGGTTTGGATTTTTTTTCTCCCTAAATAATTAAACCCCTCATTTAAAAACTGCATTTTGTGTTTACTTGTGTTATCTTTGACTAATAGTTAAATGTGTTTGATGATCAGAAACATTTTGTGTGACAAACATGCAAAAGAATAAGAAATCAGGAGGGGGGCAAATTGTTTTTCACACCACTGTACGTCTCCCTGTTCTCTTCTCCAGAGCTGACCTAGCCACCTTGGCCGGGGTAAGGCCGGCAAAACCGGCACCTACGATATAGACTGAACTAAGAGCGTGGGACGCGCTCTCCATGTAAATATAAAGACTTGAGTATTTCACTGAGAAAGCACCGGCTTATGTGTGTGTATGTGTTGATACGTGCCAGATCACGGAGAAGAGCCCTGAGAAGCAAGCCATGCGAACGAGCTGTGTTTTTGTTTGTTTTCTTTTGTTTTGACTCTTTCTTTAACGAGAAATACTAAATACGAGACACAAATAAACGGTGTATCCACTTTCACTTGAAACCTGCATTCTTTGCGTCCTTTCAACCACCCCACAGTCATGTTAGATGAACGGACCTTCATGGACGCAGCAGGAATACCCCTGCCTGATGAAAACGGCCACCTCCACAGCTACCTGAGAGATCAGCAGCGAGAGATTGGCAGCCTGGCGAGAGCCGTCCATGATCTCGCTTGCAGCGTGAGCCAACTCGCTGCCTCCAAGTTGCCACCAACCGCGGGCTCACCCTCTGGCGCTCCAGTAGCTCCACGGCCTGCCCCCCCTGAAAGGTATGGAGGGGATCCAGAGGGATGTAGACGATTTTTGCTCACTTGCGAACTCTATTTCACAGAATTTCCAAACATGACGGAAGCGCAGAAAGTGAGCTTCATCACACAGCATCTCACCGGAAAAGCACTCGACTGGGCGACAGCCATGTGGAGTTCTGGCGGCGCCACCATCACCCGGTACTCGAGGTATGTGGAGGCCCTGCGTCCGGTGTTTGATCACCCCGATCAGGGGAAAACCGGAGAACAACAACTGCTAAGGATAAAGCAAGGAAACATGCCCGTGGACGAATACGCCATCACCTTCCAGGTTCTGGCGGCGGAGAGCGGCTGGTGCGAGAGGAGCCTGCTGGCGCGGTTTCGAGATGGACTCCACCCTGACATCCAGCTAGAGCTCGCATGCCGGGACGCCGAACTTTCGGTGGAGGAGTGCATCGCACTCGCTATTAAACTTGATCATCATCTACGTAATCAGCAACGGCGCCCCCCTCCATGCCTCGCGAAACGTCCAGAACCGCGCCGTTGGTCCAGCCCCCCTCGACCTCCACTCACGGCGCGAGAGCCTGCCGAGCCCATGGATATGGGCTCCTCCCACCTCACCGAGGACGAACGAACCAGAAGAATGTCCGCGGGCCTCTGTTTGTACTGTGGAGGCGATCGACACCGAGTCAGCTCATGCCCGTTGCTCAAAGTAACGCAGCGCACGCCTCCCCGCACCCATGCACCTTTTTGTTTACCTGCGCACCTTTCATTTATGAATAACACTGTTTCTGTTTTTCCTTTAATAGATTCTGGGTCGGCTGGCAACTTCATATCCCAAGCTATTCTTTCTGCCCTCTGAGCTCCCGTGTCGAAGCTTCCATCCCCGATATCGGTAAAAGCTCTGGATGGCCATGTTCTAAACCAGGCGCCTCTTAAAGTAAACTTTCCCCGGCCATTCTGAGGAGATAAAATTCTTTGTGCTTCCTCAGTTGGACCATTCCGTCGTGCTTGGCCTCCCGTGGCTGAGCTTTCACAATCCTAATTTCAATTGGGCACACAGTAGCATCCAGTCTTGGTCCCCTCGATGCTCGAAAACATGTAAACCCCTAACATTGGCGGTCCAAGCCACGACTATTGAAAGCCCGCGTGAACAGCTGTCCATAAGTGTGCCACCAGAATATGCGTGTTTTCAGGATGTGTTTAGTATTAGGGAAGCAGCGCGACTTCCTCCACATCGCCCGTGGGATTGTGCGATCGAGCTCCTGCCTGGGAAGACACCGCCTTTTTCGCGTGTTTATCCACTGTCCCGGGACGAAACCCGGGCGATGGAGGAATACGTGGAGGAGGCTCTCAGTCAGGGGCTCATCAGCCGTTCCACGTCCCCCGCTTCAGCAGGTTTCTTTTTTATTGAGAAAAAAGGCGGAGGCTTACGACCCTGCATAGACTTTAGAGAGTTAAATGCAGTGACAATAAAGTACAAGCACCCACTGCCACTGGTGCCGGCCGCTATCGACCAACTCCGTGGTGTCTCCATATTTACTAAACTCGATCTCCGCAGCGCTTACAACCTCCTTCGTGTGCGTAAGGGCGACGAGTGGAAGACAGCATTTAGCACCTCATCGGGACACTACCAGTATAATGTGATGCCCTATGGGCTGGTAAATGCATCTGCGGTGTTTCAGGGGTTTATGAATGACGTGCTAAGGGATATGTTTAACCGTTGTGTCATAGTATATTTAGACGACATTCTAATATACTCAAGGTCGTATTCCGAGCACGTCAGGCATGTAACCGCCGTCCTTCGCCGTCTGCGCGCGCACGGGCTCTATGCGAAGGCAGAGAAGTGTGATTTCCACAAATCGGAGGTGGCATTCCTCGGCTACCGCATAGGGCCACTGGGGGTCGAGATGGAGAAATCCAAGGTGGAGGCGGTAACTCAATGGCCAGTACCACGGTCGGTGAAGGCACTACAAAGTTTCCTGGGTTTTGCCAACTTTTATCTGCGATTTATACGAAACTTTAGTTCGGTGGCAGCGCCTTTCACCTCCATGCTTAAGGGTAAGCCTAATAAGCTGAAAGCCTTCTCGGCCGAGGCAGAGAAGGCTTTCCAAAAACTTAAATCAGCGTTCACTACAGCTCCCATTCTACGGCTTCCTGACCCCGAGAAGCCGTTCATTGTAGAAGTAGACGCATCAGAGGTGGGGATCGGGGCGGTGCTGTCACAACGCCAGGGCCAGCCCAAGAAACTTCATCCTTGCGCGTTCTTCTCTAGAAAACTGACACCTGCTGAACAAAACTACGATATCGGCAATAGGGAACTGCTAGCAGTTAAAGCGGCGTTAGAGGAGTGGTGGCACTGGCTCGAGGGAGCCAAACACCCCTTCGTAGTTTTAACTGATCACAAAAATTTAGAGTACATCCGAAGTACAGGCGAAGAGGTTAAACACTAGACAAGCTCCATGGGCGCTGTTCTTTACTTGTTTCCAGTTCCAAATCACCTATAGGCCAGGCTCAGAGAAAAAAAAAGCAGACGCGCTCTCTAGGTATTATCCTACTCCCACCCCGGTGACGCCTCCTGAAACCATCCTCCCGGCACCTATCATTATTGCTCCCATAACCTGGGAGGTAAACACGGAGATCACATGGTGGGGACAGGACCACCAGGTACCCCCCGAGTGTCCCCCAACTAAAGTCTATGTGCCCGAAAATTTACGTCAGCAATTAACCATAGCAGCTCACACGAGCGCCTCGTCAGGGCATCCCGGGGTGACGCGCACGTTTAAAACATTAGAGCAAAAGTACTGGTGGCCAGGAATGAGGGAAACGGTAAAGACAGTAGTGTTATCATGCAGAGTGTGTGCGATGACTAAAAACGCCACGTAACCTCCCGGTTGGGAAATTAATGCCCCTACCGACACCGAACTGACCGTGGTCCCACCTTGCGGTGGACTTTCTCACGGATCTGCTGGTGTCGAAAGGGTACACCACGATCTTAGTAGTCATAGATCGGTTTTCGAAAGGGTGCCGATTTCTCCCATTTGCCTCCCTCCCGTCAGCACTGCAGGTGGCCGAAGCCCTTTTGGAATCCATGTTCCGTTACTATGGCATACCAGAAGATATTGTTTCCAATCGTGGCCCCCAATTTATCGCTAAAGTCTGGAAAGCGTTCTTCCAGAAATTGGGGACCACCGTGAGCCTAACGTCAGGTTATCACCCCGAGTCTAATGGCCAGGCAGAGCGGACTGTCCAAGAACTCGGAAAATGTCTTCGGGCATACTGTAGTAGCAGACAACATGAGTGGGAAAACTGGCTCCTCTGGGCAGAATATGCCCAAAATTCAATTGTGCACTCCGCAACGGGCCTAACGCCGTTCCAATGTCACCTGGGTTATCAACCTCCGTTCTGTCCTTGGGATGCCACTCCCACCGAAGTTCCAGTGGTGGATCAGTGGTTCAAAGAAGCGGAAAAAGTATGGGGACATGCGCATGCGCGTCTCGGTTCAAGAAATATGGCGATAGGCGAAGGAAGGAAAGTCCTCCGCTCAGGTAAAGCGTCTGGGTCGCCCTCGCCTCCGTCAGGAGGTCGGTCCAAAAGGGCCAACACCTGCACCGCCACGCTCCAGCCAGGTGAGGTCGGCGTCACCGGATTACTGAGCCGCAACCTTGTCACCCCTTAGTGTGTCTACGTAGGTATGTCTCCCCATCACTAACAATGTGCACCTGTGTCATTCCCGCATTCTGCATTCTTTGCGTCCTTTCAACCACCCCACAGACATGACAGATACAAGATGTTGGTCATATCACCCACTGCTAGATGACAGTTTCTCATGGAGATACTGTATGAACACTAAGCACAAATGTTCAACAAATATATTTGCTGAGCACCTATAATTTTAATTAACAAAACTATCAGCTCTTAAAAAAAAAAAAAAAAAAGCTCAAATACATCACAAAATGTTTTGTCAATTCCTGGCTGACCAAGGCCAGGAACATCGTGAAGGACCTCAGTCACCCCAGTAATGGACTGTTCTCTTTGTTGCGGTCTGGGAAGCGATTCCGCTACCTGAAGGCCAACACAGAGAGGCTGAGGAGGAGCTTCTTCCCGCAGGCGATAAGGTCTCTCAATCATCACTACACCACACAGGACTAATAACATCTTTTTAAGCTCACAACATTGACTGGACAATCATGAACACATTCATACACTCTTGCACTAAATATTTATACATCTGGACAATTGCACTTGTCACCTTCATTAGTCACCTTTCATGCATATTTGCACAACCATTGTCACTTTAAATTCTCTCTCTCTCTCTCTCTCTCTCTCTCTATATATATATATATATATATATATATACTTATATATATATAAGGCTGCACAATAAAATAAAAAAATATTTCATGCAAATGTGTTGAAATTTGGTGCTCTGCATTTAACCCATCCAAGTGCGCGCGCGCACACACACACACACACACACACACACACACACACAAGCGAGAAGTGATCACACACCGGAGCAGTGCGCAGCCATTGCTCCAGTGCCCAGGGAGCAATTGGGGGTTCGGTGCCTTGCTCAGGTGCACCTCAGTCATGGTATTGAAGGTGGAAAGAGCCTTCAATACCATGACCTCAATACCATGAAATTATTAAAATGTAATAATTTAATCTATAAACATAAATAGTGATGAAAGTCAAAATATTAAATGTAATGGATGTTTATTGACGGAGTAATTTTCAATGTTGGGTGAAAAAATCCCTCCCCGCCCAAAAAAAAAAAAAAAAAAAACTTTTGACATCTTCATCTCAGGTGAAATGGTAATCACACCCCTCTACAAAATAGTGGCATTTAATATTTTGCCTTTCTTCATTAATGGATTTCTTTCACCAGATGTTTTTAAACCAGAGTCTAAAATTTTAGCCAGTGACCTCTGGTTGAGTTGATTAATAAATCTATTCAAGTAATCTGGTGAAAATTCCTGTATTTTCTCTAGTTTTTCATATCACACTATATACTGTTTAAAACTGCAGAAAAACAAAACACTGTAATGTTAGTTTTGCATGCAGACCTAAAAGACACTGATGAAATTGCGAAGATTTAACTGAGGACCATAGCAACATTTTGTCAGTGCACAAGGAAAATAAATTCTATAGTTTAACCCATTCATGATTTTACTGTTTAGTAACTGAAAATTATGATTTGGAAATTGTGCAACCCTAATTCAATTACTCTTCAACTGTCATTTTTTATTTGGAAACGAGATGAAACATCTTAAATCAAGGCAAATGATTCAAAAAAATTCTCATTTGTGAGAATTAACCTGGGCCCGGTTTCTCGATAATGCACACTATTCGCGCGCTAAGAAGACTCTTAAGATATATCTTACGTTAAGTGATAACTTTTCTAAGTGTATTTCTCGAACTTTCTCTTAGGAGTCTTCTTAAGTCGCTGCCTCTTACGTACGACGTTACAAGGCGCTGTCTACAGTGAAGGTCCTGAATTAGCTGACATCGGTGGCTCAGGAATCGATTTTTGACTCCTTTTTCATGACAGCGTTAAGAAAGACGGCACTTTCTATGCAAATTAAACATTGCAGTAAATTCTTTTAATAGCGTTTATTTCGACATGGGTTAAGTTAACAATAATATGCCATAATAGACAAATATATAAATGAAATCACCAAACTGTCGCTAATATTTTCATGTAACCTTTGGCCGTGAAACGAACTGGGTATACAATCATAGTTGATGGACAAACAGCTGATAACACTCTTCACCAGCTTCAGAAACAATGTGAAACATGTCAGTTGTTGGGGTTGTATAGCACACTATGGAATGAATGAGATGACAGAGTGGAGGTTTAATACCCCTATCTCACACGCGGGGCCGTAAGTGCGGTTCATTATGATTCAGCGCGAGTTTTGGTGCTGTTATTACCTTTCCATTTTATCACGCAAAAAAAATAAACATATTTAACATGCGGAAGCTCGCGGACCTTGCAGATCTTCGCGGACCGTCGGGTGCTGGTCACTCGAGGTGGATCACGGTGCCTAATACCCCTCTCTCACCTGTGTGGCTTGACTCATCTCCGTGAGCTGCCGCAATTGCCCGCGACGTTCCTTTAACGTTACGCGAAGTTCTGCAAGGTCTGCAAGCTTCCGCGAGGACCAGCAAAAAATTAGACGTTGAATTTTTCACGCGGAAAGATGGAAACATAATCACAGCGCAAAAACTCGGGGTGAATCATGATCAAGCCTACGGCCACAGCGCGAGACCGTGCAGGTGAGATAGGGGTATAACACCGCATCTCACAGCGAGTCAAACCGCATACGTGAATCGGGGTATTAAACATTACAATCACCCAGAAACATGAATGGATGCGGGTTTGAAACTCCCATGGTTATTTTCTCATTTAACTAGATCAAATTTCATAAATATAAAACGTGTCAAAAGAAAAACCCATAAAGTCATGGATAATGGCTAATGATCAATGAAACATATTTTAAACAAAAAGCAGAGAGCAGCTGGACATCGGGACGGGGAGTGTACAGTAAGTACGACGTGTTGGTCTGGCACGCGCAGGTCTGAGCAGCTCAAGAAGCTCCATAATCTGTTGCCTAGGAAGGCAAAACTTTTATTTATATATTTTTTTTAATAACGACCACGGGGAAAATATGAAAAGGGCTGAAGTTTTGTTTAAAGGAAAAATATACATGACCCACACGGCTTCACGGACCACGCCGTCTTCAGTTTAACACAACACCACGCTGCCAAATTGTTCGCCACCTGTTTAATATTAATAGTGATTGCCAATTTTAATGCATTAGTCACATTATGAAATAGGCTAATTAAGGCTAAGTCACTCTATTAGTTCTGATATCAAATAAAATAACATCGTTAAACAGGTCTACAGTATATTCCATCATTAATACGACTTTGATAACGTGCCATAATGTGTTTGCATACACCGCTGATTTATAAAGACTGCTGCTCAGTGGCGGCGACTAGCGTCTCGAGCTGAAACTACACTAAGAATGAGTTAAGGTTGGTCCAGACCAACCTTACGAACGTGTGACTTAGCTAAGAGCAGAGGTGGAAAGAGTAATAAAATTTTGTACTCAAGTACAAGTACTGTTACTTCAGTGAAATTTTACTTAAGTACAAGTAAAGTTACCGTTATAAAAATCTACTCAAATAAAAGTAAAAAGTATTCATTCATTCATCTATACCGCTTTATCCTTCTATTCAGGGTCGCGGGAGACCTGGAGCCTATCCCAGGAGGCTTAGGGCCAATCCATCGCAGGGCACACACACATACGCACATTCACATACACACTATGGTCAATTTAGGAATGTCAATTAGCCTATCCTGCATATCTTTGGACTGTGGGAGGAAACCGGAGTACCCGGAGGAAACCCACCAAGCACGGGGAGAACGTGCAAACTCCATGCACACAGAGACGGGAATCGAGCCTGGCCGGGGAATCGAACCCAGACCCTGGAGGTGCAAGGCGACAGTGCTAACCACTACACCACCGTGCCGCCGAGTAAAAAGTAGCTCATTAAAAAATTTACTCAGAGTAAAAGTTACCGAGTTACTTTTTTATTTAAATTTTTTTAACAGTGGGGGTGATTCTTTTGCTGAATTGTTTTGCCCTTGGGTGTTTCCATGTTCACTCTTATATTAACAGATTATTGTTTGTGTTTAAATGTTTGCTGTGGGTGTCGATTGTATATTGATCTGGCTCTGCTTTTTTTTTTTTTTTTGTTAAATATAAAAAAAAAAAAAAACACACAGCGGGGGTGGGATGAGGCATTCTAGCATAGTTCAAAAAAGATGAGCAGATATAAATCTCAAACTAGTTGTTTTTAACTGAAGGAACACCTTTGCATAATAAAGCTGTTGTCTTTGTTGTGCTTGAAAATCAAAGTGGTTGTGACGGTTGACCCCTAGAGGGCGCCTAACGCCCGTTTATATTTTGAGTTGTAGTTTAGTTTATGTTGAGTTTTACTTCGTTTCCCAGTTTGCACCTCGGTCAGGTGACGTAGAAGCTCACCTGAACCGAGGGAAGTTAATTTGTGATTATGTTTAGTTAGTATAAATAGCCTGACTGAATCTCAGTCAGGCGTCTAGCATTTGTCTTAAGTTATAGTTAGTTTGTGTTGGAGTGATCTCGGTTATGTTTTTGTTTATATGAAAATAAAGAACTTTGTGGAACTCGCCTTTGTCAGCTCGCCTCCGCAGTCATGCCACCCGACACAGACAGAGAAGGAAACGTGACAGAATGCTAGACCTACCAAGAGGCATGGCGGAGGATCCCCTTCTAGGGAATTTCTTGGGGGGGGGAATTATTATATCCAACGAGCTGGCGGAACTGCTGGAGGCCAGCGAGGAGCACGGCGAGATGGAAGTTTGGCAAGGCTGGAGAAACTGGGAGCACATCGAGCCGGCGGGCTCACAGGAGGACAGCGTGACAGCCAGAGAGAAAATGGCGAGGCGAAGCTGGGAAGGCTGCGGGCCCGTCATCCGGCGTACACCGCCGAGAGGTGTAGTGGCCGAGGGAGAGACGGGAGGATTCTGCAGGCAGTGGGCAGAACGCAACGAGGAGTGCATCCATGACCTGCGCGAGCAGGTGCTGCAGATCCAACTGCAGTTCTTCCAGGTTCGGGAGAACCAAGCTGTAGTCCCGGAAGCGATCCCTCTCTCGGATCTGGACGATGCACTCCTCCCCCGGCCACTGCCTGAAGGCGGCGCGGACAGCACGCTTCCCCCGCCACCGGAGCTGGAGGACTGGATGCCGGTGCGACACGGCGACAAGGTAGGCTTTTACAGGCAGTGGGCGGAGTCCAACCAGGAGCGCATTCGTGACCTGCGCGAGCAGGTGCTGCAGCTCCAACTGCAGCTTGTCCAGGTTCGGGAGAACCAGTCTGTACCCCCGGAAGCGATCCCCCTCCCGGATCTGGACGATGCGCTCCCCCTCCCGGCCACTGCCTGAGCCTGTCGCGGAGGAAGTCTCCGCGCCATGTCTGCGCGAAGAGCAAAACGGCGGGTCCATCATCCAGTCTCCGTGCAAGCTAGGGAGCGTTCTCCTTCCGCCTCCCCCAGGCTTCGAGGACAGCGCGCTAGCGTGTCAGCAGCCGCTGCACCAAACACCCGCTCTACCGCCGCCTCCCGGCTTTGAAGACGACGTGGAGTCGTCGACCGCAGTGCACGCTCCAACGCCGCCGTCGAGCGCAGTGCACGCTCCAACGCCGCCGTCGAGCGCAGTGCCAGCTCTGCCACGGCCGAGCACGTCTCCAGCTCTGCCACGGCCGAGCACGTCTCCAGCTCTGCCACGGCCGAGCACGTCTCCAGCTCTGCCACGGCCGAGCACGTCTCCAGCTCTGCCACGGCCGAGCACGTCTCCAGCTCTGCCACGGCCGAGCACGTCTCCAGCTCTGCCACGGCCGAGCACGTCTCCAGCTCTGCCACGGCCGAACACGTCTCCAGCCCCATCACCCAGCCTCCTGGTCAGGAGGTGGAAGGTAGAACATTGAGGTCGGTGTCCGGGGCCTCCGATGATGCTCCAGAGGAGCATTTTTTAGGGGGGGCTACTGTGACGGTTGACCCCTAGAGGGCGCCTAACGCCCGTTTATATTTTGAGTTGTAGTTTTGTTTATGTTGAGTTTTACTTCGTTTCCCAGTTTGCACCTCGGTCAGGTGACGTAGAAGCTCACCTGAACCGAGGGAAGTTAATTTGTGATTATGTTTAGTTAGTATAAATAGCCTGACTGAATCTCAGTCAGGCGTCTAGCATTTGTCTTAAGTTATAGTTAGTTTGTGTTGGAGTGATGTGTTTATGTTTTGTTTTGAATCGGAAATAAAAGACTTTGTTAACCGTCAGCTCGCCTCCGCGATCATGCCTCGCATTCACCTCCGACGCAGACACCGGAAGAAACGTGACAGTGGTCACTTAAATATGGTGTTACGTCCCAGTCTAGGGCCATACAGCAAAAGAATGGTTCAGGGTTCTATTTTAAACTGTATGGAAATGGAGGTATATGGCAGAAAGAACTAGATCCAATCATTAACTGATGAAATAATGAGGTTTGTATATACAAAAACACACAACAGGAGGAGGAGGATCAGATTCAGGGTGGACCCAGGCCAAAATAACAAACAAAATGGTATTTATATTTAGTAGGTAGATTACCTGCAAAAAGAAACAACAACAAAAAAACCCCAGAAACAAAAATACAGGTACCTTCCCAGACTCCCTAAACCAAAAACAATGAAATTATCTACAAATATATACAAAGACCAACCAAACCAAAGGGACAAAGCAATAATCAAAGTAAATTGGAGGCAAAAAGTCAAAACCAGAATATACAACCAAATATCAAAACGCCAAAATTACAACCTCTTTCATCTTTCCCGCGTCTCTCTCCGGTTTATATTGTATATGGTCGCGCTAGTCGATGACGTCACTCAGGGCGGAAGCGACCGTGTGGAAGGTCAGGTAGCTGCCGATGTCAGAAAACCTGGAGTGGAGTCTGGAGCGGCGCGCGACCAGGACATGATACACACACGCGAGCGCAACGGAGCATTTATAAAGCATAATATTTTTATTATTTTATCATTTTCATTCATTTATTTTTTACTCAGTAGCGAATATGATTTAAAATGTAGCGAATTACAATACTTCAAACAAAACTTACTTAAGTAAAAGTAAAATTACAGATTTTTAAAATTACTTTAAAAAGTAGAAATACACAAAAAAACTACTCAATTACAGTAACGCGAGTAAATGTAATTCGTTACTTTCCACCTCTGGCTAAGAGATACTTAGCGTAAGAACGTTTCGGGAAATGCGCCATAACGTTAAGAGAGAGGTTAAGGTACAACTTAAGAACTACTTAGCGATAAGAAGCTTTCGAGAAACCGGGCCCAGGCTAATGCTTCCTAGGCCTCCAGCTAGATTGTGTAAGATTTACAGTGTTTAACAAACTCCATAAATTTTTCTGCAACCCCATCGCTCTCTTTCTTCATTTCTTGCTGTACTCTCTGGATATTGGTCTGTCTGTTTTAGATCATGGACGCATTCTTGATCGCCATCGGACTCTCGACTCTCACTTCATACCTGACCTGAAGACCCGCTGGGGGAATTTCTATGAGAAGGCACAGTTTTATGGAGTGTTTTTATGGAATTTTATGGTAATTTTATGGAATTACCTCTGTCCACAGCAGGACAGAGGTAATTACTACCTGTGTTCCCATGAACATATTAATGTTGGTTTATATACCTCACTGCAGTAAGTCAAATGACATTAATTTTGTTTTTAACAGTGAAGCACTCACTTGCCATGCTAAAGGCTTTACCAGACATGTTCCCATCACCTGTGGCTCCACCCAAGACGTTAGGACATGTAAGTGAAGCTACTTGTATGTTTCACATTCTTGAGGTAAAAGCATTTGAGAATGAATGAGAAATTTCATATTAAAAGTGTACGCAAACAGCGTCGCAAACTTATGTGGTTGGAACTACAGCCTTCGACCTGTGGTTAGAAGCAGAGTTCCTTACCGCGGCTGGGTGTGTTCTATTCACAGTTAACGACCCTACGCACCCCAGACTGTAAATAGCACCCATTCCTCCATACTGTTCTTTGCAGATTTTCCTTATCATAACATGCGTTAGATAGTTTTTTTTTTTTATCACTCTATACACAATACTTTGCTATTTTTATACATGTTGAGCATCGTAAGCAAGCCTGAGATCATATTAGCGTTAATTATCACCAGCCGGCATGAATAGGCCGACTCACGAGTAACGTGATTTGGGCGCACACCAATCGATTTGACTATCGTTACTCGCTCACTCCGTAGGCTCCCTGAATAGGCGGGAAAGGGATGGAGCCGCGTATTCGTGCCGGCTGGAAAAAAAAAAAACTAAACAGATCTAACAGATGAGGACTCAGATTAATGTGCAAAAAATATATAATAAAACTATATAAGTCTACATAGCCTTTATAAGACTACCTTAAGCACACTTAAAACATTTTATTTAGTTTTATCTTAATTTTGCTATAATTAAAATAAAACAATTTTAAAACATCATCACTCGGGATTCGAACCGGCGCTTTGTAGATCTCTGGCCAAGCGCTCTAACCGCTACACCAAGCAGGCACTTAGAGACAATGCACCCCAGTGACGTTAATAATCCACTCAACTTCTTTGAAAGCAAGCTCTAGATAAGTGACGAAGTAAGCCTGTTATAATAATAACTTGGTGTTATTTGATCTTATTGGTTTAGAAATTTATATTTCAATAAAACCCTACACACTTCTTTTCTAATTACACGTGATAAAATCTAAAGGTTCACTGTGTTAATATTTATTGTGCTTAAATTTGATCTTAATAAGATTTGATTTAATTTGAATTCTACATTTGTACTGTAATTTTAGTACTGTGATTATGAATTCGGTCAACTACACTGTTTCACTTGATGTTATCTGCTACTACGTGTATTATTTAATCGAACGCGTCTCATTAATGCGGCAGACAATGACCTAAGGCATGAGGCGTCAGTCTGTAGTTATATAGCGCCACTCAGTGGTAAAAGCCAGCAAATGCACATACCCAAATGCGGCGGCGACGGTAAATACGACGCTCCGATTAGGTGACCACTGTAAATAAAAAACGTTTTACACTTTTTGCTTATGATCATTAAATTATAGCAACTGTGAAGTGAGTGCTAATGTGTTTCATAGCTTAAGAAAAAAAATCTCAATTGCAAACATGCATTTAGTACCAACCGGCGCACTGGCAGGAATCAAACCCTGGTCTTCCGCATGGCGGGCGGATCACCTACTGTAACCACTGAGCCACACCAGTGCCCGTATATTTAGAGCACATTAACACACTAATGTTTTAGGCTAACATATCATACATCTTTGTAGTCTTTTTGCACACACGCGCGGGTGCGTTACAATAAAAATAAGAATAATAACAATAAGAAATTCGGAGAACTACTAATACTACTACTACTAATAATAATAATAATAATAATTCTGAATGGAGAAAACGTAGTAAAAGAAGTACCATCATTGAAGGAGAGAAAAAAATGAAGAATAAATACATATCAATTTGAGCTTGACACGTTTATGAGCTCTGTCGCTTGCTGTCAATGGGCGCCTAAGAGAGACAACACATTTTCGGCGGCACACGAACCTGGAGTAAAAAATAATTCTAAGCGGTTTTCTATTATCTGTGATACCTGGGCCCGCGCCGCCCCTGAATGAGCCGCACAGAAGCTGAGCGAGCGGAGAGGACCGGCGGGGGGGGGGGGCTTTGGGCGCAGAGCACAGTTCACCTCTCCCTAATGAAGCGGACAAGAGGGGGGCTAAATTATGTTCACCTGACTTTCTTACAAATAACGCACAATTCATTCAAAATATTATAAACACACACCAGTAATTTGTACTTTTTTTCATTTATTTAATTGTGTGAAATGGCAAATAAAAATAGATAATAAAAACGATTATGATGTGGAGGTGAATTGGTTTAGTCTTACATTTACATTTACATTTAGGCATTTGGCAGACGCTCTTATCCAGAGCGACTTACAAAAAAGTGCTTTAAAGTTAACATCACTGGATACATACTTACACTGGGTTAACTAGGTTTATAACTAAGTGCCATTAGTCGAACACAACTGGGAAGAGAGTTGTTTTTTTTTTTTTTTTTTTTTTTTTTTTTGGGGGGGGGGGTGGGGGTTAGTCCAAGTACTGGAGAACCCTCAGTAGTCTTGACTTCTGGTCGTGAGTGACAGCGTTGGGGGAAATCTGATTGTCGAATCGTCGATTATAAAGTAAACACGGCGATGGAGAAAAAAAGGCCAAAGCTGTCAGGTGCCCAATTTAGAATAAAAAAGAAAAGAAGATGAGGAGAAACGGGCAAAAGATAAAGGTATGCAACAATGTTCTCTCTGTATGATTAAGATATTCATGTCATTATGTTAATTAGTGGTATAATGTTAACTCTTAGGTTTGTTAACCTTCTTGCTTATGATGCTTGCTATGCTTACCTTGCTAAAAAAAAAACACACACACAATAATAGCCTAATTTACAAACCATCACAGAAATTCTAATGGTTTCTATTAAATACCACAAAATGTAACCACAAAATGATGCTTTGCAGCAAGACTGTTGCAAGTACAGTTATTTTTATTTCCATTGTTTATTATGTTAATGTTGGCTATAGCCAATATATTTACAATATAGTGTAAATAGCCAGTGTAATTTACATATGTGTAGATAGTTTAAAAGACATTTTCCATTTGCTATAACTCTGTTACGTGACAAAGCATATAATTTGAGGCAGTAAATTAACCAATGAGCTAATTGTTCCTCCCTTAGATTAGATTAATAAATTGTCGAATGACTGCCATCAAAAATCATGAGCCTCTTTGAGCTTATCTATTTTATGCACGATAAGGATCTATCTGAGATCTACCCCAACTTTTGGACTGCTCTGAGGATTGCACTTACATTGCCAGTGACTGTAGCTCAAGCAGAGAGGAGCTTTTCCAAACTCAGGTTAATCAAGACATACCTGAGGTCAACCATGACTCAGGAACGGCTCACTGGCCTTGCTGTCATAAGCATAAATCATGCAATAGGGGAGCATATCTCATATGAGGCCATTATTGATGACTTTGCATCTAGAAAGGCCAGAAAAGACAGATTTTAGTTTCAGTTTGTGGTTTCTGTTCTGCAGTGAAGTAAATAAGTTATTTTTCTTTAGTGTGATTTGTTCTATATTTATATAATATTTGTTTGTACACAGTATATTTGTTTAAGTTATGAGTAGTTTAATAAAATGTGTGGTGTGTGCAAAATGTGAAGTTTTTTTTTTGTTTGTGTGTTTGTTTGTTTTTTGTTTTTTTTTTGGGGGGGGGGGGTCTCGCCCAGGAAGCAATTCAGTGTAGAACCGCCACTGGCCGCAGAAGATAAGTTCATTTAGAGTTATCAGCCTGAAAAATGACCAATTAACAGCACCTCAGATTAGAGGCGTTATGAATTCTTTACAGAGCAGAAGTAGCAGAAACATCTCAATATCAACTGTTCAAAGGAGATTCATGCAGTTTTTGGATGCCTTCAGCTTTACAATGTAGAAAGAAATAAAAATCAGGAACCATCATGGAGTTAAAAAGTGTTCTAAAACTTTTGAATGGTAGTGTATCTATCTATCATGTTTGTGAACCATACTTATAGTATATAGCATGCTTAAACATATGTGGTATTTTAAAATGTTGCCTAACACCTAAAATATCCCGACTCTTCTGATATTTTCACCCCCCATGTGACACTTAAAAGAGAAAAACTTGACTTAAAGATTTTAGCCAGAGCTGTTTGTTCGCAAAAAATGAAATGAAAAAAATAAATAAAATAAAATACAATAGTTTGCAAATCAAAGTACGATGAAAACAGAAGTGGTTAAATAAAATATGAAATGTATTGCTTTCCAACACAGCTAGGAAAATTATGAAATAGTGTCACTTGGCAATTAAAAAGGACTGGCCATAAATTCCTCATGTATATAAAAGGCAAGACAAGATAATGATGACATTTTTTTTTTCATATTCAAAAATACTGAACATCTTATAACCTCAGACATTAATATTAAATTGTATGTTATTTTGATAAATTCTGTGATCACACTTTTGGGGTAAGTCTATGAATATTTTTAAAACAGTTATTTAATTTAGAAAACATGTATATTTTGGAAAACTTATTTATTTGCATAACATTTATTTCATACTGTTTTGTATAACATCTGTTTTAGGACTTTTTCTTGCCAGAAAATCATTAAAGATAATGGATTCCAATATGTCCATATATTCAACTCTTCTTACTTTGGAATCTCTAGACATATCTCCATCTTATATTTTACCAGCGTTTATGTTTGGAACTCTTACATATTGTACTATCATGTTTTTCAATATTACATTGCTGTTAACAATTGCTTTAAATCAAAAACTTCATAAACCTATGTATATACTGTTGTTTAACATGCCAATTAACGACATGGTAGGGGCATCTGCCCTTTTGCCACACATGATGTCTACTCTCCTGTCACAAAATAGATTGATTACCTATTCTGCATGCTGTTTGCAAGCCTTCTTTATCCACTTGTATGGGTCTGGAACACTACTTATTCTGGGTGCCATGGCTTATGACAGGTATATTGCAATTTGCCGCCCATTGAAATATAACACTGTTATGTCCCCAAATAAGTTGTTGAAAATAATCCTTACAGTGTGGACCACAGATGTTGCAACAGTAGGTTCCATAGTTGCCCTAAACTACCGTCAAGAGATCTGTACCACAAGAATAGTGGACTCCTTCTGTAATAATCCAAGTTTGATGAAGCTGATATGTGGTGACACAAGGCTGAACAACTACTATGTACTCTCTGTGTCAGTTTTGTTGAGCTGTTCAGCATTGTTTATAATGTTTTTCACATATATCCATATCCTAATCACATGTGTCTCAAAAAGACAGTCTGATGCAAAAAGAAAAGCAATTCAGACATGTGGTACACACCTAGTGGTTTACTTATGTTTAGTTTTTAGTTCACTTTTTGCCCTAATTTCCCACAGATTTGATAATGTACCCAAGTACCTAAGAGGGGTCTTTGGTGCATCTGTGATGATATTTCCTCCTTTTATAAATCCTCTTATATATGGATTGAGAACAAAGGAAATTCAACAAAACATTCACACATTCTTCCGTAAAAAGATCTTTCAGTCATAAGAAAATAATTATTTGTAAATGTGATGTTCATTGTTTATTTATTTTATTAACTAGGACAATAAAATATTTACAGAACTACAATGCTGAAATGTGTGACAAAAGGCTTTTAGAGTGATATAAGGTTTTTATGGTTGTTTATTTGTTTGTTTTTTTTTGTTTCAGTAGAAAACCCTTAAATTCCTGTTTCATTAACAATTAATGTTGTAAATGAACAAGCCCAAGTTTAGAAAAACATTTTTATTTAACCTATAAAAATAATTCTGCATCTATTTTTAGGTGTGCCACTGTTCTTATATGGCTCTTTGTCAGGGTAAATCGTTTAGTGACAACCCTGTAAATTTCCCTGTAAAACAGGTACATCTATATGAAAAAATAGTTTAAATGTATATTTCATAAGCTACTGATAATTGATTTATGTGAACGACTCTGTTCTGTGCTGTTTGGTGGGAATGACGTGTTGATGACGTTTGGTCTGCTTTTTCGGACTTGCCACTCTTTGTTATCTGAGTGTGTGTAGTGTCACCTGAGCAAGGTGTCAATAAGTCTTACATATTCACAAAAAGTCGGGTATTATTCAGTGAAACAGAGACTCTGCTTAACAAAGTTAGGCAAATCAGTCACTTTACCCCAAATTAAAGGTTATGAGTGTTATAATTTAGTTGTTTTGCTATGGACACACATCTACTGAGCCCCGCTGGGGTCATGTGGTAAAAAAATAACACCCAAACAAACCATGCACACTAAATACTAAACCGTGCATGCAGATTACTAAACCGAGTGTGTGGATTAATAAAACTGAGCGTGCTGTTTAATAAACCAAGATACATTTTTCTTAGCCCCAACTCTGTTAAAACGGTATGCATTGACCAGTGAGCTTCTATGGATTCTAAAATTGACATTGTTAAAAAAAAAACATTAAATCACTGATTTGGAAGAGATGGATAATTTCTTTATCATAACATGCGTTGTATTGTTTTTAATAACTTTATACAAAACCCATGATTTTTTTATGCTATTTTAAAAATGTAATAATTTCCCTTGGTATTTTATGTAATATTTGAATTTTATATTTTATAAAAGTGAAACACTACCAGGGTGGAACTGTGGTATAGTGGTTAGCCCCGTTGCTTTGCACCTCCATGGTGAGGGGTCTTTACCCGTATCTGTGTGCATGGAGTTTGCATGTTCTCCCTGTGCTTTGTGGGTTTCCTCCGGATACTTCGATTTCCTCCCACAGTCCAAAGACCTGCAGATTAAGCTAATTGGTTTTCAAAAATTGGCTGTATTGTGTGAATGAGTGTGTGTACCCTGCAATGGATTTGCATCATTTGCAATCAGCACTGGTAGCGGTCCATTTTTATAAAATATAAAATAAAAATATTTTATTTAAAAAAAGAAAATGATTGTGAACATAGTGATTAAACAGCAATACAGTGCATTTTATGATAAGAAAAATCTTATTTTCTTTTCCATTCCACTAATTAGAATATAATGTAATTTTTTTAATCTAGGGCGCTGTAAACACCAATAAACAAGATGGCAGGCTCCATACAATTAAACCCAGTTTAATACTGCCTGTTGAACTTTGACTATGTCTAAGATGACTACAATTAAAGACTGTGACATTTTCAGCTGAAGACATGGTTCCTTAAACGTGAACGCCGGAGTAGAGTGAGGTGACTAGGCCTGCTGAAAGTATGGCGGACCTGTCGGAGGTATTAGCCAAACTGAAGTCACTTCGTTCTGAATTTGGCGGATTTGGCTCTAAATTGGACAGTAGATAACCTTATTGGTAAGATAGCTAGTTCGGTTGCTGCCCTAGAGAGAAAAAATGGAAACAGGTTATAAGAAGGATCAAACAAACAACTTAAATTAAAAATAATCTTTCTCCAAGAAACTCATTTGACAAAATATGATATTAAACTAGTGCAGGATGGATGGCCTGGACAAGTAATATATGCAGCATACAATAATTATGCAATAATTATGGGGTGCTTATACGTACTTATTCATAGAAAGATTCAATTTTTAATCAAATAATTCAAAACCCAGCAGGAAGATATGTAATTGCCCAAGGCAGTATCCTATGCCTTACATTAAATATGGTCAGTATACTGTATATTGTTCAAATGAAGATAATCACTTTTTTTTTTTAAATGTACCTGTCCACCCTTAAATAACATGTCCACGCTTAATGACATTCGTTTCATTGGAGGAAATTTCAATTGTACTCTAAACCTAACAATTTACTTTTATACAGGTTCTGGAACTTGGCACAAAGCAGGAAACTACTGAATCAATATTGAATCAATTTTGGATATTAATTTGGTTGAAATATGGCTAGAGCAAAAACTTGATAAACTAGCATACTGTATTGCTGTTTTTAAGGCATAGCCAAATCCTGTTGATTAATTTTCTTGTTCCTAACAAAAAGAAAACTTTTATTAAAGGTAACAAATTGTCAGTATGATGCTATAGTAATAAGTGACCATGCAGCCATCTCTTTAAATTTACATATAGATAAATTAATTCAGGAACTCCACAACTGGTTTTCAGTGTGGTGGCTAAAGAATTCAGAATTTGTGGAATGTAAATAGATGATTACTTTGAATTGAGAAAGGATGAAACAAGTGCCAGCATAAGATGAGAGGCATTTAAAGCATACATTAGAGGTGAAATAATTTGTTACACTACACTCCAAATCAAAACAACAAAAATTAGTGATGGGATCTCTCAAAAGGACCAGGACACCTGATCTGTGTAAAGGGAAGAATGAATGTGGCCATGTATTCTGAGATTTTGCGTGAAAACATGGCTGGATCTTTCAGCATGACAATGATCCCAAACACAATGCCCAGGCAACGAAGGAGTGGCTTCTTAAGAAGCATTTCAAGGTCCTCAAGTGGCCTAGCCAGTCTCCAGGGCCCGGTAAGATATATCTTACGTTAAGTGATAACTTTTCTAAGTGTATTTCTCGAACTGTCTCTTAGGAGTCTTCTTAAGTCGCTGCCTCTTACAGCGTCCAACGATACAAGGCGCTGTCTACAGTGAAGGTCCTGAATTAGCTGACATTCGTTGCTCAGGAACCGATTTTTGACTCCTTTTGCATGACAGCATTAAGAAAGACGGCACTTTCTATCCAAATTAAACATTGCACTAAATTCTTTTAATAGCGTTTATTTCGACATGGGTTAACTTATCAATAACATGCCATAATAGACAAATATATAAATTAAATCACCAAACTGTCGCTAATATTTTCATGTAACATGTGGCCGTGAAACGAACCGGGTATACAATCATAGTTGATTGACAAACAGCTGATAACACTAGTGAAGAGCTCTTCACCAGCTTCAGAAACAATGTGAAACATGTCAGTTATTGGGGTTGTATAGCGCACTTATGGAATGAATGATATGACAGAGTAGAGGTTTAATACCCCTATCTCACCTACGCGGGGCCGTAAGTGTGGTTCATTATGATTCAGCGCGAGTTTTGGTGCTGTTATTACGTTTGCATCTTACCACGCAAAAAAATAAACATGTTTAACACTAGAAGCGCCGAGCAGCGGTCTTTTGACCGCGAGGGGAAAAAAAAAACAAAAAAAACTTCACACTCAATCAAAATCCAGGACCCTCCTTTCATGACTTTTCCTAGATCTGTGAGCTTAATCAGCCAGCATGCTTAAATTTTTTAAATCGCACCTGTAAAAGCCAGTATAAAGCTATTTTGCTCTTATTTACGTGAAATCGCTGACAGCTGTGCGGCGGCGTGACGTTTCCTGCCTTTTCCAACCTGCGATTCTCATTTCTCTCAGCAGATGGCGCAAGGGATCGTGCATACTATCTATGCGTCATTCAGTGCGTCTATCTCAGGTTTCATTCCATATATGCATATATATATATAAAATCAATTATATCAATTTCACGGAAGCATATGCTTCGCCATATGACAATTCGCCATTCATTCCCGCATTGATAATCAGCGATGTTTTATAAGGAGATTTAGGGATTTAGCTCTACTTAATTTTATAACGTTTTAAGAAAATGCATTAGTTCGTTCATTCTATTTGAAGCTTCTGAAGCTTCGGATGTTTTTTTTTGTTTAGATTATTTCTGAACTCGCTTCCGTGAAACTATCACTAAAACAATGTAATGAGCCCTCCTGAGGATATAAAGCTTTATTATAGTGTTTGAATAAATAATCAGATCTACCACAGCAGATAATAAACTATGCTATGTCATAACCGAAGCAAACACCACGATTATGCCTCGTTTCGTTTGACGGGAAAGTGGTTCACTTGGCCACGGTGTATTATAAACCTGTGGAATGTTTCACTGTTTATGCTCACATAAGTGGAATAAAAGCGAGTGAAATGTGGAAACGATGTGTGGCAACTCAATGAGAACTAAACCAAAGATTTCGGTAACTCCACTGAGTGTAACATCTGCATAGTGACGCTGAACAACTTCACTTTTCCGTTTACCTCTGAAAAAAAAGCTGTATTTTGTTTGTTTATATTTAGAATTTTTATAACGGTAGAAGAAGTACGCGCGTGCACGCACACACAGACACACACAGACACACACACACACACACAGACACACACACTCCCCTGAGCCCTCGGGAAACATCCAATCACAGTCAGTATACGAATGAGCCAAGACGTAGCCTAACGTGGTGTCGTGTCGGATTTCAGTGGTCACGGAGTGGGAAGACTTTGAAGAAGCTGCAGTGACAGTAAACAGCTGAACAACTTCACTTGTCCGTTTACCTCTGAGAAAAAAAGCTGTATTTTGTTTGTTTATATTTAGGATTTTTATAGTAGTACGAGAAAGTTACAGTTTGGTCTGTGTACTGTAGTTCGCACCCTTGTAGAGAATAAATAAATGAATCACACCTTCATATCCCCTCTCAAGAGAGTGCCATAGTCCATTGTTAGTTTTAATGATTTGGCTGAAAATAATTATCACTACATAAGTACCCTAACACCATTGATCATGAGTTTCAGCTGAACCTAATTCTATACTTGTAACAGAAAATGTAGATGCAGATCCAAATGTGTATTTATATAATAGACAGACAGACAGACAGACAGATAGATAGGTGTGTGTGTGTGTGTGTAGGCTCTACGCAGGGGCAAGAGAGGGCAGCGCACCCTCATATAAATGTCTGCACATGTTAATATATTCCTAAAATGTATATATTACAAGTTGATAAACCGATCTGCAATAGCGGAAAAATCCGCTGAAAAAACGACAGGCTGCAGCACACACGCACACACATATACACACACACACACACACACAGACACACCTCCCTTGAGCCCTCCCAGATAGCAGAACAACATTGAATCATCGTTGAATCAACATTAAAGCATCAACCAACTTGTTATTGAATCAATGTTGAAATTTCAATGTTAAATGTTGATTTTTCATCAGGTTTGCACCTTGAAATAATGTTATTTCAATGATGAAAAATAGATCAAGATGGGCATAAAATCAATGTTTGTTCAACGTAAATTCAATCACTTATTTTACATTGAATCAACATTGAAACAATTATAGTTTAGTCTTGCTTTATGAACAGCAAGATTCTATGACAGTAAATCATGTCCGTTTTGATTTATTTCTTTAAATCAGAGACCATGTAGGGCTAAAAAGCTTTTTTTTTTTTTTTTTAAACAAAAAGTCAGTAACTCAACATCCTTCAGTTTACATGTAAACATATTTATTTATTTATGCTCCATACCCATTTAAACAGGAAGTAACATCACAATTACAATAAAACAACTATATAATAAAACACACTACAACTTACATACAAATTATTATAAACTGGATGACAATATGACTTTTTAGAAGAGAACTATTAGAAGAGATTGTTAATTCTGAATTCATAAAACAGAATCTAACTGCCAAGAGAAGAGACTGGAAAACCATAATATAAAAATGGCAGCCTGCCTCAGCAAAATTCAGTCAAATGCAAATAGAAACAACCAAGTCAGAAACACAACAGATGACTGAAACATTATTCGTAAGTTGAAATGTATTTACTCAGCAAAACAGATAATAAGACACAAGTCTGAACTTATGGTTTTCCACCACGAGCAATTCCCCCCAGCCGTTCTGGGGCATAACGAAGCCATTTCTGAACTGTTGAAGCAAAGAAACTCTGTGGCCTCCTTTTCTTCAGCTTTCAGCTGTTGTTGTAGTAGTGCATCTAAAGAATGAAAAACAAACAAAAGGTTAGAACTATACAATGCTCTAAAAACTTGGAGTGGTAGTTGTTTATGAATGACAGAAGGTGGGTCCTAAATTTTTGGAAATGTGACTTTTACAAATGTACAGATATGCAACATATGTTTTGAAATGTCCTACAATCTTCCATAGATACAATGCACACATTAGATTTTTTTTAATATACAGGTCCTTCTCAAAAAATTTGCATATTGTGATAAAGTTCATTATTTTCTGTAATGTACTGATAAACATTAGACTTTCATATATTTTAGATTCATTACACACAACTGAAGTAGTTCAAGCCTTTTATTGTTTTAATATTGATGATTGTGGCATACAGCTCATGAAAACCCAAAATCCCTATCTCAAAAAATTTGCATATTTCATCCGACCAATAAAAGAAAAGTGTTTTTAATACAAAAATAGTCAACCTTCATATAATTATGTTCAGTTCTGCACTCAATACTTGGTCGGGAATCCTTTTGCAGGTACTTGTGTCTTGTGTCTCTCAACTTTCTCTTCACAATATCCCACAGATTCTCTATGGGGTTCAGGTCAGGAGAGTTGGCAGGCCAATTGAGCACAGTAATACCATGGTCAGTAAACCATTTACCAGTGGCTTTGGCACTGTGAGCAGGTGCCAGGTCGTGCTGAAAAATGAAATCTTCATCTCCATAAAGCTTTTCAGCAGATGGAAGCATGAAATGCTCCAAAATCTCCTGATAGCTAGCTGCCTTGAGCCTGCCCTTGATAAAACACAGTGGACCAACACCAGCAGCTGACATGGCACCCCAGACCATCACTGACTGTGGGTACTTGACATTGGACTTCAGGCATTTTGGCATTTCCCTCTCCCCAGTCTTCCTCCAGACGCTGGCACCTTGATTTCCGAATGACATGCAAAATTTGCAACCTGTAGCCCATTTCCTGCACACGCCTGTACACGGTGGCTCTGGATGTTTCTACTCCAGACTCAGTCCACTGCTTCCGCAGGTCCCCCAAGGTCTGGAATCGGTCCTTCTCCACAATCTTCCTCAGGACCCGGTCACCTCTTCTCGTTGTGCAGCGTTTTCTGCCACACTTTTTCCTTCCCACTGAGGTGCCTTGATACAGCACTCTGGGAACAGCCTATTCGTTCAGAAATGTCTGTGTCTTACCCTCTTGCTTGAGGGTGTCAATGATGGCCTTCTGGACAGCTGTCAGGTCGGCAGTCTTACCCATGATTGCGGTTTTGAGTAATGAACCAGGCTGGGAGTTTTTAAAAGCCTCAGGAATCTTTTGTAGGTGTTTATAGATAATTAGTTGATTCAGATGATTAGGTTAATAGCTCATTTAGAGAACCTTTTCATGATATGCTAATTTTTTGAGATAGGGATTTTGGGTTTTCATGAGCTGTATGCCACAATCATCAATATTAAAACAATAAAAGGCTTCAGCATCTTTCACACAGCCATTCCATTAAACTTTAAAAATTTACATTAAAAATTTTATTTAATTAATAGAAGTTAATTGATAAAGAAAATCTATTTATGACATTATTTTTGACAGCATTATGATTATGTATTAAAACTTCAGACAACAACAATTAGTGCCATGAGGTTATTTGCAACACTATATGTTCTACAAAATAGAGGACTACACACCTAACAGCGCAATATAATGTGGCTTTAGAAGAGGAAAGGTAGGATTAAGAAGTGAGCAAGTGATGAATTAGTATTATAGGTCCCAAGCAGATACAGTAACAATAATGGGTGCTCTACCTTATGCAGTCTCCATTGATGGCTAATAAACATTGATACAAGTAGGTTATGGTTAAAGTGGTGAACTTATAAAGTCTTAAATGTTTTGTTTTCCCTTCTCAACGCATTATGCATTTACTCACCAATAATGGCTACCTTTTTAATTTGGTCAAGTCTCCAAGTCGAAGGTGCCCAGCAGCAGATTCCGTACTATGGCAGTAGCAGAGGTGGCAAGGCAGGCTGCTCTCCACGCTTCTGCCTGGCAAAACACCCCAGAGCCCTTTATAACTTCAATCTGAAAAATTATTTCACATCACAATATTAATTTATTGGCAACTTTTAGAAACTTTTCATGTTTCATACTGATTCTTATGTTTAGCTTCCCAATAGTTAATAGGATTTTATGTATAAATGCAGATTAATGATAATCTGGACATTCTGGACATTTGTTTACATGCAGGGTAAAACTGCAACAGGAACAGTACAAAATAAAAACTGAAAAAAGACGGACATTCAGAGTAAAACAGTGCAAGATAAAAAAAAAACTGTACAAAACATACATGCAGGGTAAGCATTGGTGGGAGCAATGTCCAAGCAGTGTAGAGAAATATTTCTGTACGGCTTCATTGTTTTGTGCTGTGTAGTATAGTATTGTAATAGCTGATGAGAGTGATCAACTCCCCATGTGCTGGTTGTACGCAGTCACAGGACATGGAAATGTCTTTGTAGTCCATGTACCTTGTAATTTCACCCTCATCTTCACCGCGTCTACTGTAAAGCAGAATGGATGGTAGAACAGGTAGATACTTCTCGTGTGTCCATCCACTTCACAAATACAAGAGGTCCATCTGAACGGAGCTTGCGTGTCCTGATGTGAGGGGCTGGTGAAGGCAAGGGTGATGCAGACACATTCCTAAAAACAAATAAATAAAAAAATGTTAACCTATACTGTTCAGAGTAAATGGATGTGCAATTAATATGGATGCACAATATATACAGTACAGAGATGACCAAAAATGTATCCACACTTCAACATGAAAAATATACACCTTTCTTCTGTAGGTCGCATGACAGCATCAATGATGGTGATAGATAATACTACACACTGCTGCCATAATTAAATTTGAGTTTTAAAAAACACCATCCACTGGACATTACACACATATTGAACACATTCTAAACAATTACATCTTATCAGGCATTTGTAAATACACGCTAAACAAAAGGGATTATATACATTTACACCAAAGAAATATTCATAAGCATCACTTAGCTACATAAGGCAGTATTTTAGCCACCTGCAACTTGCTTGTTTGTGCTAAATAACATTACTGATAGCAGTGTTATAAGCTAACCAAAATGGAGCCAAATACACATTAGCAACCATAATCTAAAGCTATCCAAAACAAGGTGAATATAAACATCTGTAAACTCCATAAGGCATTAGCTTAGCCACCGGGAAATATCATGTTTGTGCTACATGAGGCAGCATTTAGCATGATTTACCTAAACTATATAAATGGCATTGAAAGCGAATGTGTCACACAAGCTGACAAGAGCTAGCTGTAGTGAGGAAAATATTTACTAATATTAGTTTAATATTATCAGAATAAGAGTTATATAAGACTTAATAACTTACCCAGTGTAGCATGGGTCTATTCTCTGTTCAAAATGCTCCCGTTCGTCGTCGGAGTCACACAGTCTTCTTCTGAGGTAAATGTAAACTCCTCCAACTTTCCAGAACATTCTGAAGAGTTTCCTCGGATGTGTAAGCACGTGCCATCTTCCAAAACGTGCTGAAAACTCACTGAATCGGAGTATTTTCAAGCCTGTCTCTCTGTGTTCGTTTTTTCATGCCGGTGTCCGGGGGCGTGGTCTAGTATGTAAATTACCCGGACTGATTTCCGTGTGATTGGCGCATGGGCGTGTCCTGCCTCGGGTCATTAGCATATAAGTGTGACAGAAATTCTGTGCCTCTCCTTGGTTTCATACGGATTACATAAACTGAGAATATTTGTTTTCAATGTGACTTGCATCATTTAAAAGTAGACACTTTAAGCTTTATATAGATATATTTCTCATTTCAGTTAATTTTAGTGACGTGTTTCAAAAAGATTTTCACGGAGACTGAGGTTTCATATATGTGCATATATCCTCATATACTGTATGTGGCCAATTAGGATTAGTTTTTTGCATTTGTTTTGTTAGTTCTTAGTTATTGCCTTGATAATAGAAAATATGAGCTAGGCATCATGTATGACAGTTGCCAAAGTGAGATATGAGCTAAAATGACCAGATCCTGCCATAGGAGACATATCTTGTATGTACATATACAATAGGGCTTATATGTGGATATAAAGAAGCAATACAGGAGACCTATATGGCCTGTATATGCACATATATGCACCTCAATGTTGCCTACATGTGGCATATATACGCATATATGCAGCATATATACGCATATATATATTATCATATATGTGCATATATACTGCATATAGGTTTCATATATGCGCATATATCCTCATATTTACATTTACATTTAGGCATTTGGCAGACGCTCTTATCCAGAGCGACTTACATTTTTATCTCATTACACATCTGAGCAGTTGAGGGTTAAGGGCCTTGCTCAAGGGCCCAACAGTGGCAACTTGGTGGTTGTGGGGTTTGAACCTTAGTCCAATGCCTTAACCACTGAGCTACCCCTGGCCCAATATAGGTGCGGTTATATGCGCATATATACTGCATATAGGTTTCATATATGCGCATATATCCTCATATAGGTTCTTTCCATGTGGGGCACGCACACTGCTCTGGGTCAGACACAGACAACGGGAAACAGGAACTAAGGTCTCAAACAAATGCTTCCCAACAGAATACCGTAGGTCGCATCGCCAAAATTCTTTCACCGTGAGTGGCAGGAACTTCCAGACTACAACATATTGAATTCTCATGCCTGTAGACTGTATTATAATGACGTGGCGACAGTGTAAAAACACCCTCCGATGTTAAATGCGAGCCGAAAATTGAGTACTTTTGAACGGCAAACAGGAATTAAGCTCTCAAGTGAGTAAACTAGACAGCAAGGTAAATACACAAAACTTACCGTCAAATTATTTTTTTTCCTCAATATATATAATTATTATTATTTTTTTTTTTAAGCACCATGGCAAATCTCTTGTAGTCAATTTTTTAACCTGTTTTAAACACATACACACATGCATACACATTTTTATAGAAATGCACTTAGTTAATTTAATTTGCCTTACATTGTTGAATGAGGATGGGTTCCACAACCAAAAATCAACATTGATTCAATGTTTGTCTTTTCAACACTGAAAAGCATTGAATTATCAACATTGATTCAACATTATTTAGCATTGAAAAATCAACCTCAACCAAAATGATGATTCTGATGAAATTTCAACATTGAATCAATGTCACCTTGCTATCTGGGCTGCGTCTGTCGGATTTCAGCGGTCACGGGGTGGAGAGACTTTGAAGCAGTTTATATATGAATCTAAGCTTGAACTTATCAGCATTGTAAATATATAATACTTTTCAAATAAAATCGCTATTACTTGACCCTGAAGTTTAGTTTAGCACAAAAAAAAAAACAGAAAAGTAATTTCTGGTAAATCAACTGCATATGTAGTTTTTTTTACAGTAATTCATTAAAAAATTAATATACATTGTACAGTACACGGTAAACACAAGAAAGATTACAAAGTGAAAAAACAGTGTCTACTTTATAAACAGCTTAGTATGTGCGTCGAGATGCTGAAATCCCTTGCATGTTGCCGCTCCATTTTTTGCTTCCAAGTGGAAGTATTGTTATCACCATTCTAAGGCTTACAATTCATTTAGCCTAAGTAAATGAATATAGTCAAATTTAGTTTTCTACTATAAGATTATCATAAACCATATCTAAGCTAAACGTTACATTTTTAAATTCTTGTCCAGTTGGCAGGAATCCCCTATAGTAAAAGCCTATAGTAAATTTGACTATATTCATCTACTTAGAGCTGCTCAATTACTATATATATGAAAAAAAAACATTATATATATATATATATATATATATATATATATATATATATATATATAAAATGTAGCCCATATGCTTTAACTTAGTTTTTTTAGTATTCATAAGATAACCTTTCAGTTTTGTAAATATTCTAGTTACAGTGTGATAAGTCTTACTTTAGGTTCAATGTTTTTGAGAATTAGAACATCCAGCTAAGATAAATGTTATGTCGTTGCTTAATAAAAATCTGGAATAAGAATATTTCATTTTATTTTGTTCTATTTATGACATAGTGACACTAAACAGCTGAACAACTTCACTTTTCTGTTTACCTCTGAGTAAAAAAAAAGCTGTATTTGTTTGTTTATTTTTAGAATTTTTTGAATAAATATGTCGTGATGCAGAACGTGGACTATTAAAGTGGACCCAGTTGCAGGTAGAGAGCGAGAGATCAGAGCCGTGTGATCAGTCGGCGGGGGCGTCGGGCCAAAACGTGAAGCTGAGCCGTGGTCGAGGAGGAGAGCAACTTAGAGAACAGTTTACAATGCGTCGTAGCTGGGACACATGGAATGTGGGGTGGATGCGTCGCATAGACGATGGGAGTAGGAGACGGACAGCGCACGGGTTGATTATCCTGGTTATTGTGAAGGGTCCGATGAAACGGGGAGAGAGCTTGCGGGAAAGTGTCTTTAGGGGAATGTCTCTGGTGGCGAGCATGACTCTGTCTCCTATGTGATACCTGGGAGTCTTGGAGCGATGACGGTCCGCCTGTCTCTTGTATAAGCGGGATGCTTGCAGCAGGGATCGTCTGGCTCGTAACCATGTACTTTTGCAGCGGCGGATAAAGTGTTGTGCCGAGGGGACCTCTACCTCCTCCTCTTGAGTGGGGAACAGTGGTGGTTGGTAGCCCAGGCAGCACTGGAACGGAGAGAGGCCCGTTGAGGCAGATGGCAGGGAGTTGTGAGCGTACTCGACCCACGGGAGAAACTTACTCCAGGTGGTGGCATCACGAGTAGTCATACACCGGAGGGAGACTTCCATTGCTTGGTTTTTTCGTTCTGTTTGGCCGTTGGATTGGGGATGAAAACCAGAAGATAGGCTAGGAGAGGCTCCGATGAGTTTACAAAAGGCCCCCCAGAAGCGTGAGGTGAATTGAGGGCCATGGTCTGAAACTATGTCAGTGGGGAGGCCGTGAAGACGAAAAACATGAAATATCAATTGCTCTGCGGTCTCTTTGGCGGACGGGAGCTTGGGGAGCGGGACTAGGTGGACGGACTTGGAGAAGCGGTCAACAATGGTCAGGATGCAAGTGTTTCCGTCAGATGAGGGTAGCCCTGTTACAAAGTCCAGCGAAATATGCGACCAGGGACGGTGAGGTATGGGTAAGGGTCTGAGGAGGCCAGCCGGAGGACGGTTGTTGGGTTTGCAGCGGGTGCAGATGTCGCAGGCTGCCACAAAGCTGGAGACATCCCTCCCCATCGTGGACCACCAGAAACGCTGTTGTATGATAAAGAGCGTTCGGGCAGAGCCTGGGTGACAGGACAGCTTGGATCCATGACCCCACTCCAGGACCTGCGGGCGCAGACCGGGGGGAACAAAGAGGCGATCTGGGGGGACATTGCTTGGGCCGGGCTCCTGAGTCACACTGCGAGTGCAGTCTGATGTGTTTTACTGAGACTTGGTTACATAGTGATGTGCCAGACTCTAATATTACACTGGACGGCTTCAGCGCGATTCGGAGCGACAGGACGAGGAGAGAGAGCGGTAAGAGGAAAGGAGGGGGGCTGGCTGTTTACATCAACAACATGTGGTGTAACCCCGGTCATGTGACTGTTAAGGAGCGCGTTTGTAGTCCAGATATTGAACTGTTGGCTGTCGGACTTCGCCCATATTATTTACCAAGAGAATTCTCACATGTGATAATAACTGCTGTGTACATTCCTCCATCCGCGAATGCCGCTGCCGCGTGTGACGTCATTCACTCTGTAACTGCCAAACTCCAGACTCGACACCCTGATGCCTTTCTCCTGATCTCCGGTGATTTCAATCACACATCACTGAACAGGACTATTCCCACTTTCACCCAGTACGTGGATTGTCACACTAGGGGGGAGAAGACACTAGACCTGCTGTATGCTAATGTTAAAGGTGCTTACAGTGCTGCAGCACTTCCCCCCCTGGGGAGGTCGGATCACAACCTAGTCCACCTCATGCCCACATACAAACCACTAGTTCAGAGACAGCCTGCTAATGTGAGGAGTGTAAGAAGATGGACAGAAGGTGCCACTGCTACGTTACAGGATTGTTTCGAGGCTACAGACTGGGAGGTTCTCAGTGCATCATATGGAGAGGACATTGATGGAATGACGGACTGCATCACGGAGTACATTAACTTCTGTGTTGACACCTGTGTACCGATGAGAGATATTCGCTGTTTCCCCAACAACAAACCCTGGGTCACCAAAGACATTAAAGCGTGTTTAAATGAAAAAAAAAGTGCCTTTAGGTCTGGTGATAAGGAAGCAGTGAAGAAGGCTCAAAAAATGCTAACCGGGAAAATCAAGGAGGGGAAAGAGGCATACAGGAGAAAACTAGAACAAAGGCTGAAGCAAAACAACACGAGAGAGGTGTGGAGGGGCATGAGGAGTATCACTGGCTATAAGACAAGCGGCCAGGCTATTGAGGGGAATAGGGAACGTGCAAACGACCTCAACACTTTCTTCAATAGATTTGATGTCCCTATGTCTCACACTCCCCCCGACTTCAACCCAAATCCACACATTCCTGCTCCTATGTCCTCCCCTACACAGAGAACAGTCACAGTCACTACTCCTGCACTCCCAGCAATCAACATCTCAGTGGATCAGGTTAAACATGGCCTGAGTAAGATCAGCCCTACAAAAGCTGTAGGTCCGGATAAGATCAATCCGAGAGTCCTGAAATCCTGTGCTCCCCAACTATGTGGTGTCCTCCAGTACCTCTTTAGCCTGAGTCTGTCTCTTCAGAAAGTCCCTGCACTGTGGAAAACATCATGCATTGTGCCGGTACCCAAAACACCACGTCCCTGTGCCCAGAACGACTACAGGCCGGTGGCTTTAACATCGCATATTATGAAGGTGTTTGAGAGACTGATCCTGGATACACTTCGTCCCCTGGTGAAGTCCTCTCTGGACCCTCTTCAGTTTGCCTATCAGCCGTTCATGGGTGTTGATGACGCCATAATACACCTGCTACATCGCACCTACTCTCACCTTGACAAGCCTAGGACCTCCGTAAGGATGATGTTCTTTGACTTCTCCAGTGCCTTCAACACCATCCAACCAGCAGTACTGGGGGAGAAATTAAGGAACATAAACATTGACACCCGCTTGGTTTCCTGGATCATGGACTACCTGACCTGTCGCCCCCAGTATGTCCGACTAAAGAACTGTGTGTCAGAGACTTTGATCTGCAGCACTGGAGCTCCCCAGGGGACGGTACTGTCTCCGTTTCTTTTCACCCTCTATACATCTGACTTTAGATATAACTCAGAGTCATGCCACCTGCAGAAGTTCTCTGACGACTCTGTGGTTGTTGGGTGTATAGAGGAGGGTGACACCTCGGAGTACCAGTCTGTTGTGGATGACTTCGTTTCCTGGTGTGAGCGTAATCACCTACAACTCAACATCAGGAAAACAAAGGAGATGGTGGTAGACTTTAGGAGAAACAAGACCCCTGTGACTCCTATATCTGTCAAGGGGGAGATAGTGGACATTGTCTCCGATTACAAATATCTGGGAGTTTATCTGGACAACAAACTTGACTGGTCACTCAACACAACGGCACTCTACAAGAAAGGTCAGAGTCGATTGTACTTTCTTCGAAGGCTCAGGTCTTTTAACGTCTGTAATACCATCCTACAGATGTTCTATGAGACCGTTGTGGCGAGTGTCATTTTTTACGCTGTGGTCTGTTGGGGTGGTAACATTAAGGTGTCTGATAAGAACAAACTGGACAAGTCAATTAAAAAGGCCGGATCTGTGCTAGGCATGGAGCTTGACTCGGTGGATGTAGTAGCAAAGAGGAGGATTCTGTCCAAAGTACAATCCATTGTGAACAATCCTTCTCACCCGCTATACAGTGTTTTGGCTGAACAGAGGAGCAGTTTCAGCCAGAGACTGATTACTATCAAGTGTTCCACTGAGCGTCACAGGAAATCCTTTCTCCCAACGGCCATAAAACTTTACAACTCTTCGCTGTAACTCATACACACATGTATGTGGATTTTTTCACTGACTGGTATACAACAGGACACTAATACTTACCCATTTTTTTTTTTTTTTTTTTTTTTTTTTTTTTTTTTCCCACCTTCCTTAGTTAACAACTGTGAGCACCTGTAACCGAGCATAAGCAATTTCCCTTTGGGATTAATAAAGTTCTTTGAATCTTGAATCTTGAATCTTGAATCAATGCCTGCTTGACTTTGGTCTCGATGTCTAGCTCTAAGGCGGCAACGAGACAACGAGATGGTAGAATGGGTTGGCATGGTGTGGGATCTTGTGGGAGGGAGAACTGACGTGAGAGGGCATCAGGCTTAGTGTTCTTAGAACCTGGGCGGTAGGACAGGGTGAAATTGAATCTTGAGAAGAACAGCGACCACCGAGCTTGGCGGGCATTGAGTCTTTTGGCGGTGCGCAGGTACTCTAAGTTCCTGTGATCGGTCCACACTATGAAGGGAAGCTCGGTCCCCTCCAGCCAATGTCTCCACTCCTCTAGTGCTAACTTGATGGCCAGGAGCTCTCGGTCGCCTACGTCATAATTCCTCTCAGCTGGAGATAGACGGCGGGAGTAGAATGAGCAGGGGTGCAGCTTGTTGTCTCGCGGGGATCTTTGGGAGAGAATTCCCCCAACGCCAGTGTTGGAGGCGTCCACTTCTACCACAAACTGGCGAGATGGATCGGGTATGGTGAGTATGGGGGCTGAGGTGAACCGCTTCTTGAGGTCCGCGAAGGCCTTGTCTGCCTCGTTGTTCCAGCAGAACTGTGTCTTGGGGGAAGTCAGGGAGGTGAGGGGGGCGGCGACAGAACTGTAACCCCGGATGAAGCGGCGATAGAAGTTCGCGAACCCCAGGAACCGTTGGAGGTCACGTCGAGAGGCTGGCGTGGGCCAGTTGGAGACGGCCTGGACCTTGGCGGGCTCCATCTCCAGTCTGGAGGGAGAGATGACAAACCCTAGGAACGTTGTGGAAGTTGTATGGAACTCACATTTCTCGGCTTTAACAAAGAGATTGTTCTCTAGGAGCCTCTGCAGAACTTGGCGAACGTGGTGCCGGTGCTCCTCCAGGCCTCGAGAGAAAATCAAAATGTCGTCCAAATACACGAACACGAAGGAATTCAAGAAGTCACGGAGAACGTCATTAATGAGGGCCTGGAATACGGCAGGGGCGTTGGTCAGTCCGAACGGAACCACCAGATACTCGTAATGCCCAGTGGGTGTGTTGAAGGCAGTTTTCCACTCGTCGCCCTCCCGGATGCGGACGAGGTGATAAGCGTTTCGTAGGTCGAGCTTGGTGAAAATGTCCGCCCCTTGGAGAAGTTCGAAGGCGGTGGCCATGAGAGGTAACGGGTAGCGGTTCCTGACGGTTATCTCGTTAAGCCCTCTGTAATCAATGCATGGACGAAGGGACTTGTCTTTTTTCTTGACGAAGAAAAATCCTGCCCCAGCGGGCGAGGAGGATGGACGAATAATTCCGGCGGCGAGGGAATCTGTGATATACTTATTCATGGCCTCTCTTTCTTGGTGTGCCAGAGAGTAAAGTCTGCCTTTCGGAGGAGAGGTGCCCGGGAGAAGATCAATGGGACAGTCGTATGGTCGATGCGGCGGAAGTGACATGGCTCGGGTCTTATTGAAGACCTGCCCAAGATCATGGTATTCGGTGGGTACGCTGGAGATGTCCGGGGTTTCATGGGGCGTGGCCAGGATAGGAGTTGGAGGGAGTGCTGAGTGCAGGCATGTCGTGGAGCATGAGGGACTCCAACCCGTGATGACTTGCTTGTTCCAATCGATCTGGGGTCCATGGAGGGCTAGCCAGGGAAGTCCGAGGACCAAGGCGGCGTGTGATTTCTCCATAACGAAGAGGGAGATCTCCTCAGAGTGGTTCCCTGACGTTCTTAAGGTTAACGGTGGGGTTCTAAGTATGATGGGTGGAAGCCGGCTCCCATCCAAGGCCTGAACGGCGAGCGGAGTGTCTAGTGGTAAGCCAGGGATCTTTAATGTTCTCACCGTATTCGCGCTGATCAAATTTCGATCGGAGCCGGAGTCAATTAGTGCCTGAATTGGGTGAGCCTGACCACCGATGATTAGGTTTACGGGAAGTAGGGGACGTGATTGTGGAAATCTCTCAGGAGGGGAGCCTTCTAGTGTTCCCAGTCTGACTAGGGGGGGCCTCCCTTTTAATGAGCAGTCTTTAAGCCTGTGTCCTGAAGCTCCACAGTAAAAACAAGCCCCTTGTAGGCGGCGTCGGCGTCTCTCCTCGTCAGAAATGCGGGTCCTGCCTAGCTGCATGGGCTCCTCCTGATCGGTTTGCTGCAGGGCAGGAGGCGCGTGCCCTATTCTGGGGTGCCGTCTCAACTGGAGACGTGAGTCAACCCGCCCGGCGAGTTCCATGAGTTCGTGGAGGTCCGTGGGGGTTTCACGGGAGATGAGCTCATCCTTAAGAGCTTCTGATAGCCCTTCCAGAAAGACATCCGCTAGGGCTCTGTCATTCCATCCACTAGAAGCGGCTAGGGTGCGGAACTCGATGGCATAGTCGTAAGCAGAGCGGGATCCCTGATGAAGTCTTAATAACCTTGTTCCAGCCTCCCTGCCGGCGAATGAGCGATCAAAGACCCTCCTCATCTCCTTGGAGAAGTTGTCGAAGTTCTCGCAGCATGGGTCGCGAGCCTCCCAGAGGGCTGTACTCCACTCCCTGGCTCTATCAGTTAGTAGCGTGATGATGTAGGCCACCCGGGAACGTTCTGATGAGAAGGAGGAGGTTTGAAGCTCGAAAATCAGTGAGCATTGTGAGAGGAAGGACCTGCAAGTTCCTGGTTCTCCCCCATAGGTGGGAGGGGCTGGTAGGCGTGGCTCTCGTGGTGTTCCGGAGTGTGAGGTCTGAGCTGTAGGTACCTGGAGCAGTTGTACTTGGGAGATGACGTCAGCTAGAGTTTGTCTCGTGGCGATGAGTTCCTCCTGGTTCTTTCCGAGGAGCACACTTTGGGTCTCCAGTGCCCGTCGCATTCCGTCTAACTCTGCTGGGTCCATAGTGCTGGCTGGATTATTCTGTCGTGATGCAGAACGTGGACTGTGAAAGTGGACCCAGTTGCAGGTAGAGAGCGAGAGATCAGAGCCGTGTGATCAGTCGGCGGGGGCGTCGGGCCAAAACGTGAAGCTGAGCCGTGGTCGAGGAGGAGAGCAAGAGATCAAAGCCGTGTGATCAGTCAGCGAGGGCGTCGAGCAAAAACGTGAAGCTGAGCCGTGGTCGAGGAGGAGAGCAAGAGATCAAAGCCGTGTGATCAGTCAGCGAGGGCGTCGAGCAAAAACGTGAAGCTGAGCCGTGGTCGAGAAACGAAAGCGAAAGTTCAAAGCCGTTAAATCCAAGCGTGGCAATAATCCAAATCGGGAGGCGAGGGGAAAAACGAGAAGCAAGCGAGGTCGGCAACGTGAAAAGTCATGAACAGAAACGCGAGAAAACTATGGCAAAAAAACACACAATAATCCAGCGCGAGGCAGCGCGCTGCGCTTCCTTATAAGCTGGGTGAAATCAGCGCCAGATAAGAAACCGGTGTGCCGGCGGGGCGGTCCGGGAGGAGCGATGACAGCGTGGGAAAGCATGACCACGTGATGAGAGTCTGACAGCGTGGGAAAGGAAATGTCAAAAGGTTCCTGATCAGCGCGAAGGCACTGAGAGCGTGACAAAATAAATGAATAACACCTTCATATCCCCTCTCAAGAGAGTGCCATAGTCTATTGTTAGTTTTAATGGTTTGGCAGAAACTCATTATCACTACATAAGTACCCTAACACCATTGATTATGAGGGCGGAGATATTATGATCAATAGCATTTCTTATACATTGAGACCTATAAATAAGTCAACAGATACGTCTACAACTCACTCTGTAGTTGGGGCGGCTACAGAGTTTGGGCGATTGAGCGGTGAATTATTTACAATGACTCAAAGAGAGCGATATACCCCACAGCAAGTGCTGGACATTCTGTGGAATATTGATGAGATGGAATCAGAGGGCGAGCAATGTGAGGTGTCAGATGGAGCAGGTGAGCAAGAGGGCGAAAGCTAATTAAATCTGAATGTTGAATCTGATTCAGAATCAGAATCAGACTCTGAAATTGATTGTGCAGGGGACTCATTTCAAGAGGCAAGAGATGGCACAGTATGGGTTGAACTAAAGGCTGAAAACCCTCGAGGAAGAGCGCAAGAGTGCAATATAATGAAAGAAACCCCAGGTCCCAGGCCTTATGCCAAGGGCAATATTACAAGCCCATTGAGCAGTCTTCTATGTTTGATTGACACAGAAATGTGGGGAAAGATTAAGAAACACACTGAAGCGGAATCTGAACGAAACAATGCTGATAAGTTCAAGCTTACAGGTGATGAACTAAAAGCATTCGTTGGTCTCATTTATTTGAGAGGTATCACGGGTGGTAAAAGCATGAATCTGGATGATTACTGGTCCGCTGACTTGGGAAATCCTATTTTCAAAGAGACAATGTCTCGACAAAAATTTAGAGACATTATGCGCTATCTGCGCTTTGATGACAAGACAACAAGGGCTGCCCGAATTGTGAATGATAAATTTGCCATGATCTCTGAGATATTTGAGAAATTTGTGAAAAACAGCATTGTCTCTTACATACCCGGTGTGAACATACTGTAGTAGTAGATGAGCAACTGTTCCCTACTAAAGCGCGCTGTCGTTTCATGCAGTACATGGCCAATAAACCAGACAAGTTTGGTATCAAATTCTGGGTGGCCGCTGATGTTGAAACAAAATACATGTTGAACGCATTTCCCTATCTAGGGAAAGACGACAGTAGGGCGGCTGGTCAGCGGTTATCAGACACCGTTGTAATGCATATTGTGGAGCCTTTCCTGGGGAAAGCAAGAAATATAACAACAGACAATTTCTTCACCTCGTTAAGACTTGCAAACAATCTTTTGGCGAATAAAACCACCATTGTTGGCACAATGAATAAAAACAGACGAGAAATGCCCCCTTGTACACAGGCACAGTCTGAATGATATTCGTCCAGGTTGTTGAAGGCTGGAAAGGCCACGCTCACGATTTATCAGGCAAAACGAAAGAAGAATGTATGCGTTCTGAGCACAATGCATCAGGCAGTTTCAACTGATAATGGTGAAAAGAAACTGCCTGAAACAATTTCCTACTACAACAGCACTAAAGTTGGCATTGATGTTATGGATCAAATGGCGCGGCTGTGTTCAGTAAAGGGAGGCACCCGGCGCTGGCCTGTGGCTGTGTTTTACAACCTCCTAGACCTGGCTGCAATTAATGCACATACTCTATATGAACAGTGCATGAATGTGACCATAAGCAGGAGGAGATTTATTCTGGAGTTGGTAAAGGAACTATGTGCGCACCAGAAAACGGCAAGGGCAGAAGGGGCAAGGGCAATGGTATGCAAGCGACTACCTGAAACTCCATCTCCACCTCCGAAAAGGAGGCAGTGTCAGATTGGCAGATGTGCAGGGAACAAAACCTCTTATATCTGCCAGACCTATAAGCGGCTTGTCTGTGGCAAATGCTCAAAGAATGCACCAAAGCTATGCTTGGAATGTTAATAAAGCGATGCAAGCATCATGGGCAAAATTCACAATGTTGAATGGAACTTGTGTTCGTAAGCAAATGAAAATCAAGTCGGCAGATGTTCAGGGAACAAAACGTATGGCATCTGCTAGAAATCTAGACGAATTGTAAGCCTTTGAATGGTGTTAAAAATACTTGCAAAACAAGTATTGCAGCCATACATTGGAGGGAACTTCTGAGGTGGTCAGTGATTGATGGCACGGTCGGTCGGAGGGGGTTGTGATCACACTTATAGATATTTTGTTCTAGGCTATCGGTCAAATGTCTCTCCACTTGGAAGCACAAAATGGAGCGGCAACATACAAGGGATTTCAGCATCTCGACGCACATACTAAGCTGTTTATAAAGTAGACACTTTGTTTTTTCATTTTGTAATCTTTCTCGTGTTTACGGTGTACTCAGGGATTAAAGTGAAAAAAAGTCTTCTGACTGAACTTTTTTCAGGCCGAGCCATATTCCTTTAACAAACACTTTATTTAAATAGTCGAGACCAATAGCGGTTAGGGGAGATTAAACCGCTTTAATATTGCCTGTTTGCATATTTTAAAAGCTATTTGTAATATTTGAAAAAAATATATACCTTGACAAATAATCAACCATCTACCACATATCTTTTCAGTGCATGTTTTTATTTATCTTATAACACCAAACAATGTTTTGTGAAACTCTTAATAATTAACAGAAAAAAGTAATAACATCACCATTAAATTCCAAAAAGTGCTTTTTCAGTGCATGTTTTATGTATCTTTGTTTTCAGCTTAGATGACAAATCGAATTTCCAGTAAGCAGCAATGCCATGTGTGCAAGTACGTTTACACTGCAGGTCTCGATGCTTAATTCCGATTTGGTGCCTGTATCTGATTTTTTTGACCGTCTGTTTACATGTTGTTTTAACTATGACTCATATCCGATTCACGTGTTTACACTCGCCATATCATCTGAAACATCGCGCATACTTAAAGGGAGGTTCTTGCGCTACACACTAGCCAAGAAAGAAGAAGGTGAAATAAGCTTAACGCTATCTCTGCTATATATGCAAAGTTCGCGCACCATGGTTTTAAAACGGAGGAGGAGAGAAAAAAACGGCTTAATTGCAGCCTGCGCATATGCTTTATTCACCAAATACTGATTTAATGTTATTCAGCCCAAATAAGCATTAACACAAGGCGGGGTGTGTGTGTGTGGGGGGGGAGGTCTTTTCCTCTCCCATGTCACCTGCGATGTTGTAATTCCACACGCTCTTCCACCGGAGAATAACATTAGGTCATTAAACCGCGAAGAAGTCGCAGTTTTAATGACGTACAGAACACAACGACTCAGGAAATCCGATCTGTCTGTTTACACCGCAATCACATCAGCACATATCTGATTTATATCCGATTTATTTCCACATATGAAGGAGGCCTGAAACCGATCTCGAAATATCGGAATGCATGCGTTTTTTTCCTGTTTACACGGACATAGAACATATCCGATATGTGTCACATATGAGCAAAAAATCGGAATTGGTCACATTAACCTGACAGTGTAAACGTAGCCTAGGCTACACTGCCGGCTACGGCTCAAGTGAACCACGTTCCCGTCAAACGAAACAAGGCATAATCGTGGTGTTTGCTTCGGTTATGACACACCATAGTTTATTACCTGCTGTGGTAGATCTGAATATTTATTCAAACACAATAATAAAGCTTTATATCCTCAGGAGGGCTCATTACATTGTTTTAGTGATAGTTTCACGGAAGCGAGTTCAGAACTAATCTAACCAAAAAAAAAAACATCCAAAGCTTCAAATAAAATGAACGAACTAATACATTTTCTCAAAACGATATAAAATTAAGTACAGCTTTCCTTTTTGTTATAGTATGAAGCCCCTAGATCGACAAAGGAGGAGAAAAAACGGCAGAAAAAAGTAATGCCAAAAACTTTGGGTTATAATTAGAGATGTTCCGATACCATTTTCCCCTCCCGATACCGATTCCGAGACTTGGGCTCAGGGTATCGGCCGATACCGAGTACCGATCCGATACCTGGTTGTGTATCTGTACAGTGTGTATGTGTGTGTATATACATACTATATATATATATATAAAATTTCTTTTTTAAGTAAAATACTACTAGCCCTGTGTAACGGGTTCGACCCTAAGTGTACGGCGACACCATGAAACACGGACACGAGGTCTTACAGGAAAAAGGGTCATTTATTTAGAAAAATGGGGAAGGAAAGGGTTAAAGGCTCTCTGCGATCTTTTACCCTTCGGCGGCACGGATGCGAGAGCTCGCGCTCCTCTCGTGGAGATCAAAGGCGCCCCCCCTTTTTAAAGTCTCTGGGGCGCATCACATCGCCCCGCTCTTGTGCCACTGTCTCTCATAAAATCCACCGCGTCGCAAAGTCCAGCTTCCCAACAGTCAGACCCCGAGATACACTCCCCGCTGTGTTTTATAGCGCCGATAGCTCATGGGCCGTTGCCTGATTCTGCGGCCCTGCTACTTCACATACTGAAAGGGTGGGGAGGCCACCTAACTAGTGAGCGAGGAGCAATATCAATTTGGGTGCACGCCCATCACAGGCGCACGCCGTGACACTAGCGGGCATAAATAGGTTATGTTTAGGAAAATGGTATCGGATCGGTACGTGGACCCAAGTCCTCGCCAATTCCGATGCCAGCTTTTTTTGTGGTATTGGCAGCATTTCCGATACCAGTATCGGAATCGGAACAACCCTAGTTATAATGCAAAATATGACTTGTTTTTTTTTCTTGTGCCATTTTTTTCTCTTCCTTTGTCCCCTTAACGATTCTGTAGTAGGTTTTCTCAGTTGAATATGAAAAAAAATACCGCTGATTATCAACGTGGGAATGAATGGCGCATTGTCCAAGTGCAAGTTTATCTTGGAGCTAAACTATTTGCTTTGGGTGAAGGCGCCATCTAGCGATCATTGTGTGTCAGCAACAGCTTCCCATTCAAAACAATAGGTGGTCAAACGACCGCTGAACCTCGTTATAAGTAGGTGACACTGGCGTTGCGCTTCTAGTGTTAACATGTGGAAGCTCGCGGACCTTGCAGATCTTCGCGGACCGTCGGGCAGGCACTCGAGGCGGATCGTGGTGCCCAATACCCCTCTCTCACCTGTGTGGCCTGACTCATCTCCATGAGCTGTCGCGATTGCCCACGACGTTCCTTTAACATTCTGCGAAGTTCTGCAAGCTTCCGCGAGGACCAGCAAAAAATTGAACATTGAATTTTACATGCGGAAAGATGGAAACGTAATCACAGCGCAAAACTCGGGGTGAATCATGATCAAGCCTACGGCCACAGCGCGAGCCCGCACAGGTAAGATAGGGGTATAACACCGCATCTCATAGTGAGTCAATCCGCATAAGTGAATAGGGGTATTACACATTACAATCACCCACAAAAATTAATGGATGCGGGGTTTGAAACTCCCATGGTTATTTTCTCATTTAACCAAATCAAATTTCATAAAAATCAAACGTGTCAAAAGAAAAACCCATAAAGTCATGGATAATGGCTAATGATCAATGACACATATTTTAAACAAAAAGCAGCGAGCAGCTGGACATCGGGACGGGGAGTGTAAGTACGACGCGTTGGTCTGGCACACAGGTCTGAGCAGCTCAAGAAGCTCCATAATCTGTTGCCTTGGAAGGCAAAACTTTTATAATAATTTTTTTAAATAACGACCACGGGGAAAATATGAAAATGGCTGAAGTTTTGTCTAAAGGAAAAATTTACATGGCTCCACGGACCGCGCCGTCTTTAGTTTAACACAACACCAAGCTGTATCGCTGCCAAATTGTTCGCCACCTGTTTAATATTAATAGTGATTGCCAATTTTAATGCATCAGTCACATTATGAAATAGGCTAATTAAAAGTCACTCTATTAGTTCTGATATTAAATAAAATTACATTCTTAAACAGGTCTACAGTATATTCCATCATTAATACGACCTTGATAACGTGCCATAATGTGTTTGCATACACCGCTGATTTATAAAGACTGCTGCTCAGTAGCGGCCACTAGCGTCTTGAGCTGAAACTATGCTAAGAATGAGTTAAGGTTGGTCCAGACCAACCTTACGAACATGTGACTTAGCTAAGAGATACTTAGCGTAAGAACGTTTCGGGAAATGCGCCATAACGTTAAGAGAGAGGTTAAGGTACAACTTAAGAACTACTTAGCGATAAGAAGCTTTCGAGAAACCGGGCCCAGATCGATAGAAAATCTGTGGAGGGAGTTGAAAGTCCGTGTTGCCCAGCAACAGCCCCAAAACATCTCTGCTCTAGAGGAGATCTGCATGGAGGAATGGGCCAAAATACCAGCAACAGTGTGTGAAAACCTTGTCTGTGTGAAGACTCTGTCACTACCAACAAAGGATATATAACAAAGTATTGTGATGAAATTTTTGTTATTGACCAAGGCCCGGTTTCTCGAAAGCTTCTTATCGCTAAGTAGCGCTTAAGTTGTTTCCATCTTGGTTCGCTGGAGTCCCAAAGCTTTAGAAATGGCTGATAGATCTCAATTACTTTTGTTCTCATTTGTTCCTGAATATCTTTGGATCTTGGCATGATGTCTAGCTTTTGAGGTCCTTTTGGTCTACTTCTCTGTGTCAGGTAGCTCCTATTTAAGTGATTTCTTGATTGAAACAGGTGTGGCAGTAATCAGGCCTGGGGGTGACTACAGAAATTGAACTCAGGTGTGATAAACCACAGTTAAGTTATTTTTTAACAAGGGGGGCAATCACTTTTTCACACAGAGCCATGTAGATTTGGAGTTTTTTTTCTCCCTTAATAACGTAAACCTTCATTTAAAAACTGCATTTTGTGTTCAATTATGTTATCTTTGACTAATAGTTAACGGTTTTTGATTAGCAGAAACATTTAAGTGTGACAAACATGCAAAAGAATAAGAAATCAGGAAGGGGGCAACTAGTTTTTCACACCACTGTATGATTGTATACCCGGTTCGTTTCACGGCCACAGCTTACTTGTAAATATTAGCGACAGTTTGGTGATTTAATTTATATATTTGTCTATTATGGCATGTTATTGATAAGTTAACCCATGTCGAAATAAACGCTATTAAAATAATTTAGTGCAATGTTTAATTTGGATAGAAAGTGCCGTCTTTCTTAATGCTGTCATGCAAAAGGAGTCAAAAATCGATTCCTGAGCAACGAATGTCAGCTAATTCAGGACCTTCACTGTAGACAGCGCCTTGTAACGTTGGACGCTGTAAGAGGCAGCGACTTAAGAAGACTCCTAAGAGACAGTTCGAGAAATACACTTAGAAAAGTTATCACTTATTGTAAGATATATCTTAAGAGTCTTCTTAGCGCGCGGATAGTGTGCGTTATCGAGAAACCGGGCCCAAATACTTATTTTCCACCATAATTTGCAAATAAACTCTTTAAAATCCTACAATGTGATTTTCTGTTTTTCTTTTTTGTCTCTCACAGTTGAGATATATCTATGATGAAAATTACAGGCGTCTCTCATCTTTTTCAGTGGGAGAACTTGCATAATTGGCGGCTGACTAAATACGTTTTTTGCCCCACTGTAATACAGTTCCTAAACCATTCTCACTGTTGTAGTTTATATTGGCCATAGAACCTCTAACCATGACAATAAGATGACAGATGAACACATCAGGTATTTAGATTGGGGGGGCAGGAACATAGAATGGCTTTATATTCTAATGAAATAATCCTTTTAATAAATGTTGCTGTCATCATTTCAAATTTAACGCACCTGAATGAACTGTTTGGGAGATTTTCTGGATATAACATTAATAACACAAAATCTTCTATATTGTTTCTGAATGAAGAAGAAAGAATTAATCCACGGCTTTTATTTTAATTACAGCTCCTAACCTTGTTATGGTATTATTGGTCTGCTCAGCTCCGCTCAACAATATTTTATTTCATCACAGAGGATCTTCCTGCGTGCATGAATATTGAGCAAACATCAGTAAGAAGCTTACCCCAAAAACGTCTAAGAACTAAACTAAAAAAATAACTAAGAACCCCTTTCTCAATAAGACTATAGATATCTGATTTAAAGTACACAAACACTTTAAGGATACTCCTTCCATTTCCTGTTTCTCACCCATATGGGTTAATACTTTTAAAGAGGAAGAGTGGATGGTGGTTTTAAAATTTGGGCAGACAAAGGTATAAGGAAAATAGGGGATCTTTATACAAGTGGCAACCTTCGAGGAGCTCGGTCAAATATATGATATTCCCAGAAAATGTTTTTTTTTTTTTCATTTACAATGAAAACACTTCATCCAAACATAATAATCTGTTAACAAAACCACCATTGTCTCATCTGGAAAACGTTACATTGCTAAATATTAAGGAGAAAGGCCAGATTTCTATTTTCTATACAGCTTTAATGTCTACTAACATCCTGTCTTCTATGTTACAGGCATGAAGATAAACAAGAAATTGTTTGGGAAATGGTGTATCTAAAAACGATACAATCAAATACTACTTTTGCAAACAATTAATAATAGAATGGAATTATTACAACACAAATTGCTAATAAGAACTTATATTACCCCAGTTGGTTTGGTGCCCTGACATTCCAGATACATGTATACATTTTTTAACAGAAAAAGGTACTCTTCTTCACTGTGTATGGGACTGTTAAGTAAAAAAAAAAGTACTGGAAAATGATTGTTCAGATTATATCTGAAATTCTTGGAGTAAAAGTTCCTTTGCAAGCAAAACTGTATATCCACATTACTTTATTGTTAATCCATAACAGTCACTTTTAATTGATTTTGGACTTCTGCAGGCCAAAAGAATGATAGCCCTTTCTTGGGGAAAAATGGATATTCCTCCAAAACATATTTGGATAAGGGAGATAATACAGTAACTTGTACACTAGAAAAACTAACTTTTCGTAGTTTACGGAAAGGCAGCAGAGTTTAAAAGTGTGTGGAATCTTTTTATACAATTTCTTGAGCAAAAAGGTATACAAATATTTAATATGTATTATATTAAGCAAAATATGAGTTTGTTGTGTGTACCTGTTTATTTATTTATTTTAGTTTTATTTTATTATCAGTATTACTTATTTATTCACTATTATTATTGTATTTATTTTAGTTTTACTTCATCATTGGTTAACGATTATTTTATGTGTGTATGTAATTGGTTGTTTGTATGTCTGTATAAACTGCCTTTGTATGTCTCTGCCTTCAAAGTGGGAGATAAGGTGGCGCTTAGAAGAGCAAGGGCCGACCTTTCTCTGGCCATCAGAGAGGCGAAGCGCGCACACGCCCAGAGAATCCACAACCACTTCACAGACATCGGCGACACACGGCACATGTGGCAGGGCTTACAAGCCATCACAAACAACAGGACGACATCACCTGCCTGTGACAGTGACGGCTCCCTCCCAGATGCGCTGACCAACTTCTACGCTCGGTTCGACAGGCAGAACGAAGTGGCGGCGAGGAAGACTACCCCTCCTCCGAACGACCAGGTGCTGTGTCTCACTACAGCTGAGGTGAGGAAAACTCTACGCAGAGTCAACCCACGTAAAGCTGCTGGACCAGACAACATCCCAGGCAGAGTGCTCAGAGAATGTGCTGAACAGCTGGCAGATGTTCTCACCGACATCTTCAACATTTCGCTGAGCAGCGCCATCGTTCCCACGTGCTTCAAGGTCACCACCATCGTCCCCATGCCCAAGAAGCCTACTGTGTCCTGTCTCAATGACTACCGTTCCCATTGCACTTACACCCACCATCATGAAGTGCTTCGAGCGGCTCGTCATGAGACACATCAAGACCCTGCTGCCCCCCTCACTGGACCCACTGCAAATTGTGTACCGTCCTAACCGCTCAACGGACGATGCCATCTCCACTAGACTCCATCTTGCCCTCACACACTTGAACAAGAAGAACACAAGTTCGAATGCTGTACATAGATTTCAGCTCAGCATTCAACACTATCATCCCCCAATAACTGATCAGGAAGCTGAGCCTGTTGGGCCTGAACACCTCCCTCTGCAACTGGATCCTGGACTTTCTGACCGGAAGGCCTCAGTCAGTACGGATCGGGAACTGCACCTCCAGCACCACCACACTGAGCACTGGGGCCCCACAAGGCTGTGTGCTCAGTCCCCCCCCCCCCCCCCCCCACACACACACACACACTCACACACACACACACACATTAACTAGCTTAACTCAACTACCTCAAGATATTGGGACTGGACTGACAAATCAACACAAGCGCAGGCACACTGACCTACACTACCAAACTATCATACTGTACACACCAAAATGCTTCACTGTTTATCTCTTTTGCACAATAATCATTACTGGACTACGTTTTGCATAATAATCATTACTGGACTTCTTTTTGCACTAATTCCACAATTCTTGTGTTAAGGAATGTTTACAGTTTCTCACTACCTCAACACCATATTATTCTGTTATGTTATGTCGTGTTCGTTGCACTGTCACTTTGTTGTTGCTCTTGTTTGCACATTTGCATGTGCACTTTATGTTGTCTGTAAAATCTGTAGTCTTACTTAGCTAGTTAGTTTTTGTAAATTTATGTTGTAATTTTTTTTTGTCTATCTGTCTTGTCTCCGCTAGCCAGCTAACTACAGTAGGTCTCTTTAGTTAGCTAGTTAAGTGTTTCTGTTAATTTATGTTGTAAATGTTGTATTTCTCTACCCATCCTGAGGTATCGGGAGATTTTGCCAGCTTCAGTAGACAAAGGCCGACCCTGCGAGGTTCCTGAGGCATCCAGAGAAGGACCAGCTCCAGCTGGATTCAGCTTTATGATGGTTGGAGCTACACATGCTGCTCCTGTGCTTCCAGTGATCCAGACCTCATCTGCCCTCTGCACCTACTGACTCGTCCCTATGCTGAACTGGTCTTCATGTCAATTTAAATAATTTCTGTCATATTGAATTTTCACCTGCACAACACACAAGATGTTATATCATTTCTATCTGTTATCGCCCAAATGAGGATGGGTTACCTGTTGAGTCTGGTTCCTCTCAAGGTTTCTTCCTAATTCCATCTCAGGGAGTTTTTCCTTGCCACCGTCGCTGTCACCTTGGCTTGCTCATCAGAGAAATATCATTAATTCGTCTCATTATTATTATCTGCACATTTTTCTCACACATACACACTTCCAATTATTTTCTTTTCTATAATAATAATAATAATAATAATTATTATTATTATTATTATTTTTTAAATTTATTTTTTTCTTTTTTAATTTTCTTTTTATTATTATTATTATTGTTAAATTTCTTTCATTTTTGTGAAGCTGCTTTGAGACAATGACCATTGTTAAAAGCGTTATATAAATAAAATTGAATTGAATTGAATTAAATTTATGTTGCATGTAGCCCCTTGGTCCTGGAGGAACGTTGTTTTGTTTCACTGTGTATACCTGTATATGGTTGAAATGACAATAAAGCCTTTGAACTTGAACTTTGAACTTGAACATTTACAGAAAGTGGACGATATTCTTTATCCTTTAGTTTAATTCTTATTACTGTTATCGTCTATTGTTACATATGGAATTATTTGTAAAACTCAATAAAAATATTGTTTAAAAAAATCTATAAATTTTATAATCTATAATTTAGAAGATTTTAAATTCACACAAATTTAAGAAGAGGCCTGAAGGTCCTCACTGGAGGTCTTCAGGAAGGCCTAAGACCCCAGATGGTTTTAAAAGTAATTCTCATCCCAGGAGCTGACTTGAAAAACATTTCTGTTTTTCTCGCTGGTCTCATTGTTTTTGTGTGAGGAATCTGAATGTAGACATGTTCACACCTGGGGAAGTATAAAAGGGTGACATTATTTGCATTTGAATATTGTCTGACATTGTAAAACAAACACAGTAACTAAAACAACAGCCAAGAACAAATAGCAAATTACAGTACGAAGCCCTGAGTACTGCATAAATTAATTTTTAGTTCAACAAATTTCCTGAAAAAAATTCTATTAAATATTTTCACAAATGTAAGAGAATGTATTTTTGAGTTATTCTAATTTTATATTTAATTTTATATTTTATTATATTTAATATATAAAGAAGAGTAAAAAGTCGTAGGTATGAGAAAGTCAGCATACATGCAATAGATGGTGAGTGCACTGGAATGCGCACCAACTTTGCTTTCATTGGGACAAGAAAAGCAAAGATTCTACTCTCCATTCCAAAAATAACTTGCTCCTCTGTCACAGTCCAAGTCTCGTCTAGACTAGTAGAGCAGTGTGAGCCAGAAGCAGTGTGAACCAGAAGCTTCCTCACCAGCCATAAGTTTACAAAAGAACCAGTGTCTGTCCCATACCTGTCACCTGCATTGACAGTGATTGCCTGAGTAACTTGAGTAAATACTGTACAACCTGAAAGCTGGTATTGTGCATAATCTCAGTACATCAGTAAATAAACCTCAATGTTTAAAAATGAAAGTATAAAGGTTGTGGAATGGCCTAGTCAAAGTCCACACCTTAAACCAATCACCCATACAATAAAATACATAAAATATAATTTACAGTATGCAACTTTATGCATTGTATTGTGGATAGGGCCAGGGGTAGCTCAGTGGTTAAGGCATTGGACTACGGTTCGGAAGATCCCAGGTTCAAACCCCACAACCACCAAGTTGCCACTGTTGGGCCCTTGAGCAAGGCCCTTAACCCTCAACTGATGTATAATGAGATAAAAAAAAAAAAGTAAGTCGCTCTGGATAAGAGCGTCTGCCAAATGCCTAAATGTAGAGACATGTTGGAATGGGCCATTTCCACCACTATAGAAATGTTCATCGGCCTACATTTTCAATATAGATATTTAAAGTTATTCATTTGAATTTAGTGAATATTATTTTTGGCTTAGGGCAGGAGGCAGGGTACAACCTGGACAGGGTGCCAATCCATCACAGGGCGATTAGTAGTATAATCGTGGAAAAAAATTATTTGGTTTATTATGCTGACACCAAAGTGTCATGGTTTCCTGGGATAGGCTCCAGGCCTGCAACCCAGTATACAGGATAAAGTGGCATAGATGATGAGCAAGTGAGTGAGAGTAAGATGCTAACACTAGGCAAAGGTTGAAAATCATGGATAAAATATACAAGGGTTATACTAAAAGTACTGCAAAAGACACATAACTTAAAGGTTGTTCATAATGCACCATTTACACAAAAGGTACTACACAACATAGTTTCCATCAAGTGATGCATTTGTGCCATAATTGATCTATTGAATTGTCTGAAAATCCCCTTTGTTGCAGTCAATGGTGACTCACTGCACTACATAATGTTTATCGAGATGAGGGTGGGCCATCACAAAGTGCAGCTTTCACCTGAGCAAAGGTCTGTTGAAATAGCTTGAGCCTTTTAACTTGATCTGTTTGCTTTATAACAGTGTTTGAATAGTTAGGCCTACAGTACTAGCCAGGTTGTCTCAGAAAATGTATTACCCTTTTAGAGAGGTCACAAATGCTGGTTTGATTTTGGTGCCCATGTTAAAACCTAGATTACATACTTCCACCCACCTGACTGCAAATTTATTTGAGTTTTAAAAAGTAAGATCGTTGACCCCACATGTTCCAAACTGTAGTCTGGTCTTTGATGGTGTAGCAGCAGTAGCTTCTTTCTTAACTTTTCAGGTTACATGGTCTTGTTTTATGGTGGATATACTGTAGATATTTTTGTACCTGTTTCTTTGAGTGTCTTCACAAGGTCTTTTGCTGTTATTCTGGAATAGATTTCAATTTTTTTATACCAAAGTATGTTCACCTATAGGAGACAAAACATGTCTCCTTCCTAAATTATATGACCTTGTACCCCAATGGATTTGGAAATTGCTCCCAAATACAAACCACACTCGTGGAGGTCTACTCTCTTTGCAGAATTATTTAGATTTTTTAAATCCATGTACATGTACAGTATACCTTAAATGATGTCACCCTGTTAAAAGATGTTTAAAGGCACTAAAATTCATGCATAAAGTGTCATGCATAAAGTAGATGTCCTAACAGAGTTAACAACACTATAACTTGTTTCTGTTCTCCCTGTGCTTGGTGATTTTCATATGAGTATTCCGGTTTTCGTCCCTGATCCAAAGACCTGCAGATCAGGTTAACTGGCATTCCCAAAATGTTCGTGGTGTGTGAGTAAGTGTCTCCTTGTCTTACCTGCCATGGACTGGCATCCTATCCCAGCCTTGTGCTCTGAGTCTGCTGGAGTAGGCTACAAGCTTCACCCCAACCCAGTACAGGATGAGCGGTATAGAGAATGAATGAATGAATAAACAAACTTGTTATTATATTGTGTTGTCTTATGTGTTTTTATGTTGTTGGTTATCAAAATATATTGATTTCTCTCCTCACCTTAACTAACATGTGGTCTTGTTTAGATTCATTACACATTGTATAATGCAAATTTCAACACAAAAATATGTGAAAATGCTCAAAGTGATTTCTGTTTAAGACTCTTTGAGCCTCAAAATGTAGCTACAGCATTTAGCAAAATGCATTTGTTTTAAATATAGCAGCAGGGAAATAAAAAAAAGCAGTTGATTTCACTGTTTGATTTTTTATTTATCTGTTACTTTAACCTCCTAGAGTTCTGTCAAGTCCATTTAACTCACTGTTTATGCATATTAGCACCTGATAAGTATGACCTTTATTAATGTTTTTAAACAAAAGAGAATTTGTCAAAATAATAGTACCCAAAGGTCCTCATATGGGGATTTTGTAAAAATATATAAACAATAATGACATAATATCAAGTCCTCATACTGTATATTTGGGTCTCAAGAGTGAAACTGATGCAGCAGAATTGTGTTAATCTTTGTGTACATAACTTCTTATTGCAAGCTATTGTTGAGACCAGATTCAAGTTGCTAATGACCTCTTGTGACATATGAATAATTTACAATGTCTTTTGAGGACAGAAAGTAATATAAATGGGTCCTATCACTCCCCTCTAGTGACATACTGTAGTTGAATCTTTTGTAAGGTGAGCCGGTGGTCAAATGCCATGGGAAAGGAAAAAAATGAACATAATGCAAACTGGTAAAATAATATTTGTTCTTTTTTTATTATTTTTCCTACAGGTTCTGAATGGAGCAACAACTTTCAAATAACACATTTAGTTTCAGTCTTCAAATTGCCAGATTTGATGTTCCTCCCCAAGCTATTTATCCTGTTTTTATCATTGGGGCACTAATCTATTCATTTGCAGTATTTTGTAATGTAACAATTTTAGCAATGATTGTTACACAGCAAAACCTTCATAAGCCCATGTTCTACATTTTTTTCAGTCTTCCTTTGGCAGACATAATAGCAATTACAAGTGCTTTGCCTAGAGTGCTTATTGATATTGTAACCCAAACAAATATGGTCTACTATCCAACATGTGTCCTGCAGGGTTTTCTGCTTCATTCATATGGAGATAGTGTACTTTTTAACCTGGCAGCCATGTCATTTGATCGTTATATAGCTATATGCAAGCCACTCAGATATAACTCTATAATGAGTCCATATGTAGTTTGTGGTCTGATAATACTGGCTTGGGGATTTGACCTTTCAATGATTGTTGTATTGTTTGCTCTTCAGGCAAGATTTCCAAAATGTAAGACATTTATTTTTAATGTTTATTGTAGTAATAGTGCACTCTTACAACTTTCTTGTGGTGGTGACCTTACCGTGAACAATGTTTATGGATTAGTGGTAACTGGGTTAATGCAGGGCATTAGTGTGAGTATTCAATTATTTTCCTATTTTCAAATTCTTAAGACCTGTCTTTTCCACATACACATAGAAGCAAGAAGTAAGGCTGTAAACACATGTTTAGCACAGATAATAACATTTGTGTTGTATGAAATAGTTTCTACCTTTACCATACTTTCATATCGTTTTCAGAATATCCCACCCAGTGCACAACATATATGCGGTTTAATGATTTTCACAATTCTTCCAGTTGTTAATCCAATTATATATGGAATGAAAACAAGAGACATTAGAAATACATTTATCATAGTGCTGAAAAAACGGAAGGTGGCATTTGGATAATTTTGGAAGAAAAGTTATGTGAATATGCATTCCACACAAATCATTCTGTAAAGTCTGTTAAAATATAACCATAAAATGTTTTTTATGTAAAAAAAATTATTAAAATAAAATAACAATTTGTAATTTGTCAAGATGATGTAGATTCTGATTTACCAAATTGGGGTAAATGATTTTATTTCATTCATGTTACATTCATGTCACGTTTACAAAAATGAATAATTGTATGAATAACCAAGTATATTTTTAAACAAAGTTTTTTTTATTTTTTTTTTACAATTTTATTTGTATAGTGCTTTTAACAATTGTCATTGTCGCAAAGCAGCTTTACACAATCAAAAGAATTATTTAGGTTAATATGGAATTTGAATGTGTATGAATCAAAATGATCAGATTGTCCCTCTGATGTCCCTCCCACAAACATGAGGGCTCCCTGAGATGTAAAGCAAACAATCACCTCACCGTCAACAAACCTGAATGATCAAATGAGAGTGAGGAAGACAGCATCTAAACATACCAGTTCACCATAATACTCTACGTCCATGAGTCCCCAGATCTGCTCCTTTACCTTAGGCAAATCTATTCATAAAAATGCTTGGCTAAATAAATAGGTTTTTAGCCTAGACTTAAACACTGAGACTGTGTCTGAGTCCCGAACACTATTTGGAAGACTATTCCATAATTTTGGGGCATTGTAAGAAAAAGCTCTGCCCCCAGCTGTAGTTTTCATAATACGCGGTACTGACAAGCAGCCTGCATCCTTTGATCGAAGTAGGCATGGCGGATCGTAAGACACTAGCAGTTCGCTCAGATACTGCGGCGCGAGACCATTTAATGCTTTATATGTCAAGAGTAGCATTTTAAAATCAATGCGAAATTTCACAGGGAGCCAATGCAGTGAAAATAGGATAGGGGTGATGTGCTCATATCTTCTGGTTCTAGTGAGCACTCTCGCTGCTGCATTCTGGACTAGCTGAAGCTTGTTTATGCACCTAACTGAACAACCAGACAGTAAGGCATTACAATAGTCCAACCTAGAAGTGATAAAAGCATGAACTAGTTTTTCTGCATCGTTTAGCGACAATATATTTCTTATCTTGGCAATATTTCTGAGGTGAAAGAATGCTATCCTGGTGATATTATCTACATGAGCTTCAAATGAAAGGCTGGAATCTATAATCACGCCGAGGTCTTTTACTGTTGCACTTGATGTAACAGAAAGGCCATCTAAAGTTACGGTGTGATCTAAGATTTTACTCCTAGCTGTATGCGGTCATATGACTTAAACTTCTGTCTTATCCGGATTAAGCAGAAGGAAGTTAATTAGCATCCAATTTATTATGTCATGCACACATTGCTCAACTTTAGTAAGATGTTTTTTCTCATCAGGTTTTGCTGAGACATATAACTGTGTGTCGTCAGCATAACAATGAAAACTAATACCATGTTTACGGATTATTTTGCCCAGAGGAAGCATGTAAAGGGAAAAAAGCAGTGGGCCTAAAACTGAACCCTGCGGAACGCCAAACTCCACTAGAGAACATGCAGAATAATCACCATTTATGTCTACATACTGATAACGATTGGTCGAATAGGATCTGAGCCAGGAGAGGGCTGTACCCTTAATTCCTACTACATTTTCTAATCTGTGAAGAATAGCATGATCAATGGTGTCAAAAGCTGCACTGAGGTCGAGTAATACAAGCATAGTTACACAACCCTGATCAGAGGCCAATAGGAGGTCATTTACTACTTGTAGAGAAACGTGTTTCTAGTCTCTCGTCTTGTCCCCGTCTTCAGCTCTAGCCCTAGCTTGTCTGTATGTCAGTAAGCATATGTTTCAACATAGTGCTTATATTAAGTGTACGGGTATTAGAGCCTGTGTTATGTCAGTAAGCGTACCTCTCAACATAGTGCTTATATTTTGTGTATTGGAGTCTGTCTTGTCAAGTATGTATTTTAGGTTAATGCTTATGTTCTGTCTCGTCTTCTGGCCTGGGTATTGGTCAGTTATGGGTTCTATAGTTTGAGTGTTCGTTTCTTTGTTTGGTTTATTCAGGATTCGTGTTTTGTGTTATTTTCTGTAATAAAGACTCTTTTGTTTAAAAACACCCCTCTGCGCCTATGCCTGCAAATTTCTGCCAACGGCATTAGCAGCCATCACCACCCATTCGTGACAGAAAATACAACATTTTAATTTATTTCTGATCAAATGAACGAAATGACTTAAAAGATTTGTTCATTTTGACATCTGTGAAAATCCAAGATGGCGCCGGTGAGGTCGGCTGCCATCACGACTGCTCTGACCTACTTTTCTTTGTTTTTGTATTTTAAAGTAATTTCCAGTAACTTTAAACCGGCAAAATCAGCACCATTGAGTACATTAAGTATGATAGAGACACCCTTGTTTCTATTGGTATACAATGTACTCACAATTCGGCGTTTTTAACTTCGGATCCGAGCTGGTCGAGTGAGATCCTGAGGAAGAACAATGGACGGGACACGAAGCGGCGGCCCCGAGGGACACGAGCCGGCGTCAGGAACAGCCTGAGAGCTTGTGCACACCGCACACCTCTGCATAGCCTCCTGCTCGCCAACGTCCAGTCACTGGAGAACAAACTAGATGACCTCAGGGCCAGGATAAAGTTCCAGAGAGACATTCGGGACTGCAACCTTCTCTGCTTCACCGAGACATGGCTGAACCCAGCGTTGCCAGACCACGCCATCCAGCCAGCCGAGTTCTTCTCGGTTCACCGCATGGACAGGACGAGGGACTCGGGGAAGTCAAGGGTAGGTGGCATGTGTTTGATGGTGAACAGCAGCTGGTGCAACAGCGCGAGCGTTGTTCCTCTTACACGCTCCTGCACACCAAACCTGGAACTACTGTCCATCATGTGTCGTCCTTTTTATCTACCCCGGGAGTTCACATCGGTCATAATCAGCGCCGTTTATATCCCACCACAAGCGGACACGGACACTGCCTTATGCAAGCTGCATGAGGCGCTCACACAGCACCAGACACAGCACCGGGACGCTTCGCTTATTGTGGCGGGGGACTTTAATAGTGCCAACCTCAAACGCGCAGCGCCAAACTTTTATCAGCACATCACCTGCTCCACCAGGGGCGAAAGGACACTGGATCACTGCTACACGACAGTCAAGGATGGCTACAAGACACAGTCTCGTCCATCTTCCTCATACCAAAATACAAACAAAGGCTGAAACAGGAAGTTCCGGTTCAGAGGGAGGTTGCGCGCTGGACGGACCAATCGGTGGCCGCTTTACAGGACGCACTCGATGACACAGACTGGAACATGTTCAGAAACAGCTCCGATGACGTCAGCGTGTTTACGGAAGCGGTTGTGGGATTCATTGGGAAGCTAGTGGATGATACCGTAGAGAAAAAGTCTCAGAACGTTTCCCAACCAGAAGCCGTGGGTGGATAAAACCATCCGCGATGCTCTGAGATCTCGCACCGCCGACTACAACACGGGACTTGCGCCAGGGGACATGGAACCATACAAGGCTGCGTCATATAACGTGCGTAAGGCGGTGAAAGAGGCGAAGCAGCGCTATGGGAGAAAACTAGAGTCACAGCTTCAACAGAGTGACTCAAGGAGCCTGTGGCAAGGACTGAGAACAATAACGGATTATAAAGCACCAACATCCGGTATGATGAACGCGGACGCGACTCTGGCAGACGAGCTGAACACTTTCTACGCTCGCTTCGAGGCTGCAGCTAAAGACGCTAACGGCGCTAATGTTAACGGCGCTCATGCAAACGGTGCTAATGCTAGCAGCGCTAACGGCTGCAGACAGGAAGACACTGCCAGCACCGGAAACGCGCTCATCATCACCGAGCATGACGTGAGACTTTATCTCAGTCGGTGATCCCCACATGCTTCAAAGAGTCCATCATTGTTCCTGTCCCATCCTGCTTCTCTCAATGACTATCGCCCTGTAGCCCTCACCTCAGTAGTGATGAAGTGCTTTGAGCGCCTGGTCAGAGACTTCATCATTTCTTCACTACCCGACACACTGGACCCTCTGCAGTTTGCATACCGTCAGGACCGCTCCACGGACGATGCAATCTCACATCTTCTCCATACCTCACTCACTCACCTGGACACTAGGAATTATGTTAAAATGCTCTTCATCGACTACAGCTCTGCATTTAATACCATAATCCCCTCCACAACCACCACCAAGCTGGAGCACCTGGGACTCAGCTCATCTATGTGTCAGTGGATCTCCAATTTTCTGACTGGCAGACCACAGGCAGTAAGGATGGGCGGACATGTCTCAGCCTCATTCACTCTCAGCACTGGAGTGCCCCCCAGTGTTGTGTTCTGAGCCCCCTGCTCTACTCTCTGTACACCCACGACTGCGTGGCCACTACCAACTCCACCACCATCATCAAGTTTGCTGACGACACTGTCGTGGTCAGACTGATCACCAACAATGATGAGTCGGCCTATCTAGAGGAGATTGGAAATCTGGAGAACTGGTGCCAGAGGAAAAATCTCCTCCTGAACGTCAGCAAGACAAAGGAGCTGACTGTGGACTTTAGTACAAAGCAGGAGAGGAACTACCAATACCAGACCCCCGTCATCAACAAGAGCCCAGTGGAGAGAGTGGACAGCTTCCAATACCTCGGTGTTCACATCACGCAGGACCTGTCATGGTCCTGTCACATCAACACAGTGGTGAAAAAGGCCCGACATTGTCTCTACCACCTCAGACGCTTGAGAGACTTCAGACTGCCCTCTAAGGTGCTCAGGAATTTCTACTCCTGTACCATAGAGAGCATCCTGACGGGTAACATCACGACCTGGTTTGGAAACAGCACCATGCAGGACAGACGAGCTCTACAGAGGGTGGTGCGATCAGCTGAGCGCATCATCCGAACCGAGCTCCCTGACCTGCACTCGATCTACAGCAAGCGGTGCTGGACCAAAGCCAGGAAGATAGTGAAGGACCTCAGCCATTCCAACAATGGACTGTTTTCTCTGTTGCGGTCTGGGCAGCGATTCCGCTCCCTGAAGGCCAATACACAGAGACTGAGGAGGAGCTTCTTCCCTCAGGCGATAAGGTCTCTCAATCACACCACCACACAGGACTAATAACATCTTTTTAAACTTCCATCATTGACGAGACAATCATGGACACATTCATACACACTTGCACTACATATTTATATATCTGGACCATTGCACAAGACACTTTAATAAGTCACTTTTTATGCATATTTGCACAACCACTGCCACTTTCAAATATTTCTATATTTCAATATCTCTATATTTCTATATTTTGTAATATTTTTTATCATGCCCTTATTTGTACAGTTTGTTTTAATAGTTAAATTTATTTTCTTTAGTATTTCTTTTTATTCATATTTATTCCTTACGCATAAGTTTTTATTTTGCATTTTGCATTTTTAAGGTCACTGGTGGTCGTATAAGCATTTCACTGCATTTCGTACTGTGTATGACTGTGTATGTGACAAATAAAATTAGAATTTGATTTGATTTTGAACAAGATTCAAAGAACCGAGTCACTAAAATGAACTTCCCATCACTACAGCGGTGCAAAACTTTACATCCAATCATTCTTCTTCGCTTTACGCAAGTCTTGCTCAACGATTTATTTTTTAATTTGCGCATTTAGGCACCTATTGGGCTCGTGTAAAATTCAATTCAATTCAATTCAATTCAGTTTTACATTGTCTCAAAACAGCTTTACACAATCAAAAGAATTATTTAAGTTTGTATGGAATGTGAATGTGTATGAATAAAATGTTCAGATATTCCCTGGCGAGCAAGCCCGAGGGCGACAGTGGCAAGGAAAAACTCCCTGAGATGGTAATAGGCAGAAACCTTGAGAGGAACCAGACTCGACAGGGAACCCATCCTCATCTGGGTGAAGCAGATAGCAGGAAATGATCTGCATTTATACAGTGTTAGGTTCAGCTATAATAGTTGATGTTAATTAATGTTATAATAGTTGATGTAAAATGGAGTCCAGTAGTTATTCGAGACTCAGATAGACTTGTAGAAAGTTCCAGTCCTGAACTATCGAATTGTCAAGTCCTCAGAGAAACTGCTGACAACACCAGTCGAGGCCAGAACCATCTTCTAAGTAGTGTCCTAAAGAGACACACAGGGCATCCATGAGATGAGACCTCCAACCAGAAACCGGGCACCAGGATGGATCAGACAGGTCCGGAGGGCAGAGGGAGTCTGGATCACTGGCAGCTCAGGAACCACATGTGTAGCTCGACAGAGAGAGAGAGAGAGAAAGAGTGAAAGGGGGAGACAGGGGGAGAGAGGAAAGAGAAAGAGGGGGAGGAAGAGAAGAGGAGGAGAGATTGCAATTAGGTATGGTCACAGTCACTATGTCTACTGTGAATGTATATTTACTGTAGAGTGCAAGCAGGGACTCCGGCAGGACTAACTATGACAGCATAACTAAAAGGGGGAGCCAGAAAGAAACACAAACATGAGGGCTCCCTGAGATGTAAAGCAAACAATCACCTCACCGTCAACAAACCTGAGTGATCAAATGAGACTGAGGAAGACAGCATCTAAACATACCAGTTCACCATAATACTCTACGTCCATGAGTCCCCCAGATCTGCTCCTTTACTTTATGGCAAATCTATTTATAAAAATGCTTGGCTAAATAAATAGGTTTTGAGCCTAGACTTAAACACTGAGACTGTGTCTGAGTCCCGAACACTATTGGAAGACTATTCCATAATTTTGGGGCTTTGTAAGAAAAAGCTCTGCCCCCAGCTGTAGTTTTCATAATATGCGGTACTGATAAGCAGCCTGCATCCTTTGACCGAAGTAGGCGTGGCGGATCGTAAGACACTAGCAGTTCGCTCAGATACTGCGGGGCGAGACCATTTAATGCCTTATATGTCAAGAGTAGTATTTTAAAATCAATGTGAAATTTCACAGGGAGCTAATGCAGTGAAGATAGGATAGGGGTGATGTGCTCATATCTTCTGGTTCTAGTGAGGACTCTCGCTGCTGCATTCTGGACTAGCTGAAGCTTGTTTATGCACCTAACTGAACAACCAGACAGTAAGGCATTACAATAGTCCAACCTAGAAGTGATAAAAGCATGAACTAGTTTTTCTGCATCGTTTAGCGACAATATATTTCTTATCTTGGCAATATTTCTGAGGTGAAAGAATGCTATCCTGGTGATATTATCTACATGAGCTTCAAATGAAAGGCTGGAATCTATAATCACACCGAGGTCTTTTACTGTTGCACTTGATGGAACAGAAAGGCCATCTAAAGTTACGGTGTGATCTAAGATTTTACGTCTAGCTGTATGCGGTCCAATGACTAGAACTTCTGTCTTATCCAGATTAAGCAGAAGGAAGTTAATTAGCATCCAATTTCTTATGTCCTGCACACATTGCTCAACTTTAGTAAGATGGTTTTTCTCATCAGGTTTTGTTGAGACGTATAGCTGTGTGTCGTCAGCATAACAATGAAAACTAATACCATGCTTACGGATTATGTTGCCCAGAGGAAGCATGTAAAGGGAAAAAAGCAGTGGCCCTAAAACTGAACCCTGCGGAACGCCAAACTCCACTAGAGAACATGCAGAATAATCACCATTTAAGTCTACATACTGATAACGATCGGTCAAATAGGATCTGAGCCAGGAGAGGGCTGTACCCTTAATTCCAACTACATTTTCTAATCTGTGAAGAAGAATAGCATGATCAATAGTGTCAAAAGCTGCACTGAGGTCGAGTAATACAAGCATAGTTACACAACCCTGATCAGAGGCCAATAGGAGGTCATTTACTACTTTAACGAGTGCTGTTTCTGTGCTGTGATGAGGCCTAAATCCTGACTGATACAGTTCATGTATGCCATTTCTATGTAGATATGAGCATAGCTGCTCCGCTACTATCTTTTCCAGAATCTTAGACATAAAGGGGAGGTTTGATATTGGTCTGTAATTGGACAGCTGACAGGGGTCGAGGCCAGGTTTCTTAATTATTGGTTTAATAACTGCTACTTTAAAAGATTTTGGAACATAACCAATGCTGAGTGAGGAATTAATTATTCTCAACAGCGGTTCTGTTATTACTGGTACTATCTGTTTAAGAAAATGTGTCGGTATAGGATCTAATATACAGGTTGATGAATTTGCAGAAGAGATGAGTGAAATTAGTTCATTCTCTTCAAGAGGAGTAAAGTATTCTAGGTTTGAATCTGACATGGCTAAGTTAACATCTGTATCAATTACATTGTTTGGTTTCAAAGCCTCAATTTTATGCCTGATATTTACAATTTTATTATTAAAATAGTTCATGAAGTCCTCACTATTGCATGATGTTGTTGTGGAGATTTCTGTAGTGGTCTTATTTCTGGTTAATTTGTCTACGGTATTAAATAAAAATCTAGGATTATTTTTATTTTCTTCTATAAGAGTGGAGAGATACGTTGATCTAGCTACACTAAGAGCTTTCCTATAGTTCAGAATTTTTCTTTTAGCTGGAGCTACATTATCTAAGGTACAACGAAGTGTCGACTCTAAATATTCAGTCGCCTGATCAAGTTCTGTGGGGTCAGACGGTGGCCTAATCGAAGTTGGTAACTCTGGGAGATTACTGATAAAACTCTGTGTGGTAGTTGATGTGTGTGTACGTTTAATACGGTAGCGCGGTGCTGTGCGTACATTATCACTGTGACACACTTGAATGGAGACAAGATAGTGATCTGAGATAATTTCAGACAGTGGAATTGTGAATACATTTCTTATAATTAATCCGAAGAATATTACTAAATCTAAAGTGTGACCTGCTTTATGAGTGGGTCCTACTACACACTGATTTACGCCTACGGAGTCCAGTATGGATATAAATGCTGTTCTCAGAGGGTCTTCTGGATTCTCAAAATGAATGTTAAAATCTCCAGCAATTAACACTTTGTCTACAGAAACGACCAGGTCTGAGATGAAATCTGCAAATTCACTAAGAAATTCAGAATACGGCCCTGGAGGTCTGTAAATTATAATTTGTGGAATCGACTGAGCTGATTTAACATACTTAAATACACTTATGTTACTATAGAGAATTTCAAATGAGTTAAATTTGTGTCCGTGTTTTTGTACGATAGACAGATTATCATTATGAATAACTGCGACGCCTCCTCCTCTACCAGTTAACCGAGGCTGGTGTATGTAGCTGTATCCAGGAGGACTAGCTTCATTTAGAGCTACATACTCATCCTGTTTAACCCATGTTTCAGTTAAACAGAGTATATTAAACGCCTGATCTGTGATAATTTCATTAACAATAACTGCTTTTGATGCGAGAGATCTAATATTTAACAATCCTAGCTTCAGATCAGAGGTGCCGGCTGCGCATTCAGTATGATCGGAGTTTGTGGTCTTTATGTTAATTAGATTATTGAAACAGACTTTCTGAGTCTTTCTACATTTTTGCTTAGCTCGGGGAACAGACACAGTCTCAATAAGGTGAACCATGAGTGACGACTCTATGCAGCTAGCAGACGGTTGGTTTAGCCTGTCTGTCTGCTCCCTGGCAGTATTTTTTAAAATGACAACGAAGTTTAAAAAATACATATAGTTCTTTCTTTATTATTACATCATTACTCTTAATGATATTTAAAACGCTTTTTATAATTTTAACATTGCTTGTTTTGGTTTTAAATTATCTACTGTGAATCTTGAACATTGATAACATGCATGATGAATTCCCCTTTTAAAAAGACTCATTATTAAAAAATCTTAAAAATAAATAATTAAAAGCAGCACATTATCACTCTCCTTCATATTTCATATCGTTCCTCTACTGACTTTTATTTATTAATTTTGCTTCTGTGTTTGGATTTGCACAAGTAGGTTCTTATAGTTTGGGATCTTCCAACTACAAGATAAAATGAGAGTAGAATGGAAACTGACCCAATACACTGAAAGTTTTCTGAACAAAATGCTACTCAAACAAATCATATTACAGTAACTAGAGATATTTGAGTAAATAAAACTTTGAAGGCAAATAGTAAGTATTACTACATATACATCAGTAAGGTAAACAAACAACTCCACATTAAGTAAAGTCAACATAAAGAAATAAGTTAACATGAGCGCTGATTAAAATTATGTAGTAAATTAAAGAGAATTACGATGCCGAATCGAAGTCATGAGCCCAAACCTCATTTAAATAAAATTAACAAATATAAGTAAAAAAAAAAAAAAAACAATAGCCCACGTTTAGAAAACGTTCATAAATTCTTTCCGACATGAGTTGGCCCGGTGTTATGCGCAGAGCGCCGGGAGATTTCCTGAATCTCTGAAATTGCTGGGGCATTTTTTCTAAATAAACGCTATCTTTAATAACTGATTTTTAACTGCTTTGAGCTGTATACACACGCATTTTTGAGGGGTTTAAAACTAAATAAGTCTGAGCAGTGAAGGTACTTTACAAAAGACAAACAGCTTTATTTCAGTCATAAATTCACAATCACATTCCAGCTATTATTTCCAGCCGTGGTTAAATAATGGATGAAATAATTATTCAATGTTGGACACAAACAGCAAATATGATGATTATTATAAAAAGCCAGAAGAACTTCGTGTTCATAAAATAATATTTACTTAATATGATAAATGTATTGTTCATTCCTGTCTTCTGATGATGTCGACACATTTTTTATGTTTTAAATAAGACATGTTGGCATATTCACGAAACTTTTAAAGCACGAATTTGGGCATCTTATTTCATCATTATGAAAATAACATGAAGCACATGTATACACGTTCATTATGAAATATCTGTTGTAAAACAAAGTAAAATTCATGTTTGCTTCAGCATTGGAAACAATATTGTTTTAGGTTAGCTTTATACACAATTCATCGGACCCCAAACTTTTGGTCCGGCTTTTAGATGTCCTTCCATGCACCATCTGGCGGATATTCAGTGAAGCACAAAACATTTATTTTAAATCCCCGAATGTTGCCTCCGATAAGTTGCGACACGCCGCACGCTAAATTGCTGCATCTCGCGGGAAAACACACCCAGTCTTAATGGCGACACCTGGTGGATTAATCTTTCAGGACAACTACAATCATTCCGTTTCTCGTGCACCCGGATTCAACATTGTTACTGGTGAGGCCGAGGCATCTCTCCCGTACACCATTTCACTCACTGCAATAACACAGACTCTGGACTTTCATACACACACATTCACACACACACACAGACACACACACACCCGCATACACTACATCCATTGTTTATACAGGTCCTTCTACAAAAATTAGCATATTGTGATGAAGTTCATTATTTTCTGTAATGTATGATAAACATTAGACTTTCATATATTTTAGATTCATTACACACAACTGAAGTAGTTCAAACCTTTTATTGTTTTAATATTGATGATTGTGGCATACAGCTCATGAAAACCCAAAATCCCTATCTCAAAAAATTAGCATATCATGAAAAGGTTCTCTAAACGAGCCATTAACCTAATCATCTGAATCAACTAATTAACTCTAAACACCTGCAATAGATTCCTGAGGCTTTTAAAAACTCCCAGCCTGGTTCATTACTCAAAACCGCAATCATGGGTAAGACTGCCGAAATGACTGCTGCCCAGAAGGCCATCATTGACACCCTCAAGCAAGAGGGTAAGACACAGAAAGAAATTTCTGAACGAATAGGCTGTTCCCAGAGTGCTGTATCAAGGCACCTCAGTGGGAAGTCTGTGGGAAGGAAAAATTGTGGCAGAAAACGCTGCACAACGAGAAGAGGAGACCGGGCCCTGAGGAAGATTGTGGAGAAGCACCGATTCCAGACCTTGGGGGACCTGCGGAAGCAGTGGACTGAAACTGGAGTAGATACATCCAGAGCCACCGTGTACAGGCATGTGCAGAAAATGGGCTGCAGCTTGCAAATTTTGCATGTCATTCGGAAATCAAGGTGCCAGAGTCTGGAGGAAAACTGGGGAGAGGGAAATGCCAAAATGCCTGAACTCCAGTGTCAAGTACCCACAGTCAGTGATGGTCTGGGGTGCCATGTCAGCTGCTGGTGTTGGTCCACTGTGTTTTATCAAGGGCAGGGTCAATGCAGCTAGCTATCAGGAGATTTTGGAGCACTTCATGCTTCCATCTGCTGAAAAGCTTTATGGAGATGAAGATTTCATTTTTCAGCATGACCTGACACCTGCTCAGAGTACTGAAACCACTGATAAATGGTTTACTGACCATGGTATTACTGTGCTCAATTGGCCTGCCAACTCTCCTGACCTGAACCCCATAGAGAATCTGTGAGATATTGAGAAGAGAAAGTTGAGAGACACAAGACACAAGAATCTGCAAAAGGATTCCCAACCAAATATTGAGTGCATAACTGAACATAATTATTTGAAGGTTGACTTTTTTTGTATTAAAAACACTTCTTTTATTGGTCGGATGAAATATGGAAATTTTTTGAGAAGGACCTGTAATTGTATATATTTTGTATATATTGGTTTAATTCTAGTTATTGTGTCGCGTCTTTACTTGTCCCGCCTTGATTGTGCAATACTGGAAGAGTCATTTAAAAACCGGTATTTTTACTCTCCACCCCGTAGCATTGTAACTAGGGACAAAAATAAATCCAAATGTTACATAGTGGTGGGCCGTATGTACGGGGAATGTGTTTTCGGGTATTTTCTGGTTTTGTGTGTCTTGGCAGAACAAAATGGACATTAACATGGCTAATGCTAGTGGTGCCAGAAATGCCAACTTTGCTGTTGCAAGTAATGCACTGGAGGATGTAGATGATGCATTTGTGACACGCCGTAACCCTACAGCTGAAATAACTTCATTGATTAGTTCACTGTACATATCAGATAGACATGAGGATGATGATATTGTTGCTCATATGTCTGATATTAATGTTGTACAGACACTGCAAACTGAACTAAATCAATGCAAGGTGGATGTGGTGGCGCTCTCAGATAAAGTGAGCACGTTGGAGCAGGTTTTTAGACAATCCATAAACAGCAGTATCAACAGAGAAGCCAGTTTTCGTGAAGCAGTGGATACTAGCTTAGAAGGTCTGGAGCACTACTGCCAAGAGGCTCTAGAAAAACTGGAGAGAGCTGTCACTGACTGTTTTCTGTGACGTGACGTTATCTGGGAAAGCCAGATGAAGAAACTGCGGCTCACTAGTACGCTCACCATCCCAAGGTTACAGGCCTACACCCCTGCATCTCCCCAATCTCCTGCTCTACATTCTCCCAGCACTCCAATCACAGTATCTACAGCAAAGGTACAGCAGACAAGCAGTCATGTAACATATGATATTCCTCCTTGTGTTCCAGCACACTCTTCTGCTCAGCTTACCTCCTTAGTTTCACCCTCTTCTTCTTCCTTTTATGCTCGACCGCCCATCCGCTTGGAGTTTCCAGCCTTTACAACGGACGTGCTAAACTTCATCGAGCAGTGTGAGAATTATTTGGAGATCCGACCACTGAGCTGGCGGAAGACAGAGAAAGGCAAGGTAAAGGACTGGGAGTCTTTTAAACAGGCATTCTTACCTGATGACTACTTAACAGAAGTTGAAGACAAGTTAAGGTCTCTGGTACAGCAGCCTGGACAACGCCTTAGAGACTTCGCCTATGATTAGCAGGCCCTCTATCTAAAGTGGAAGCCTGACATCTCCGAGGAAGAACTGGTGGGTCGTATCCTGAATAACATCAACCCAAGAGTGGCAGGATGTCTAAGAGGAACAGTGAACACCGTTGAACAGCTGGTGAAGACAGATTCCATGGTGAAGAAAGACTGCAAGGGCACCAAGGACTACTGGCAGAATATAGAGTACAGTAAGGAGAAGAGCCATGAGAAAGCAGGTGAGCGGGCTCCTTCGAAAAATGTAGCGGGACTCTCCATTGCACAACCTCTTGCAGCTCCATCTCTTCTTGTCCAGGTGGTGCTTCAAAAATAATGTGGGCTACATAGATAATTGGAAGACCTTTGAGGGCAAAGCTGGCCTGTTAGGGCGGGACGGTGTCCATCCCACTCGGGAAGGTGCTGCTCTCATTTCCTGTAGTATAGCTCATAGTCTCAGCAGAGGTCTAGTTAATCGGTGACAATCCAGAGCCCAGGCCAGGGAGCAGACAGACAGGCTAAACCAACCGTCTGCTAGCTGCATAGAGTCGTCACTCAGAGTTCACCTTATTGAGACTGTGTCTGTTCCCCGATCTAAGCAAAAATGTAGAAAGACTCAGAAAGTCTGTTTTAATAATTTAATTAGCATACAGACCACAAACTCAGATCACACTGAATGCGCAGCCGGCACCTCTGATCTGAAGCTAGGACTGTTAAATATTAGATCTCTCGCATCAAAAGCGGTTATTGTTAATGAAATTATCACAGATCAGGCGTTTGATGTACTCTGTTTAACTGAAACATGGGTTAAACAGGACTAGTATGTAGCTCTAAATGAAGCTAGTCCTCATGGGTACAGCTACATGCACCAGCCTCGGTTAACTGGTAGAGGAGGAGGCGTCGCAGTTATTCATAATGATAATCTGTCTATCGTACAAAAACACGGACACAAATTTAACTCATTTGAAATTCTTTATAGTAACATAAGTTTATTTAAGTATATTAAGTCAGCTCAGTCGATTCCACTAATTATAATTTACAGACCTCCAGGGCCGTATTCTGAATTTCTTAGTGAATTTGCAGATTTCATCTCAAATCTAGTCGTTTCTGTAGACAAAGTGTTAATTGCTGGAGATTTTAACATTCATTTTGAGAATCCAGAAGTCCCTCTGAGAACAGCATTTATGTCCATACTGGACTCCGTAGGCGTAAATCAGTGTGTAGTAGGACCCACTCATAAAGCAGGTCACACTTTATACTTAATAATATTTTTCGGATTAAGTAAAAGAAATGTATTCACAATTCCACTGTCTGAAATTATCTCATATCACTATCTTGTCTCCATTCAAGTGTGTCACAGTGATAAAGTACACATAGCACCGCGCTACCGTATTAAATGTACATTCACATCAACTACCACACAGAGTTTTATCAGTAATCTCCCAGAGTTACCAACTTCGATTAGGTCACCGTCTGACCCCACAGAACTCGATCAGGCGACTGAATATTTAGAGTCGACATTTCGTTGTACCTTAGATAATGTAGCTCCAGCTAAAAGAAAAATTATTAGAGATAAGAAACTCGGTCCCTGGTATAACGATCACACGCGCACTTTAAAACAGACCGCTCGGAAATTAGAACGTAAATGGCGTCAAACTAAACTGTTAGTTAGTAAATTTCCAAATAGCATGGAAAGAGAGCATCCTGAACTATAGGAAAGCTCTTAGTGTAGCTAGATCAACGTATCTCTCCACTCTTATAGAAGAAAATAAAAATAATCCTAGATTTTTATTTAATACCGTAGCCAAATTAACCAGAAATAAGACTACTACAGAAATCTCCACAACAACATCATGCAATAGTGAGGACTTCATGAACTATTTTAATAATAAAATTGTAAATATCAGGCATAAAATTGAGGCTTTGAAACCAAACAATGTAATTGATACAGATGTTAACTTAGCCATGTCAGATTCAAACCTAGAATACTTTACTCCCCTTGAAGAGAATGAACTAATTTCACTCATCTCTTCTGCAAATTCATCAACCTGTATATTAGATCCTATAACGACACATATTTTCCTAAACAGATAGTACCAGTAATAACAGAACCGCTGTTGAGAATAATTAATTCCTCACTCAGCATTGGTTATGTTCCAAAATCTTTTAAATTAGCAGTTATCAAACCAATAATTAAGAAACCTGACCTCGACCCCTGTCAGCTATCCAATTACAGGCCAATATCAAACCTCCCCTTTATCTCTAAGATTCTGGAAAAGATAGTAGCAGAGCAGCTATGCTCATATCTACATAGAAATGGCATACATGAACTGTAACAGTCAGGATTGAGGCCTCATCACAGCACAGAAACAGCACTCGTTAAAGTAGTAAATGACCTCCTATTGGCCTCTGATCAGGGTTGTGTAACTATGCTTGTATTACTCGACCTCAGTGCAGCTTTTGACACTATTGATCATGCTATTCTTCTTCACAGATTAGAAAATGTAGTAGGAATTAAGGGTACAGCCCTCTCCTGGCTCAGATCCTATTTGACCGATCGTTATCAGTATGTAGACTTAAATGGTGATTATTCTGCATGTTCTCTAGTGGAGTTTGGCGTTCCGCAGGGTTCAGTTTTAGGCCCACTGCTTTTTTCCCTTTACATGCTTCCTCTGGGCAACATAATCCGTAAGCATGGTATTAGTTTTCATTGTTATGCTGACGACACACAGCTATACGTCTCAACAAAACCTGATGAGAAAAACCATCTTACTAAAGTTGAGCAATGTGTGCAGGACATAAGAAATTGGATGCTAATTAACTTCCTTCTGCTTAATCCGGATAAGACAGAAGTTCTAGTCATAGGACCGCATACAGCTAGAAGTAAAATCTTAGATCACACCGTAACTTTAGATGGCCTTTCTGTTCCATCAAGTGCAACAGTAAAAGACCTCGGTGTGATTATAGATTCCAGCCTTTCATTTGAAGCTCATGTAGATAATATCACCAGGATAGCATTCTTTCACCTCAGAAATATTGCCAAGATAAGAAATATATTGTCGGTAAACGATGCAGAAAAACTAGTTGTAAAGTTTTTTCTAAAGTTTTGTAGTAGAAGAGGCGAGTGCTCAGTCTGTCCGCTGTGCTTCGGTAAGCTTTTCTGGCGCCAGGAGAGACTCAGTCAAACACACACACACGTTGTCTGTCAGAAAGGTCTCTCTTTATTAACAGCAAAAGATGGGGTTTATATATATTTGACCAAACGCCTGGGCTATAGACATATGTTACTACAAAGAGCATGAACCATTGTAAATGTCCTGGTGAGATCCTGAAGAATCAAAGGAGAGGAAGATAGAGGTGTCCGTGCAGAGACAGATCACAAGATGTTGGCTCGAGTTAGGGGGAGAGGGGGAAGGAGACAGAGGGAGATGGAGAGAGAGGGGAAGAGAGAGAGACATAAAGAGAGTATGGGAAGGTGAGCGTGGGAGCGTTCACACCTTTAAGAACAGATGCAAGAGGAGACAGGAAGATAGCAGCAGGAAAGATTTAACACGTTAATATCAAATCTATGTGGAAGAGAACAAGAGAGTAGAATCAACTCCTTTATATATAAAATAATTCTAACAGTTGCCCCCTTAAATTCTAACAGAATTTGTGAATGTCAATTAGTTAACATAGCAAGAGATATTAACGTGAAGAAGCAGAGATTCATAATTAGTAGAGTCAGCAAAGATGATTATAAGAAGGGTGATAAAGGAAGAAGATAGCCAGGATTAAATCACTTCTAGAATCACAATTAGAAATGAAATTCACACTACATACGTAATCAGGCGTTGGCACAAAAATAAAATGTGGAAAAAGCAAACTAATACAAAGTTGAACCTATATGTGTATGTGTAAAAGGTGAGAAGCGACAGGAGCCCCCTTTTGAGGTGTCTTCTGGGCGTATGTTGCTCCACTAGCCCCTCGGTGCGGGCTAGGAGATCTTGTGAGTGGTCGATTATGTCAAGCAACAGAACAGCTGTGCGTGTCACTGCAATTACAGTTGTAGATGTACTGTAGGCAGCATTCCCCACCTTCCTGGGATTTAAACTTTTCACCAGCACTGTATCACCTGGGATGAAAGAGTGAGTAGGCTTGTCTGTAGGCAGAGGGAGAGAAGCAGAGACATTACCGTGAACACTGTTCAGTTTTTCAATGAGCACTTGCGTATAATCGCCGACAATCACGTCCAGATCACCTGTAAGGGAAACACCAGGGTTACCTTTTACCCAGGGGGTGGGGAATGGTCGTCCCATTATAATCTCAAATGGTGAAAGTTTGGTTGTAGAATTGGGTGTCATTCTAATTTCACAAAGCACAGACGGTAACAGGTCAACCCAATTCTTACCTGTATCCATCATGGCTTTTGTCAACCTATCTTTGATTGTTCTGTTCATCCTCTCTACCACACCAGAACTTTGGGGATGGTAGGGGATGTGAAATTTCCAATCAATGCTTAAAAATGTACACAATTTTTGTGTCACTTTGGAGACGAATGGCGTGCCATTATCACTGTCAATAGATGTTGGAATACCGTATCTAGGAATGATTTCTTTAGCCAGAATTTTAACTACTATCGTTGCATTTTCTTTTGAGCATGGAAATGCTTCTACCCATTTAGAAAATCTGTCCACGATTACAAGCATGTATTTCAGATTTCTGACAGGTGGCATGTGTGTAAAGTCAATTTGTAAGCATTGGAATGGTGCAATAGGCATTGGCAAGGCATCATGTTTAACATGTTGTCCTTGTGTATTTTCACGAGCACAGATCAAGCAGGAATCTAATAGAACAAGTGTAGCCTGTTTGATATTGCGAATGCAGAATCTGTCCTCAATCATACGGATTACCCCCGTTTTGCGACATGTGAAATACCATGAAAATGACGCACTAATAACGGGAGGACAGATGCGGGAAGAGCTATACGGCCGTTTTCATCCCGAATTAGCATATCGCTGCCAGGTGAACACTTACGGGAAGACCAAAAATATAGATCTTCAGGTGATGAATGGGTTTGCAAAAAGGCAAGGTCGATGTCAAATGACAAACTAGGAACAGAGACATGGGACGTCAAAGAGAATACTGTACGCCTACAAACCTGTGGGGACAAAGGTGCTTCTTTAGCGGCCCATTTGGCAACTTCATCAGCTAAACAATTACCTAAAACCTCTTCAGAGTCACCAGATGCACGACCTTTGACCATCACTATAGCCAATTGCGATGGAAGGAAATTAGCCTGTAAAAGATTAAAGACAAGATTAGCATGTTACATCTTTCCAAAATCATGTGTGACATCATAAGCATAAAGAGCCACTGTATCATATTAAGAATATGCCTGACAGGGCACATATTATGGAATGGAATGGTCTGAGGCATCTGGTGAGCCTGCGGAACAGAAGAAACATAACCATTTTCTATATCTCTCTTTTTCTTCCGACACTCCCGTTCCCAATGTCCTGATTTATTACAGTATCTGCAGATTGTTTCTTTACAGTGACGTTCCCAGTGTCCTTGTCCATTGCAGTTTCTGCATATAATAGTGTGGCATTTAACAGGTTTCTTTGAACCATTAGCACTTATTGTAGGTGATGTGTGATTAGATTTTCCTCTGAGGGAGGCAATAAAATTGCTTGTAACATCCAGATCACATACCATCCTTCCCATGAGTTGTATGGCAGGTTAGTGTCCGGTCCCTGCTAGAGAAAATTTAAGATATTTAACAGAATTAGGGTCTATATCATTAACAAAGAAAGTCCCTGTGTAAAAACCATGCAGTTTAAAATTTTTTATATAATTTAATTCCTAAAACCTACTCCTGTCGAATAGGTGACATTAAAGGTTGAATAAAATTCCAAGTCCTTAATTATTCATCCAATCATTAGGAGTAAGAGACTGTTTGGAACGACCATTTCCCATCTTGTTAGTAAGTTCCAGTTAGTAAACAAACCAAGCCTATCGAAGTTAAGCGGACACTTTAAGCTTTTTTTTTATTTTTTATTATAATTATTATTATTTTATTTATTTATTTATGTTTATTTTTCATTTATTTTGTTTTTACGGGTGGTGTGACGTTCGAACAGAGTGTATCAGAATATATTTAAAACTGAAGAATACTGTAATCTATAAAGTGTATTATCAAAAATGTATATTATCTCCGCGTTCCTGATAACACTACCAGGAATATGGATTCTATTTCAAATCTCACATGCCTCTACATCTTTGGAGATCATACACACATTTATCAAATACCAATATAGTAAATTAATAAGTATATATTTAAAACTGAAGAATACTGTAATTTAAAAGTGTATTATCAAAAATGTGTAATATCTCCGCGTTCCTGATAACACTACCAGGAATATGGATTATATTTAAAATCTCACATGCCTCTACATCTTTGGAGATTAATCACACATTTATCAAATACCAATATAGTGAATTAATAAGGCATTCGGCCAATCTACCCTGTTTCTGATAACACAACCAGAAAAATGGAGCTCAGGTGCGCCGGGCTGAGTCCACACGCCTCTATGTCAGGGAGACAATAAAACTCATGCACCCCCCACGTGTATAACTGCAACTGCACGCCGCTCCCTGTTCCAAAGAACACTCTAAGGAATATGGCTATAACCAATTAATTTATTAATTTTCTAGCCACGCGCCTCTACGCAAGGGCCAGCTTATACACAAAGTGCATGCTACAAATGCCTCACTAAATTACCAATATTGAAAGTGCATAAATTACGTAAACAACAGAATTTAGCGAACGTATAACTTTTTAAAACACACCCGAAGTAGCGCGTCTCCTCTAACGGGACGCGGTTTGATGACGTAGGTACTCGCGATGACAGCGCTGTGTATGTTTTTAGCTTAATGCTAACAACACCGGTTCAGTTTCAGTTAAACACCTAGTTTAATCTATACCTTTCAATTATCCACAATCGCTGTAATTTTAGTCAATAAACCAACGCGAGTAATGTCAAACACAACGCGAAACAAAAACTAATTAAAACGCATAAAGTTTCTTTTTCCAAAATATAACCCAAATACACGCCAATTTAGTACATAAATAAACTATTGGTTCAAAAACTTTTCTGACCAAGGAAGGAAGTACAATAGCAAAAATACTGTTTAACTTACCTTCCTGGACAGAAAAGGTTAGACGAGCCCCCAGATTGTAAAGTTTTTTCTAAAGTTTTGTAGTAGAAGAGGCGAGTGCTCGGTCTGTCCGCTGTGCTTCGGTAAGCTTTTCTGGCGCCAGGAGAGACTCAGTCAAACACACACACACGTTGTCTGTTAGAAAGGTCTCTCTTTATTAACAGCAAAAGATGGGGTTTATATATATTTGACCAAACACCTGGGCTATAGACATATGTTACTACAAAGAGCATGAACCATTGTAAATGTCCTGGTGAGATCCTGAAGAATCAAAGGAGAGGAAGATAGAGGTGTCCATGCAGAGACAGATCACAAGATGTTGGCTCGAGTTAGGGGGAGAGGGGGAAGGAGACAGAGGGAGATGGAGAGAGAGGGGAAGAGAGAGAGACATAAAGAGAGTATGGGAAGGTGAGCGTGGGAGCGTTCACACCTTTAAGAACAGATGCAAGAGGAGACAGGAAGATAGCAGCAGGAAAGATTTAACACGTTAATATCAAATCTATGTGGAAGAGAACAAGAGAGTAGAATCAACTCCTTTATATATAAAATTATTCTAACACTAGTTCATGCTTTTATCACTTCTAGGTTGGACTATTGTAATGCCTTACTGTCTGGTTGTTCAGTTAGGTGCATAAACAAGCTTCAGCTAGTCCAGAATGCAGCAGCGAGAGTCCTCACTAGAACCAGAAGATATGAGCACATCACCCCTATCCTATCTTCACTACATTGGCTCCCTGTGAAATTTCGCATTGATTTTAAAATACTACTCTTGACATATAAAGCATTAAATGGTCTCGCGCCGCAGTATCTGAGCGAACTGCTAGTGTCTTACGATCCGCCACGCCTACTTCGGTCAAAGGATGCAGGCTGCTTGTCAGTACCGTGTATTATGAAAACTACAGCTGGGGGCAGAGCTTTTTCTTACAAAGCCCCAAAATTATGGAATAGTCTTCCAAATAGTGTTCGGGACTCAGACACAGTCTCAGTGTTTAAGTCTAGGCTCAAAACCTATTTATTTAGCCAAGCATTTTTATAAATAGATTTGCCATAAGGTAAAGGAGCAGATCTGGGGGACTCATGGACGTAGAGTATTATGGTGAACTGGTATGTTTAGATGCTGTCTTCCTCAGTCTCATTTGATTACTCAGGTTTGTTGACGGTGAGGTGATTGTTTGCTTTACATCTCAGGGAGCCCTCATGTTTGTGTTTCCCTCTGGCTCTCCCTTTTAGTTATGCTGTCATAGTTAGTCCTGCCGGAGTCCCTGCTTGCATTCTACAGTAAATATACATTCACATTAGACATTGTGACTGTGACCATACCTAATTGCAATCTCTCCTCCTCTTCTCTTCCTCCCCCTCTTTCTCTTTCCTCTCTCCCCCTGTCTCCCCCTTTCACTCTTTCTCTCTCTCTCTCTGTCGAGCTACACATGTGTTTCCTGAGCTGCCCGTGATCCAGACTCCCTCTGCCCTCCGGACCTGTCTGATCCACCCTGGTGCCCGTTTCTGGTTGGAGGTCTCGTCGCATGGATGCCCCGTGTGTCTCTTTAGGATGCGTCTGGTGTCTGAGGATGATTCTATCTACTTAGAAGATGGTTCTGGCCTCGACTGGTGTTGTCAGCTGTTTCTCTGAGGACTTGACAATTCGATAGTTCAGGACTGGAACTTTCTACAAGTCTATCTGAGTCTCCAATAACTACTGGACTCCATTTTACATCAACTATTATAACATCAATTAACATCAACTATTATAGCTGAACCTAACACTTAACACTGTATAAATGCAGATCATTTCCTGCTATCTGTTTCACCCAGATGAGGATGGGTTCCCTGTTGAGTCTGGTTCCTCTCAAGGTTTCTTCTTATTACCATCTCAGGGAGTTTTTCCTTGCCACTGTCGCCCTCAGGCTTGCTCACCAGGGACTATCTGAACATTTTGACTCATACACATTCACATTCCACACAAACTTAAATAGTTCTTTTGATTGTGTAAAGCTGTTTTGAGACAATGTCAATTGTTAAAAGCGCTATACAAATAAAACTGAATTGAATTGAATTGAATTAAACACGTGCGATTTATCAATAAAAATGCAGACATAAACCCCCCCAGAAAAACAACAAACACAAATATATAGGCTACTCGCTAGATAAACACTGGCTTTTCCAACATGCCAGCACGCTCAGATGTGAGCAGATTTATTCAAGTCATAATTAGAGAATACATACAGTAGAGAGATAAATAACAGAGAAAGCATAATACGACTGTCCATACAGTAAATAAAAAGAAAAGTATCAAATCCAACTATTAAGTCTGATGCAATTGCTATCATTAACCATTTTCATGTGCCTGTCTACAACTGGCCCTGGTTGTGAGTGCTGACGGACACGGGAAGGCATTTCCGTTTGGAGATAGCGTGGGATTATTAATTAAGAAAACTGAAAACACAAAATAACCAGAGCTCCGCCATCTACGCAAGAACGGACAGGATTCTGGAAACCAAAACAAAAAACTAAAGATGCTCTCGGAGCTTATGCCCTTACCGAGGATTTATGTAAACACGTAATAGCATCAAGGGCTTTTCGAATCCAGCTTTCATACTGTACTTTTAAAACCACCGAATTATGATTTAGGCAGCACGGTGGTTGGTACTGTTGCGTTGCACCTCCAGATTCCTTGTTTGATTCCCAACTTTGGTCTGTGTGCATGAAGTTTGCATATTCTCTTTGTGTTTGTGGGTTTCCTCCTGGTTTCCTTCCACAGTCAAAAGACAGGCAGATTAGGCTAATTGATGTTCCCAAATTGCCTATATGTGTATGTGTTTGTGCCCTTTTAAAGCATTTAATCATGCTTTAAACAAAACAATAAATAATATTAACGGAACGATTTGTTAAAAGTAGTGAACTTAAATCTACTTTGTATGTTTTTGTCAGCACTGTCCTTGGAATTTTGATTGACCACAAGATTGCCTGACTTAGTTCTTAGAAATGTCCAAAGGTTTTAATAAAACTTCAGAAAACAATTTAGCTATTAAAAAAAGAGTTTAAAAAAGTAATCAATTTTTAACAGCTCTTACTTAATTAATATGCAATTATTTTACTTAGCATGCAATAAGAACACAATGAGAGACAAGGACTTTCTCAGTTCTAGTGGAGACACTTTATCAAATAAAATAAAAAATCTTGTTTTTCCTGAGTTAAGTTCGTATATTAGTGCAGGACTGACCAGAAAGCAGAAAAAAACTCTAAAAAAAAATCCAGGGTAAAGCACTGTGCAGTAGAAATTAGTGCTCTACTGTTGCTAACTTTTAAATTACAAATAAATTAACACAAATAATTTCCCTTTTGATAACAAGCCCATACCATACAACTTACTTCATACATTGGATTAAAAGGTGTTGCAATTTGCTATGGTGATGTTTACACTAAAATGTCACATGGGACTATTAAATAATTACTGAGCACTATAAAGCACAGGGCAATAGTAGGGAACAGAATAGAGCTATACATTATGTTACAGTATACATATTTCGGTTTCAATTTGAAAAATGAATGTCAACCACCAGACAAAGTAAAATACTTTTTCTTTTAAAGTAAGTATGTACATCAAATTAAACCTAATTTTTTTTATCTGAATTTTTAACCAACAGAATTGTTTCTTAACAGGTGGAAAAAACAAATATTACAATGACTGATTTTACCAATATGTCTACTCTGACACTTCAAGGCTTCAATTTACCTGCTGAGAGCATCGTCCCTGCATTTGTCTTTGCAACAGTGGGTTACCTGACCATTCTCATTTGCAATCTTGTCCTACTCTTCACCATCATTCTTAATAAGAGTCTTCACCAGCCTATGTACATTTTGCTGTTAAACTTGCCTATAAATGATCTTATAGGTTCTACAGCCCTGTTTCCTCAAATTATTAAGGAACTCGTATTGGATACCAGGACAATAGAGTTTTCAACCTGTGTCGCTCAAGCTTTCTTTATACATATTTATGCAACAGGTGCAGTATTCATTTTGACAGTTATGGCATATGACAGATATGTGGCCATTTGCTGCCCTATGAGATACAACACTATAATGAGTAATATACACATAGTGAGGCTCATCTCCTTGGTCTGGCTCTCTAATATACTAATAATAACAGTGCTTTTTATCCTTCTGTTGCGCTTACCACGATGCAGATCTTTTGTGACTCACACATACTGTGACAATCCCTCTTTGCTTCAGCTGGTCTGCCTAAATACAACTATAAATAACATATATGGATTGATGACTGTAGCTGTCAGCCAGGTGATAACAGTAGGGCTAATTGCATTTACATACATTCGAATCCTTATAGCCTGTTTTAAAAACAAAGGATCTGATACACGTAGCAAAGCCCTACAGACGTGTGCCACACACTTAATAGTCTTTCTCCTGTTTGAATGTTTGGGCCTTTTCACAATAATTTCCTACAGGTTAACAGATATTTCCCCCCATTTAAGGAAGTTCAGCGGAGTTGCCGCTATGATTTTACCTCCAACATTAAATCCTATTATATATGGACTAAGAACAAAGGAAATTAGGATACGAGCTTTAAAATTTCTTCAAAAAAGGGATATTAACTGATAAAATACAGAATACTTGGCATAATGTTTCTAGAAACCTGCTTGTGCTCCCATTCATTTGTCATTGATATATTTTCATTTACTTTTATTGTTTATGTTTATGTAATCTGCTTTCAAATTATTTATAAATACATTCACTGTTTTTAAAATAAAGATTTAAAACGATTTATAAAAATATCTTTTTACTTAATCAACTACTCAGCTTCATTTTTTGAGTAGTTTCTGCTTCACTTGACAGTCATTAATATGTGAAATCTATATTGTTTATGTTGCTGTTGAGTAAATGAGATATCCAGTTTAAAGTCAATGCATTGTATTAAACCAAATATTAGTCAATTTGCAGTGGAATCATTAGTTACTTAAAGGGCTACTGTAGGTAATACAACATTAAATTATAGGAGACATAAGGAGGAGTACAAATTGAAGAAACAGATGTAACAAATCATAGATTTATTTGCTATGTATTATGCTATGGTAAATCCTTTACACTAGCTGTTACACTACTAGTGTTAATAAAGGTAACACTATATTCATGCACTCACATGATTTACATGTCCAATTATTCTTCTGATATATTTTATTTTATAAATTGAACATTTTAGGGCCTTTTAGACAAATTTAAATTTTAGGCATCATACACATAGATGTGTATCCAAATTAATTCAAAGTAATAACATTTTTGTGCTAAATTTTTATGCTTCTGTCATATAAGTGGAGGCTGAATGGGAAGGAACTTAAAAAATAAAAACAACTAAGAAGTATGGGGAAAATGTCCAAGCATTAAAATGCTTCTCGAAATTTAACAGCTGGTTCTTTCAATGAAAATGGAATCGTAATCCTTAATGCCACATTTCATAGAGATGATTATAAGAATTAACTGTTTTCTCTGTTTTTAATACATGGGAGTTTAGGTTTCTGAAATTCTCCAATCCTATGAACAACATTTTAATTGACACTAGATGGCACTAGTGTGTTATAATGAGTCTATCTAATTAGTTTGACATTAAATTCCATGAAGAAACACACATCCTTCCTATTTTCTTTTCATATTTGCCACACTTAAATTATTGATACATAATTATAATATTGTACAAATAAATAAATACAATGTGTATTTTTTTATTATTATTTTATTTATTAAAGGAAAACACATTCACACAGCAGTGTGGATATTTGTTTATTGTGTGTGTGTGTGTGTGTGTGTGTTTAATATATGCATGTATATATGTATGAGATAAACATGTTAATAACCTGTTGTTGATATGACACTCGCAACTGTTTTGCACAGTGAAAATGAGTATGAACATAATAATGCTTAGACATGTATAGTCATGATAAATCAGAATTTCAAATGACATTATCATCATCAGGGTGTTTTCATACAGATGTGTAAAACACCATAAGTGGAAAATAAAAAAAAACATAATTGTCCTGGCAGGTCTACCATGCGTAATTTCACAGAGCACAAACTACTCATAAGGAGGAGGGATGGTATGAGGCTGCTTCTTTGACAGTGGTAATAGGACATTACACATCATCAAAAGGCATTGGACTACGGTTCGGAAGATACCAGATTCAAACCCCACAACCACAAAGTTGCCGCTGTTGGGCCCTTGAGCAAGGCCCTTAACCCTCACCTGCTCAGATGTGTAATGAGATTTTTTTTTAAATTGTAAGTCGCTCTGGATAAGAGCATCTGCCAAATGCCTAAATGTAATTAAGTGATGTACTGTATTTGAACACATTTTGGGAGAATTAAAACAATTTAATAGGGTGATAAAATTTGCCAAGCATACTGACTAAATAACCTGCTTGTCCTACAGTAGGTAATCTACTGACTTGAATCCCCCTGAAAATGCATGAAGTATTTATGTATGATTTTTTTTGGTCCTTTATACATTTTCTTTTTAAATTCTCCCTGAGCATGAATATTTATAAGACAAGCAACAATTTGAGTGAAAATTCGGTAGTGGATTTTGCACCAAAAACGTATTTCTCCTAACAAATACGGGTGAGAATTGGGTCATGTATTGTCCTGCTACTGGCAGTGATCAGAAGGTTTTGAGTTATCGACCTCATAGCCACTGTTGACCCTTAAAGCTTCTCTGCTTTTACAGTAGCATATTAAGGCGATACTGCCACCTGACCCTGACTGAAAAATTATTTAATTATGTTGTACTGTATTTGTATACAGGACTCAATGTGTGTGTGTGTGTGTGTGTGTGTGTGTGTGTGTGTGTGTGTGTGTGCGTGTGTGCGTGCGTGTGGGTAAATCCCCCTTACCATCCCCTTCAGATTAATAGTGCTGTGTATTATGTATTGTCATGTAAATGAAATAATAAAACTCTAGGTATGATAATTTTCTGACAAATAATGGCAATTATCCAATCAGAATTCGATATTGTAACCTGCTGCTCACTCATAATTTTTCGTGCTGTTCACATTTTCACAATTACCAAGAGAACAGTTCAAGCACAGCCTTTGACATATGTTAAAAAGAAAAGAACTGTTTATATATTTAGTTTTAATTGAATTATTTCATTACTAATGTTTATGTATATTTTTATTGTACCCAGATAAATGATGATAGTTGTCGAATTATAGTTTTGACATTAGCATGTTTTAAAAAAAAAATGTGTTTTGTTTTGGTGGCTCCAAGTTGATTCAATTAAACATATTTTGCTAATGAAAGTGTTCTTAATTATTTGGCATATTTCACAATCATTTTGTATTAGTTATAGTTATAACCCTATGAATGAGTCTACTCCGTCAGGATATTTCTATAAGCACGAGCCCCGTCTAATTGGTCGCGGTGGTGGTGTCGCCACTATCTACAATGATGTACTCACTGTTACCCAGAAAATAAGGCCCAGGTTTAATTCATTTGAAGTGCTTATCATTAATGTTGCACTAAATGAAATACGTAATAAACCCTTGCTATATTTTACCCTGGCCACCGTGTACAGACCCCCGGGGCCATATGGCGATTTTCTTAAAGAATTTGGACATCTGCTATCAGACCTATTGGTTAACTCTGACAAAGTGTTGATAGTAGGAGACTTTAACATTCATGTAGATGATGCTAACGACGCTTTAGCACTCACATTTATGGATTTACTAAATTCCTTTGGGGTTAAGCAAAATATAATTGGAGCAACTCACCGCTTTAATCATACGCTAGATTTAATTATATCCCATGGTATAAATGTCTCTAATATAGAGATCATACCTCAAAGTGATGATATCACAGATCATCACCTCCTGACATATACTCTACCCGTAGAACAGATTAGCTGTGTCTCCCCACGTTATCAATCTGTTAGAAATATGAATCCCACTACTAAAGACAGATTCACAAGTAATCTGCAGATCTGTCCCAATTTCTTATTAGACCCCTAAATGCAGATGATCTAGATGAAGTGACTAGTAGCATGGGCACTATTTTCACCAGTACATTAGACACTGTTGCTCCCATCAGATTAAAAAAAGTCAGAGATAAAACATTTGCACCGTGGTACAACAGTCATACTCGCGCCCTAAAGAGAGCAACCCGTAACCTCGAGCGAAAATGGAGGAAAACTAAATTACAAGTTTTTCGAATTGGGTATAAAGACAGTATGTGCAGCTATAGACAGGCTCTAAAAACTGCTAGAACTGAGCATCTTAGCCAACTGATAGCAAGAAACCAAAACAATCCCAGGTTCTTATTTAGTACAGTGGCTCACCTAACAAAACCTAAGATGCCCGCAGAGAGTATCCCATCACAGTTTAGAAGTGAAGACTTTATGGACTTCTTTAATGAAAAAATCGTCTCGGGTTACATTTCTGTAACCCTGTTCCCTGAAAGGCGGGAACGAGATGCTGCGTGAAAACGCTATGGGAACCAGTTTGTCGCGTGGCCGGTCGTTGAAGCATGCTGTGAAAACACGCCAAAGTTTTTGGCTATATATAACCTCGACAGGTGACGTCATCTGATTAGATGTAGGTGGAGGTTATAAAAACAGGTGAGCCGGCAACGACCTCAGATTAATTTGTCTGAACAGCCGTCCGGTCACGTGGTAGTGCGGCATTGCGACGCAGCATCTCGTTCCCGCCTTTCAGGGAACAGGGTTACAGAAATGTAACCCGAGACGTTCCCTAGCAAGGCTACACTCGATGCTGCGTGAAAACGCTATGGGAACGAGAATACCAACGCCGCCGCACTACAGGTGTCTGGACCCCAAGGTTGTGTAGCGTGTGCGCACAAAGCCAAGAAGGTCTCAGAGCTATGCCTGGGCAGCTAACTCGGGGGCAGTGAGCCCGGAGTAGCATGAACATCCAGATTTATAAATGTAAGAAATGTGTGCGGGGAGGAACCAACCCTTCGCGCCACACAATTACTGCAGGGGATACCTCCTGCTGGTGAGACTGGGATGATCACCCTGGTTGGGTGAGCCCTGCTTCCCAGAGGCGAAGTGAACCCACGCGCCTCATAGGAGAGGGCAATATGCGTCTCTCACCCAGTATAGTGGCGCTCTGACTTACGCCACTAGCTGATGCGGTGGACGTGAATCTGAAAAGCACATACTGGATAGTAAGTGAAGTTTCTCCTGCTCCGAAGCTGTAAAAGGCGGAGGACAGAAGGCTTCAAACAATGCAGCTAAGAAAATCCTGAGGGTACTAGGGCACAAGCCCAAGGACAAGCTTTTACTGCAGAAGCTCCAGCACTGAAACATTTTGGCAGTGGACTGGGTCTACCTGCTTGGCACACACTTGTTGCAGGGGAATACCTCTTGCTAATCCAATAGCTGAGGCGATCCCCTGGTTGAATGAGCCCTGATTCCTAGAGGCGAAGTGAGCCCACGCGCCTCATAGGAAAGGGTAATAGCATCTCTCATCCAGAGCATGAAGAAGTTGCTCTGACCTACGCCACTAGCTGATGCGGTGGACGTAGATCTGAAGAGCACAAGCTGGACACAGCAAGTGAAGTCTCTCCTGCTCCGAAGCTGTAAGCGCGGAGGACAGAAGGCTTCAAAAACAATAGGGTGCCTGTTGGGTTTATAGTTTAGCTTTTGGAAGATAGTTGAAAGAGGATGCAGTTACGCACGTCCTGAAAGTGCTAGGGCATAGACCCGAGGACGGAAACTCCAGCACTGAAACAATTCGGCAGTGGACTGGGTTTACCTGCTTAGCAGACACTTGCTGCAGGGGAATACCTCTTGCTAGTGCAATAGATGAGGCAATCCCTTTGGCTGAAAGAGCCCTGATTCCTAGAGGCGAAGTGAGGCCACGCGCCTCATAGGAGAGGGCAATAGCATGTCTCATACAGCACATGTAGAAACTGCTCTGACCTACGCCACTAGCTGATGCGGTGGACGTAGATCTGAAGAGCAAAAGCTGGACACAGCAAGTGAAGTCTCTCCTGCTCCGAAGCTGTAAGCGCGGAGGACAGAAGGCTTCAAGAGCAATAGGGTGCCTGTTGGGTTTATGGAGCTTTCTGAAGATAGTTGAGAGAGGATGCAGTCACGTACGTCCTGAGAGTACTAGGGCACAGACCCGAGGAGGGAAACTCCAGCACTGAAACAATTCGGCAGTGGACTGGGTTTACCTGCTTAGCATATACTTGCTGCAGGGGATTCCTCTTGCTAATGCAATAGATGAGGCAATCCCCAGGGTTGAAAGAGCCCTGATTCCCAGAGGCGAAGTGAACCCACACGCCTCATAGGAGAGGGCAATAGCATCTCTCATCCAAAACATGTAGAAGCTGCTCTGACCTACACCACTAGCTGATGCGGTGGACGTAAATCTGAAGAGCAGTAAAAGGCGAAGCATATCTTAGAAGGCAAGAGGTCCGCCTTGCTACATGAAACTCTCTCCCTGACTACTTCGGAGTGGGGTTACCATTCCCCGTGTGTCAGAGATAGACTGGACAGTACTACTGCTCCCGCATCCATGCTGGAATGTAAATCGCTCTGAGGGACAGGAACCTGGTGCGCTAGCTGTTAGCGGCGCGAGCACAGTCCGCCCTGGCGATAATATATGAGACTGCCATAGTGTTGTCCCCCGCACTAGGACATGGCAGCCTCTCAACTGCTGGAGGAAGTGCTTTAGGGCCAGAAATAGAGCCATCATCTCGAGGCAATTGCTGTGCCATGCGAGAAGATAGCCTCTCCAGCTCCCTTGGGCTGGACAGTCATCAGAGACCGCACCCCAGCCTATGAGGGAAGCATCTGTCGTTAGCCTCAGCGACGACAAGATGAACTTAGAGTGGGACCCAGAGTAGAGACCGGGGTCTGAACCACGTAGAAAGGGTACGAAGCACCTGGCCCCATATTGGGGATTGGCCCTAGTGATATCCCCTGGTTCTTAGCCACAACTTAGAATGCTCTCATGTGCAGAAGGTCCAAAGGTGTCACCGTGGATACAGCTGCCATGAGAGCTAGGATGTCTGAAAGTGATGGTCACTTTCTGGTCTAGCTTGTTTTCCTTGAGGGTGTTGAGAATGGGTTCGATACGAGCGGGAGACAGCTGTGCCCGCTTACGACGGAATCCCATATAGCACCCAATGTGTTGTCCTCTGCACAGGAAAGAGCACGCTTTTGTGGCGTTGGGTCCCAGTCCTGAGGACAGAGATGAGCTAGGACGACATTGCTGATGTCGAAGCACTAGCCACCGGATGCCCTGGGACTCCCGTAAGAGCCAGGGCTAAATCCGTGCATTTTGTGTGTGTGCGGGTGAGCTAGACCAATGGAAGGACCCGATACTGGTAAGCTTCGCCCCTGAAAGCGAACCTCAGGATCTCCCTGTGTTGTGGCAATGTTTCTGTATGAAAGTAAGCGTCCTTAAATCGATTGTCAGAAACAATCGCTTGGTAGGGTTGAGAGCAATCACCTTTACAGTCAAGAACTGAACTGTATTCATTGATTTTCAGGTAGCGGGAGAGTCCGCAGAATCTGAAATATTGGACGCAGCCCCCGTTCCTCTTGGGAACCAAGAATACCGACTGTAGTAGCCTGACTCACTGTCTGGTGGGGGAACATGTTCCATGGCCCCCTTCCCCGGCAGCCTGTCAGCAGATGCGCACTTTCTGGTTTCATGGAAGTGGAGGCCACGCCATTGAAAACACAGAAGGTGAAGTGAGAACTGAATCCTGTAGTTCCTCTCTCCAGTGCTTAGTACCCAAGGAGATATACTTGGCAGTAGCTTCCACGCTGCCAGTTTCTCCTAAAAGGGCAAAAGTTTCGGCAGCTTGGTTAAACGGGGGGGAGGATGTTAGATGTTCGGCATCCTGAAGCATGGCAGGAAAAACCGAAGAACTAACAGCCTATTGGAGACTGGTGTTGCCCGAACACCAGTGGTGGCGGAGCAAAACACCGACCTCCTGGGGGTGCCAGGGAGAACACATATTCGTTAAAAAGGAATTCTGGGTGCCTTTCCCTATTGGGGGGGCCACCCCCATTTATTTTATTTTATACACACATATGTATATATATATATATTTTTTTTAAATCAGTCTGACCTCCTGTGTGCAGTGCAGCACCAAGCTGACCCACTGCCTGAAAAGCTTTTCCCTCTAGGGCAGATAAAAGTCTACACAGCTAGAAAGGAAGTATAAGCTTACCAGGGAGGATGATGTCCCAGGAGAGAGATAGCCTGTGAAGCGTCTCTGCTATCTGGGCGTCATCATACAATCCCGCGTTTCCATATCGACTATATTTAAATAAACAAATAAGTCGATGGCATGAAAAACACAGCATGAATACAGCCTACTCCATGAAAGGGTTAACTCATATGAAGAGAGCTGAGAGGGGGTGGGGGGGAGAGAGCGCGTCATTGAGGCTCCGCCCCCCGGCCACCCGACAGAAGCTGCCGTCTACTGCTTGTTTTAGTGCTTAAGGCTATTTTCATCTCCGGTAAAAAAGAGAGGAATCCTCGTGATGACAACGCGGAAGAAAGGAGTTTTCTTACCTCCGTCTGCCGCAGCTCTGTCAGATGCACGAGTTTTAAGCCAGGAACGCGCGGCGGCTCGCAGCTTCTCACGGAATGCGCGGCGCGCGCAGCACTAGTCGAAGCAGTGTAGAGATCGCACTCCGATATGGATTATCACACACGGAGGGATTTAAACTCGTCAAATCGGTGAGTTAAACACCTTCTTATTTTGCTGGTTTATCACAAGCACGCTTCACAACAAGGCTGAAGACAAATGATCTGGGGTCGTTGCCGGCTCACCTGTTTTTATAACCTCCACCTACATCTAATCAGATGACGTCACCTGTCGAGGTTATATATAGCCAAAAACTTTGGCGTGTTTTCACAGCATGCTTCAACGACCGGCAACGCGACAAACTGGTTCCCATAGCGTTTTCACGCAGCATCGAGTGTAGCCTTGCTAGGGAACTATAATATCAGGAAGAAAATAATGGAGGTTCAACCTCTAATAGTATCTCACGATCCAGTTCAGCCTATAGCTTCACATTTAGATTTTCACTGCTTTACAGCAGTGGTTCTCAAACTGTGGGGCGCGCCCCACTAGTGGGGAATACAGACATGACAGGTGGGGCGCAATGAACGGGAGGAAAAACAGGAAAGTTCCTATTCTAATTCATGCTTTTCTTTATTGATAATGAAGAGCGTACGCTCAAAACTAAACAATCACACACAAATAAATGGATCATTAATACAAGTAAATTTAAAATAACATCAGTTGGGGGCCGGGAGAAAAAGTGGAACCACAGTGGAACAATAACGGTTTAACGTCGGACAAACTTTAGCAGCGCTGCTCAAATCACAAACCTGCGCGAGCCACTGAGCAGCGCTGCGCGACTCTGACAGAAATAAACTGCAAACCGCGCCGACCTTCAAAATACATTTTACCCCGCTGGGATGCGCACGTACAAACCAGGCATGGCAAGGCGGAAACAATATTAAACAGTCCTGACATTTTAAATGAATTGTTTTTAAATAAAAACACAGTGAGTCGCGCAGGTTTGTGATTTGAGCGGCGCTGCGTGATCCACCACCGGGCTGCGCAAATAAACCAGATCATCACTGCGCTATCCAGATAGTCGCGCTGCATTTGCGCAGATATTTGGTTCAATCGGGTGCCACGGTTTCGCCCCACTTTTGATGTGTTTGGCTTCACATACACTTCGACAATGGAATACAGCAGCAGTGAGTTTGCTTACATGTGACGAGGAGATTGTAAAGAAAAAAGGTGCCTCGTCTGTGGTGTGGAATTGGTTTGGGAATAAGAAAAGTGATACGAATGAGATGAACGTGATTTGCAAGGTACGCAAGTGCACTGTTTTAACAAGTGGTGGAAACACGTCAAACCTTTTCTATCATCTGAAATACAAAACGAATATGGCCAAAGTAAAAAAAAATGCGCCAAACCTCAGCAATTCACAGTTTAAATAAAATTACATAAAAAAAAAATGAAATTACGTAAAACAATTTCTTTGTGTTTTCATTTTTATTTATGCATTTTCAGATACAAATTGCTATATTGTGATATACGTATATCGTTATTGAGTTAGAAAATAGCTTCTACCGTGATAGAAGATTTTGGTTATATCGCCCACCACTAATGAAGCCTAACTTCAGCTTGGGTTCATGGTGGTGATGGTGGGGGCAGAAGAGAGACACGTGTGTGTTTTGTGTCTTAAACTGCTGGCAGCAGACCGCATGAGACCCAACAAATTAGGAAGAGACTTAGAGACAACACACTCCAGTCACGTTAATAAACCACTGGACGTCTTTGAAAGAAAGCTGGCAGAATACAGACAGCAGGAGAATCGCATTGTAATATCTGAATGAGTGGACAGCAAAGCACAAATGGCTTCATTCAAAGTTGCATACAGAATTGGCCAGTGCAAAAAAAACTACAAACGATTGCTGAGCAGCTAATAAACATGGGGTCAATTATGCAAAGATAAGTGACAACCTAAGCCTTGTAACAATTGCATGTGTATTTTATCTTTTTTTTAACTTGGTGGTGTTTGATCGTATTGGTTTAGGAATTGATATTTCAATAAACAGTAAACTTGGCCGATTTCGTTATTATTTTGTTGACAGGTGGGGCTTGAAAATTCGCTCACCCCCTTAAGTGGGGAATGACAGAAAAAGTTTGAGAACCACTGCTTTACAGGTATGTAACGGTTAACCCCTAGATGGCGCCAGAGCGCCATTTATATTTATGTTGTGTTTTGAGTTGTAGTTTTGTTTTTCGTTCAGTTTGACTTCAGTTCCCAGTTTGCACCTCGGTCAGGTGACGTAGAAGCTCACCTGAACCGAGGGAAGTTAATTTGATCAATGTTTATGTTTAGTTATAAATAGCCTGGCTGGACTCCAGTCAGGCGTCTAGCAACCGATCATTTAACGTTAGTTTGTGTTGGAGTGGTTTATGTTTATGTTTTGTTTAATTATAAAATAAAGAACTTTGTTAAACCGTCAGCTTGCCTCCGCGATCATGCCTCACACCCACGGCCGACACAGACGTAAGGGGAAACGTGACAGATTGCTAGACCAACCAAGAGGCATGGCGGAGGATCCCCTCCTGAAGTTTTTTGGGGGGGGCGCAGTGGCGATCTTGCCCGAGCTGACGAACTGGCGGGACAGCGAAGAGGAGTACTTCGGCTGGGACTATAACATCGGGCTGGTAGAGGACGAGGAGGAGATGTACCGCAGCTGCGAGTACAGATTGCTGGAGGAGCAGGAGCACCTGCGAGAGAGCAGCGAGGAGAGAGAGAGAGAGACACCACAAAGCTGGGAGGGCTGCAGGCTCGCCATTCGGCGGACGCCATTCAGGGGCGACGCGGCACGGGGTCACGTGGTTCCCCGCACTGGCCGGAAGAGAAGGGCGAGGAAGCCCAAGTACGGCGGTGACGAGGGGGAAATAAAACCCCAGGCAGAGCAGCAGCAAAGAGAGGAGGAGCTCATGTGGTGGATTCCGGAGCCGGAACGGGTGAGTGAAATGCTGGAGCATGTTAAGGAGCTCCAGCAGATGATCCTCCACTTCCGGGATGACCGCGAAGCGGGCTCGGAGCTTTCTCCTCTCGTGCAAACACTCAGCAGCGAGCTAGCGTGTCAGCAGCCGCTGCCCGACGCACCGCCACCTTCCAGCTTCGAGGACAGCGAGCCAGCGTGTCTACAGCTGCTGTCCGACGCACCCGTCTTACTGCCGCCTTTCGGCTTCGAGGACAGCGAGCCAGCGTGTCTACAGCTGCTGTCCGACGCACCCGTCTTACTGCCGCCTTTCGGCTTCGAGGACAGCGAGCCAGCGTGTCTACAGCTGCTGTCCGACGCACCCGTCTTACTGCCGCCTTTCGGCTTCGAGGACAGCGAGCCAGCGTGTCTACAGCTGCTGTCCGACGCACCCGTCTTACTGCCGCCTTTCGGCTTCGAGGACAGCGAGCCAGCGTGTCTACAGCTGCTGTCCGACGCACCCGTATTACCACCGCCTCCCGGCTTTGAGGACGACGTTGAGCCGTCGTTGAGCGCCGTGCACGCTCCAACGCTGCAGGAGAGCGCCGTGCACGCTCCAACGCTGCAGGAGAGCGCCGTGCACGCTCCAACGCTGCAGGAGAGCGCCGTGCACGCTCCAACGCTGCAGGAGAGCGCCGTGCACGCTCCAACGCTGCAGGAGAGCGCCGTGCACGCTCCAACGCTGCAGGAGAGCGCCGTGCACGCTCCAACGCTGCAGGCGAGCGCCGTGCACGCTCCAACGCCGTCGTCGAGCGCACTGCACGCTCCAACGCCCGCGTCGAGCGCACTGCACGCTCCCACGCCGTCTACGAGCGCAGTGACCGCTCCCACGCCGTCTACGAGCGCAGTGACCGCTCCCACGCCGTCTACGAGCGCAGTGACCGCTCCCACGCCGTCTACGAGCGCAGTGACCGCTCCCACGCCGTCTACGAGCGCAGTGACCGCTCCCACGCCGTCTACGAGCGCAGTGACCGCTCCCACGCCGTCTACGAGCGCAGTGACCGCTCCCACGCCGTCTACGAGCGCAGTGACCGCTCCCACGCCGTCTACGAGCGCAGTGACCGCTCCCACGCCGTCTACGAGCGCAGTGACCGCTCCCACGCCGTCTACGAGCGCAGTGACCGCTCCCACGCCGTCTACGAGCGCAGTGACCGCTCCAACGCCTGCGTCGAGCGCAGTGACCGCTCCAACGCCTGCGTCGAGCGCAGTGACCGCTCCAACGCCTGCGTCGAGCGCAGTGACCGCTCCAACGCCTGCGTCGAGCGCAGTGACCGCTCCAACGCCTGCGTCGAGCGCAGTGACCGCTCCAACGCCTGCGTCGAGCGCAGTGCCAGCTCTGCAGCAGCCGAGCACTTCTCCAGCTCTGCAGCAGCCGAGCACTTCTCCAGCTCTGCAGCAGCCGAGCACTTCTCCAGCTCTGCAGCAGCCGAGCACTTCTCCAGCTCTGCAGCAGCCGAGCACTTCTCCAGCTCTACAGCAGCCGAGCACTTCTCCAGCTCTACAGCAGCATCCGAGCACGCTTCCAGCTCAGCAGCATCCGAGCACGCTTCCAGCTCAGCAGCATCCGAGCACGCTTCCAGCTCAGCAGCATCCGAGCACGCTTCCAGCTCAGCAGCATCCGAGCACGCTTCCAGCTCAGCAGCATCCGAGCGCTTCTCCAGCTCTGCAGCATCCGAGCGCTTCTCCAGCTCTGCAGCAGCCGAGCGCTTCTCCAGCTCTGCAGCAGCCGAGCACGCTTCCAGCTCTGCAGCAGCCGAGCACTTCGCCAGCTCTGCAGCCGCCGAGCACGCTTCCAGCCCAGCAGCCGCAGAGCATGCCTCCAGCCCCGTCACCCAGCCTCCTGGATAGGAGGCTAAAGGTAGAACATTGGGTTGGGTGTCCGGGGCCTCCGGTGATGCTCCGGGAGGAGCATTTTTTAGAGGGGGGGTAATGTAACGGTTAACCCCTAGATGGCGCCAGAGCGCCATTTATATTTATGTTGTGTTTTGAGTTGTAGTTTTGTTTTTCGTTCAGTTTGACTTCAGTTCCCAGTTTGCACCTCGGTCAGGTGACGTAGAAGCTCACCTGAACCGAGGGAAGTTAATTTGATCAATGTTTATGTTTAGTTATAAATAGCCTGGCTGGACTCCAGTCAGGCGTCTAGCAACCGATCATTTAACGTTAGTTTGTGTTGGAGTGGTTTATGTTTATGTTTTGTTTAATTATAAAATAAAGAACTTTGTTAAACCGTCAGCTTGCCTCCGCGATCATGCCTCACACCCACGGCCGACACAGACGTAAGAAGAAACATGACAAGGTATAGGACAGGAAGAGCTGTATAAACTCATAAATCACCTCGGCTAAATCAACAACGTGCCTGTTAGACCCAATCCCAACCAGATTTTTAAAAGAAGTGATGCTTACGGTTGGAGAGCCACTCCTAAACATTATTAATTCTTCATTACATCTAGGTCACGTCCCTAAACCTTTCAAGTTAGCAGTTATTAAGCCGCTTCTTAAAAAATCTAATTTGGACGCGAATGAAATAACAAATTACTACTTTGTATGTTTTTGTCAGCACTGTCCTTGGAATTTTGATTGACCACAAGATTGCCTGACTTAGTTCGTTGAAATGTCCAAAGGTTTTAACAAAACTTCAGAAAACAATTAAGCTATTAAAAAAAGAGTTTAAAAAAGTAATCAATTTTTAACAGCTCTTACTTAATTAATATGCAATTATTTTACTTAGCATGCAATAAGAACACAATGAGACACAAGGACTTTCTCAGTTCTAGTGGAGACACTTTATCAAATAAAATAAAAAATCTTGTCTTTCCTGAGTTAAGTTCGTAAATTAGTGCAGGACTGACCAGAAAGCAGAAAAAAACTCTAAAAAAAAAATCCAGGGTAAAGCACTGTGCAGTAGAAATTAGTGCTCTACTGTTGCTAACTTTTAAATTACAAATAAATTAACACAAATAATTTCCCTTTTGATAACAAGCCCATACCATACAACTTACTTCATACATTGGATTAAAAGGTGTTGCAATTTGCTATGGTGATGTTTACACTAAAATGTCACATGGGACTATTAAATAATTACTGAGCACTATAAAGCACAGGGCAATAGTAGGGAACAGAATAGAGCTATACATTATGTTACAGTATACATATTTCGGTTTCAATTTGAAAAATGAATGTCAACCACCAGACAAAGTAAAATACTTTTTCTTTTAAAGTAAGTATGTACATCAAATTAAACCTAATTTTTTTTTTATCTGAATTTTTAACCAACAGAATTGTTTCTTAACAGGTGGAAAAAACAAATATTACAATGACTGATTTTACCAATATATCTACTCTGACACTTCAAGGCTTCAATTTACCTGCTGAGAGCATCGTCCCTGCATTTGTCTTTGCAACAGTGGGTTACCTGACCATTCTCATTTGCAATCTTGTCCTACTCTTCACCATCATTCTTAATAAGAGTCTTCACCAGCCTATGTACATTTTGCTGTTAAACTTGCCTATAAATGATCTTATAGGTTCTACAGCCCTGTTTCCTCAAATTATTAAGGAACTCGTATTGGATACCAGGACAATAGAGTTTTCAACCTGTGTCGCTCAAGCTTTCTTTATACATATTTATGCAACAGGTGCATTATTCATTTTGACAGTTATGGCATATGACAGATATGTGGCCATTTGCTGCCCTATGAGATACAACACTATAATGAGTAATATACACATAGTGAGGCTCATCTCCTTGGTCTGGCTCTCTAATATACTAATAATAACAGTGCTTTTTATCCTTCTGTTGCGCTTACCACGATGCAGATCTTTTGTGACTCACACATACTGTGACAATCCCTCTTTGCTTCAGCTGGTCTGCCTAAATACAACTATAAATAACATATATGGATTGATGACTGTAGCTGTCAGCGAGGTGATAACAGTAGGGCTAATTGCATTTACATACATTCGAATCCTTATAGCCTGTTTTAAAAACAAAGGATCTGATACACGTAGCAAAGCCCTACAGACGTGTGCCACACACTTAATAGTCTTTCTCCTGTTTGAATGTTTGGGCCTTTTCACAGTAATTTCCTACAGGTTAACAGATATTTCCCCCCATTTAAGGAAGTTCAGCGGAGTTGCCGCTATGATTTTACCTCCAACATTAAATCCTATTATATATGGACTAAGAACAAAGGAAATTAGGATACGAGCTTTAAAATTTCTTCAAAAAAGGGATATTAACTGATAAAATACAGAATACTTGGCATAATGTTTCTAGAAACCTGCTTGTGCTCCCATTCATTTGTCATTGATATATTTTCATTTACTTTTATTGTTTATGTTTATGTAATCTGCTTTCAAATTATTTATAAATACATTCACTGTTTTTAAAATAAAGATTTAAAACGATTTATAAAAATATCTTTTTACTTAATCAACTACTCAGCTTCATTTTTTGAGTAGTTTCTGCTTCACTTGACAGTCATTAATATGTGAAATCTATATTGTTTATGTTGCTGTTGAGTAAATAATGAGATATCCAGTTTAAAGTCAATGCATTGTATTAAACCAAATATTAGTCAATTTGCAGTGGAATCATTAGTTACTTAAAGGGCTACTGTAGGTAATACAACATTAAATTATAGTAGACATAAGGAGGAGTACAAATTGAAGAAACAGATGTAACAAATCATAGATTTATTTGCTATGTATTATGCTATGGTAAATCCTTTACACTAGCTGTTACACTACTAGTGTTAATAAAGGTAACACTATATTCATGCACTCACATGATTTACATGTCCAATTATTCTTCTGATATATTTTATTTTATAAATTGAACATTTTAGGGCCTTTTAGACAAATTTAAATTTTAGGCATCATACACATAGATGTGTATCCAAATTAATTCAAAGTAATAACATTTTTGTGCTAAATTTTTATGCTTCTGTCATATAAGTGGAGGCTGAATGGGAAGGAACTTAAAAAATAAAAACAACTAAGAAGTATGGGGAAAATGTCCAAGCATTAAAATGCTTCTCGAAATTTAACAGCTGGTTCTTTCAATGAAAATGGAATAGTAATCCTTAATGCCACATTTCATAGAGATGATTATAAGAATTAACTGTTTTCTCTCTGTTTTTAATACATGGGAGTTTAGGTTTCTGAAATTCTCCAATCCTATGAACAACATTTTAATTGACACTAGATGGCACTAGTGTGTTATAATGAGTCTATCTAATTAGTTTGACATTAAATTCCATGAAGAAACACACATCCTTCCTATTTTCTTTTCATATTTGCCACACTTAAATTATTGATACATAATTATAATATTGTACAAATAAATAAATACAATGTGTATTTTTTTATTACTATTTTATTTATTAAAGGAAAACACATTCACACAGCAGTGTGGATATTTGTTTATTGTGTGTGTGTGTGTGTGTGTGTGTGTGTTTAATATATGCATGTATATATGTATGAGATAAACATGTTAATAACCTGTTGTTGATATGACACTCCCAACTGTTTTGCACAGTGAAAATGAGTATAAACATAATAATGCTTAGACATGTATAGTCATGATAAATCAGAATTTCAAATGACATTATCATCATCAGGGTGTTTTCATACAGATGTGTAAAACACCATAAGTGGGAAATAAAAAAAAACATAATTGTCCTGGCAGGTCTACCATGCGTAATTTCACAGAGCACAAACTACTCATAAGGAGGAGGGATGGTATGAGGCTGCTTCTTTGACAGTGGTAATAGGACATTACACATCATCAAAAGGCATTGGACTACGGTTCGGAAGATACCAGATTCAAACCCCACAACCACAAAGTTGCCGCTGTTGGGCCCTTGAGCAAGGCCCTTAACCCTCACCTGCTCAGATGTGTAATGAGATTTTTTTAAAAATTGTAAGTCGCTCTGGATAAGAGCATCTGCCAAATGCCTAAATGTAATTAAGTGATGTACTGTATTTGAACACATTTTGGGAGAATTAAAACAATTTAATAGGGTGATAAAATTTGCCAAGCATACTGACTAAATAACCTGCTTGTCCTACAGTAGGTAATCTACTGACTTGAATCCCCCTGAAAATGCATGAAGTATTTATGTATGATTTTTTTTGGTCCTTTATACATTTTCTTTTTAAATTCTCCCTGAGCATGAATATTTATAAGACAAGCAACAATTTGAGTGAAAATTCGGTAGTGGATTTTGCACCAAAAACGTATTTCTCCTAACAAATACGGGTGAGAATTGGGTCATGTATTGTCCTGCTACTGGCAGTGATCAGAAGGTTTTGAGTTATCGACCTCATAGCCACTGTTGACCCTTAAAGCTTCTCTGCTTTTACAGTAGCATATTAAGGCGATACTGCCACCTGACCCTGACTGAAAAATTATTTAATTATGTTGTACTGTATTTGTATACAGGACTCAATGTGTGTGTGTGTGTGTGTGCGTGTGTGCGTGCGTGTGGGTAAATCCCTCTTACCATCCCCTTCAGATTAATAGTGCTGTGTATTATGTATTGTCATGTAAATGAAATAATAAAACTCTAGGTATGATAATTTTCTGACAAATAATGTCAATTATCCAATCAGAATTCGATATTGTAACCTGCTGCTCACTCATAATTTTTCGTGCTGTTCACATTTTCACAATTACCAAGAGAACAGTTCAAGCACAGCCTTTGACATATGTTAAAAAGAAAAGAACTGTTTATATATTTAGTTTTAATTGAATTATTTCATTACTAATGTTTATGTATATTTTTATTGTACCCAGATAAATGATGATAGTTGTCGAATTATAGTTTTGACATTAGCATGTTTTAAAAAAAAAATGTGTTTTGTTTTGGTGGCTCCAAGTTGATTCAATTAAACATATTTTGCTAATGAAAGTGTTCTTAATTATTTGGCATATTTCACAATCATTTTGTATTAGTTATAGTTATAACCCTATGAATGAGTCTACTCCGTCAGGATATTTCTATAAGCACGAGCCCCGTCTAATTGGTCGCGGTGGTGGTGTCGCCACTATCTACAATGATGTACTCACTGTTACCCAGAAAATAAGGCCCAGGTTTAATTCATTTGAAGTGCTTATCATTAATGTTGCACTAAATGAAATACGTAATAAACCCTTGCTATATTTTACCCTGGCCACCGTGTACAGACCCCCGGGGCCATATGGCGATTTTCTTAAAGAATTTGGACATCTGCTATCAGACCTATTGGTTAACTCTGACAAAGTGTTGATAGTAGGAGACTTTAACATTCATGTAGATGATGCTAACGACGCTTTAGCACTCACATTTATGGATTTACTAAATTCCTTTGGGGTTAAGCAAAATATAATTGGAGCAACTCACCGCTTTAATCATACGCTAGATTTAATTATATCCCATGGTATAGATGTCTCTAATATAGAGATCATACCTCAAAGTGATGATATCACAGATCATCACCTCCTGACATATACTCTACCCGTAGAACAGATTAGCTGTGTCTCCCCACGTTATCAATCTGTTAGAAATATGAATCCCACTACTAAAGACAGATTCACAAGTAATCTGCAGATCTGTCCCAATTTCTTATTAGACCCCTAAATGCAGATGATCTAGATGAAGTGACTAGTAGCATGGGCACTATTTTCACCAGTACATTAGACATTGTTGCTCCCATCAGATAAAAAAAAGTCAGAGATAAAACATTTGCACCGTGGTACAACAGTCATACTCGCGCCCTAAAGAGAGCAACCCGTAACCTCGAGCGAAAATGGAGGAAAACTAAATTAGAAGTTTTTCGAATTGCGTATAAAGACAGTATGTGCAGCTATAGACAGGCTCTAAAAACTGCTAGGACTGAGCATCTTAGCCAACTGATAGCAAGAAACCAAAACAATCCCAGGTTCTTATTTAGTACAGTGGCTCGCCTAACAAAACCTAAGATGCCCGCAGAGAGTATCCCATCACAGTTTAGAAGTGAAGACTTTATGGACTTCTTTAATGAAAAAATCTATAATATCAGGAAGAAAATAATGGAGGTTCAACCTCTAATAGTATCTCACGATCCAGTTCAGCCTATAGCTTCACATTTAGATTTTCACTGCTTTACAGGTATAGGACAGGAAGAGCTGTATAAACTCATCACCTCGGCTAAATCAACAACGTGCCTGTTAGACCCAATCCCAACCAGATTTTTAAAAGAAGTGATGCTTACGGTTGGAGAGCCACTCCTAAACATTATTAATTCTTCATTACATCTAGGTCACGTCCCTAAACCTTTCAAGTTAGCAGTTATTAAGCCGCTTCTTAAAAAATCTAATTTGGACGCGAATGAAATAACAAATTACAGACCGATTTCAAACCTCCCGTTCATATCAAAAATACTAGAAAAAGTAGTATCAGCTCAAATTTGCACATTCTTGCAGGATAACAACATCCTTGAAGAATTTCAGTCAGGTTTCAGGCCCCATCATAGCACAGAAACTGCACTAGTTAAGATTACAAACGACTTGTTTTTAGCTTCAGACCAAGGCTGCATCTCATTGCTAGTCCTGCTCGATCTTAGTGCTGCATTCGACACTATAGATCATAATATTCTCATAGATCGCTTACAAAATTATATAGGTATTCAGGGACAGGCATTAAAATGGTTTAGATCTTACCTGTCTGATCGCTACCATTTTGTAGATCTAAATGGAGAACCATCTGGTGTAATGCCAGTGAAATATGGGGTCCCACAAGGGTCAGTTTTAGGACCTCTGTTGTTCTCAATATACAGTACATGCTTCCCTTGGGTAACATCATTAGAAGACATGGGATTAGTTTCCATTGTTATGCTGATGATACCCAATTATATATCTCAACTAAACCAGACGAAATACCTAAGTTGTCTAGATTAACTGAGTGTGTCCAGGACATAAAAGATTGGATGAACAATAACTTTCTTTTATTAAATTCAGATAAGACAGAGATATTACTTATTGGCCCAAAAACCAGCACACAACAGCTTTCACAATTCAGCTTGCGCTTAGAAGGATGTACTGTTATTACCAGCTCAGCAGTAAAAGATCTGGGAGTAATATTAGACAGTAACTTGTCTTTTGAAAATCACATTTCAAATATCACAAAAACAGCCTTTTTCCATCTTCGAAATATTGCTAAACTTAGGAACATCTTATCCGTATCTGATGCAGAAAAACTAGTTCATACATTCATGACCTCCAGACTGGACTATTGTAATGCATTACTAGGTGGTTGTCCTGCATCCTCAATAAACAAGCTTCAGTTAATCCAAAATGCAGCTGCCAGGGTTCTCACTAGATCCAGAAAATATGATCATATAACCCCAATATTATCATCCCTGCACTGGCTACCTGTTCAGTTTAGAATAAATTACAAAATAGTATTACTTACATACAAGGCCTGAAATGGTTTAGCTCCCACATACCTAACCAGTCTTAAGATCAATCCACCACGCGCCTTAAGATCACAAAGCTCCGGACTTCTGGTAGTTCCCAGAATTTCAAAATCTACAAAAGGGGGTAGGGCTTTTTCATATTTAGCTCCAAAGCTTTGGAATAGCCTTCCAGACAGTGTTCGGGGAGCAGACACGGTTTCTCAGTTCAAAAGTAGACTCAAGACGCATCTTTTTAATCTGGCATACACATAACTCATCCCAGTACTCATACTCCAGTACACCTATACCGAATGGCAACTACGCTAATTCTCCCAATCTGTTCTGTATTTTTCTACCCATCCCGAGGCATCGGGAGATTTTGCCAGCTTCAGTAGACAAAGGCCAACCCTGCGAGGTTCCTGAGGCATCCAGAGAAGGACCAGCTCCAGCTGGATTCAGCTTTATGATGGTTGGAGCTACACATGCTGCTCCTGTGCTTCCGGTGATCCAGACCTCATCTGCCCTCTGCACCTACTGACTCGTCCCTATGCTGAACTGGTCTTCATGTCAATTTAAATAATTTCTGTCATATTGAATTTTCACCTGCACAACACACAAGATGTTATATCATTTCTATCTGTTATCGCCCAAATGAGGATGGGTTCCCTGTTGAGTCTGGTTCCTCTCAAGGTTTCTTCCTAATGCCATCTCAGGGAGTTTTTCCTTGCCACCGTCGCCGTCACCCTTGGCTTGCTCATCAGAGAAATTTCATTCATTCGTCTCATTATTATCTGCACATTTTTCTCACACATCCACACTTCCAATTATTTTCTTTTCTATAATAATTATTATTATTTGTTTTTATTTATTTATTTTCTATTATTATTATTTTATTTATTTATTTATTTATTATTATTATTATTTTTTTTATACAGTGGTGTGAAAAACTATTTGCCCCCTTCCTGATTTCTTATTCTTTTGCATGTTTGTTACACAAAATGTTTCTGATCATCAAACACATTTAACTATTAGTCAAAGATAACACAAGTAAACACAAAATGCAGTTTTTAAATGAGGGGTTTTATTATTTAGGGAGAAAAAAAATCCAAACCTACATGGCCCTGTGTGAAAAAGTAATTGCCCCCTGAACCTAATAACTGGTTGGGCCACCCTTAGCAGCAATAACTGCAATCAAGCGTTTGCGATAACTTGCAACGAGTCTTTTACAGCGCTCTGGAGGAATTTTAGCCCACTCATCTTTGCAGAATTGTTGTAATTCAGCTTTATTTGAGGGTTTTCTAGCATGAACCGCCTTTTTAAGGTCATGCCACAACATCTCAATAGGATTCAGGTCAGGACTTTGACTAGGCCACTCCAAAGTCTTCATTTTGTTTTTCTTCAGCCATTCAGAGGTGGATTGCTGGTGTGTTTTGGGTCATTGTCCTGCTGCAGCACCCAAGATCGCTTCAGCTTAAGTTGACGAACAGATGGCCGGACATTCTCCTTCAGGATTTTTTGGTAGACAGTAGAATTCATGGTTCCATCTATCACAGCAAGCCTTCCAGGTCCTGAAGCAGCAAAACAACCCCAGACCATCACACTACCACCACCATATTTTACTGTTGGTATGATGTTCTTTTTCTGAAATGCTGTGTTACTTTTACGCCAGATGTAACGGGACACGCACCTTCCAAAAAGTTCAACTTTTGTCTCGTCGGTCCACAAGGTATTTTCCCAAAAGTCTTGGCAATCATTGAGATGTTTTTTTAACAAAATTGAGACGAGCCTTAATGTTCTTTTTGCTTAAAAGTGGTTTGCGCCTTGGAAATCTGCCATGCAGGCCGTTTTTGGCCAGTCTCTTTCTTATGGTGGAGCCGTGAACACTGACCTTAATTGAGGCAAGTGAGGCCTGCAGTTCTTTAGATGTTGTCCTGGGGTCTTTTGTGGCCTCTCGGATGAGTTGTCTCTGCGCTCTTGGGGTAATTTTGGTCGGCCGGCCACTCCTGGGAAGGTTCACCACTGTTCCATGTTTTTGCCATTTGTGGATAATGGCTCTCACTGTGGTTCGCTGGAGTCTCAAAGCTTTAGAAATGGCTTTATAACCTTTACCAGACTGATAGATCTCAATTACTTTTGTTCTCATTTGTTCCTGAATTTCTTTGGATCTTGGCATGATGTCTAGCTTTTGAGGTGCTTTTGGTCTACTTCTCTGTGTCAGGTAGCTCCTATTTAAGTGATTTCTTGATTGAAACAGGTGTGGCAGTAATCAGGCCTGGGAGTGACTACAGAAATTGAACTCAGGTGTGATAAACCACAGTTAAGTTATTTTTTAACAAGGGGGGCAATCACTTTTTCACACAGGGCCATGTAGATTTGGAGTTTTTTTTCTCCCTTAATAACGTAAACCTTCATTTAAAAACTGCATTTTGTGTTCAATTATGTTATCTTTGACTAATAGTCAACGGTTTTTGATGAGCAGAAACATTTAAGTGTGACAAACATGCAAAAGAATCAGAAATCAGTAGGGGGGCAAATAGTTTTTCACACCACTGTATATATATATATTTTTTTTTTGTTAAATTTCTTTAATTTTTGTGAAGCTGCTTTGAGACAATGACCATTGTTAAAAGCGCTATATAAATAAAATTGAATTGAATTGAATAGTCCTATCCTGGGACAGGTCATTTTTTTAATGGTCTAATACTTTTTGTAATAAAATCGTCTGATGTCAATTTGTAGACTGCTTGGTCATAAAGAAATCAATGGTCCCACAAAACACTTTGGTTTATATTTTACTAGTGTTTAAAAAGCTTGACTGATTGAAATATATGTAAAATGACATGTGTCATGAACTAACCTCGGTGACCAGAAGACGTAGCTTAGCGGTTAGCCCAATGTAGCGTGGATGGTAAACCCAAACGCGGAGTAACAGCGAGTAGGCAGGATAACCACGCGATTTATTCTAAGGACTCTCCCGAAAAAGGAGCAAGGGAAAAACACAAATTTAACCCGCGTCCTAAAATACACACACAACGATAGGAAGCAACAACCAAAAGACAGTGAGTACTCACGGTTTGATGAACGCCAACCTGAACCGACATGGGCCGAACTCAATGACTGAGCGGTAAGCCAACATTTGTTTACCTTTTTATACTTCCTGGTTTGGCGCCCGCCTTACTTCCGGGTCCTAGTGCCGGGCGCAGATTGAGTGTGCATGACAGTACCCCCCTGTCCAGGACCGGCTCCTGATGGTCCTGGGGTGGAGGATACCCCGCGACGGTAGTCTCGAATCAGTTCGGGGTCGAGAATGAACCGGGCCGGGATCCAAGACCGCTCCTCGGGGCCGTAGCCCTCCCAGTCAACAAGGTACTGCGTACCTCTGCCCCGAGGGCGCGAGTCAAGGATTCGGCGTACGGTGTAGGCGAGACCGCCGTCGATGGTCCGGGGAGGAGGAGCTGGGGGGGTGGGTGGAATCATGGGTGATGTGATGAATGGTTTGAGTTGAGAGATATGGAATACTGGATGGATCCGGAGTGCCGCAGGCAGCTGGAGCCGGTAGTGTCGTGGAAATTAATTGAAGACTCAGGCTTTGGTTTCAGAAGATAACGGCCTTTATTTATCATGCAATACCGGCCGGGCGAGGCTGCCAGAGTCACCCCGATCGCTAGCATTCCCCCAATTATATAGGCATCCTAGACAAAGGAATACATTCTATAAGCAATGATGTCATTCCAAACATCTGGACCTTGTTAGGCCTATCCGTTCTTGGGGGACTCAACGTATATATCAAATTCCTTGTGCAAGCATATTTTCCAGACATGTCTAGCTTCGCACGCATACCCCTGATTATTTCCAACTGGGATACCTTCTATTTCTTAAGAGTAATTAAAGTATAAGTAAAATCACATAAAATCTAAACAAACTTTCTTCCACACATCCCCCCTCTGGGGCTGACAAGTCCCATAATAAATGTTATCTGGAGTGCAAATCCATGTGCCAGCCCTTCTTACACTAATCTAGTGATTCAATTAAATCACTGGACTTTTATCAATGATCGACCCATGGATTCGCCCTCTAGTGGAGAATAGGCCAAACCTCTCCTTCCACCCTTGACTAGGAATAGGAGTAAAAGACTCGACCTCCATGACATCGTACGTCCCATTACTCAATGACATGACATGAACATGTACTTAATACAGTGATTTTCTAGGATTACATCAATTGGATAATCATATAACCTACAATGGAACATACAATTACACAATAACATAACATGAGTATGTAATTAATATAATGATTTTTCTTAGGATTACACTAACCTAAATAACCTGGACATCTTATACAGTCTAAAATGAAGCATGCATAATACAGTACAATGTTTAAAGCATATATAATGTCGAACAGCCGGGTCATAATGTAAGAACTTCAACCCAGATACTTTGCGTATCGTAGAGGGTCGCCTTTGGGGAGAAGCTAGGCCAGTGCTTTCACCCAAGGCATGGCTCATCATTAATCATCTTCTTCGTCCTCGTCCGAGGTGCCTGAATCTCCTCCTGATTCTTGGGAATCACAGTCTGAGCTGTAAATGTCTTTATCATAGGTTAGGGGTATTTTCTCATCTTGCCACTTTAACACCTCCATTTGTTGAACTGTAGATTTTATGACCAAGGACTTTAATATAGGAAGTACACAACAAAACAACAATCCTCCTATTAATATAGCAAATCCCAAGAACATACCAAATTTAGCAAACCATGCTCCCCAAGCTCCCAGTTTCAGATCTAGCCAGTCCCATATTTTATTATCCCTTCCAGCATTTTCAGTTACTTCCCGTCTCAGATTTTTAAGTTGATTCATGGCTTTAGTAAAAGTCCCATCAGGCGCTGTATTGTTAGGAATATAATTACAACATTGATCACCAAACAGAATGCACACACCTCCTTTCTCAGCCAATAACCAGTTTAGTGCTTGTCTATTTTGCCAGGTCATTGTACTAGTAGCCACTAATTGCTCTCCTAATGCAGCCAAAGCATCTTCTGTGTAGTTAATAAATCTCTGTTGATTATAGTAAATATAATTAATCCATTCAGCATTTTTGTTAGGTGTTATCCATATAAAAATTGACTCAAATCCAGATTTTACCTCATCTCTGGCTTTAAATTCATTAGGTATACCTCTGGGTTGTCCTACTGAGTCTATATACACGTTGGGATCAGGTTGGTAAGCCCTTTTATCATGCCTTCTGGTTTCGTCCAATTGTATTATGTTTGTCTCCTGACGCAGTCTTACTCTAGTACAAATTCCTTTCCATCCTATCGGTAAGGAGGCCATTAGGCGCTCCTTCCCACAAAGCCAATAAAAATCTGCTACTACTAAAGCTTGATCTTTAAATATTTCTATTGAAGGTGGTATTATAGTCTGGTTTTCGCAGGATTTTAAGGTGATATGTGTTCCATTTTTTACTCCTTGGGCTAGGAGGCCTGGTGCTCTTAAAGGTACCACGGATTCCCAAGCAGTCTTTTTGTCTAAAAACCAGGTGGTGGTACAGATTCCAGTAAAGTTTCCTAAATCCAGTGTCCCTTCTGGTTTATAAAAACACTCATATTCTTGTTTATGATCAATGGTATACCATTTGGGAATTTCTACTTTTCCTGGTTGTACTTTAATGTTTTTATTCATATCCCAATGCCCACACCAATCACCCAAATGTGGTCTCTCAAAATAGCTGGTATACTTGGAGTTTCCTAAAAATGACAAACATTCAGCAGCGCAATATGGCCTAAATATATCAGTTAAATGACAAAAGTTTCGATTGAAGTCAGCACATTTTTGATAGTCATGCGGATTTGGAACTACAGTTACCTTATTTAAGGGTGATTTGGAACATAATAGACAGTTATCCATACCCACCTCATTTGCTGTAAATGCTGCCCATAGGTACCACTCATTATGTCTGGCGGTGTCCCACAAAGAATCTAAATCATTATCTTTTACTGTACCATTACTCTTATTCTTAGTATGTCTACGTTGTTTCGATGGGTTAAATCTTTCAATTAAGTTTTGTACATTGGGGGTTATTGTTGTTATATCATTAGGCCTAGTCGACTGCTGTAAACTTAATTCTTGGGAAGTCTGATTGGAGCTGTGTACAGGTGAGCTGACCACGGCTTGGTGTAATACCTGAAAGATAATGATCATTAGGTTTGCTATCCACTTTATCTTCCCCATTTTTCTGCTTTATTTCCTCCACCCCTTTCACACAGATTTCAAGACCTTGTAGGTTTTTACTGTCGTTGGGTGGGTCCTCTTCTTCTGCACCTGTTCCCTTACTTACTTTAGGGACTCTTGTGCAATGGTTTAAATGATACCAGGTGGTTTTGCCTTCCACTTGGACTGCTGTAGGAGTGGCTGCTACAACATTGTAAGGACCCTCTCTCCTGGGCTCATGCCACTTTCTCCTGAACACTCGCAGATAGACCTGGTCTCCTGGAGTGATGGGACACGGAGCGTCTTTCTCTTCCTCCGTCTCCTTGTTCTTTTCCTGCACAAAGATTGCTTTATGTATGGCAGTTAGTTTCTTCATATATGATCTGAGTTCCAGTTGCAATTGTTCTAGCGGTGGCCCTTTATATGGCCCTCTACAGAATGGCACAGGCATGGGTCGACCCGTAAGCATTTCATGCGGGGTTAAGTGAGTGTTTCTGTTAGTTTGCATGCGATAGCTCATTAGTGCAAGCGGTAAAGCATCAACCCAGTTAAGTTTTGTACTAGCACAAATCTTATTAAGCTTGGCTTTGAGGGTGCCGTTTATTCTCTCCACTATACCCTGGGACTGTGGATGATAGACACACACAAATCTTTGCTTTATTCTTAACTGTTGTAGTACTTGCTTTACAGTTTTCTGAATGAACGCTGATCCATTGTCTGAACTGATTTCTGACGGAATTCCAAACCTAGGTATCACTTCCCTTGTGAGGAATTTGACAACTGTTCCTGACCCTTCATCTGCAGATGGTATTGCTTCTACCCATCTACTAAATCTGTCAATTATCACAAGCATATATCTTTTGCCTCGAGCATACTTTATCATGTCCACATAATCCATAACCAAATGCTTAAAAGGTCCTTCAGGTACCGGTATATGGCCAATAGGTGTCGCTGTTCCCTTTCTGACGTTATGTTTAGCACATATCTCACATGAAGCTAGGAACTCATCAACCATAGCATGCAGATATGGAGTCCAATACCCTTGTTGCTTGATTTTTCTCACAACCTCTCCTCTAGCACAATGGTCAAATCCATGAGCATCTGAAATCAAAATGTTCAACAAAGCTGTGGGTGCTATGATCAAACCTTCATGTGAACGCCAAATACCTTGTGCATCTTTCTGAGCTCCCCTCTGGAGCCACATAGAGTGTTCGTATGGACCTGCTTGATTTTGAATCCGAATAATATCCTCCAACTGTGGCTGCGGTTCTATAAGGACCACGGGCGCTTGCACAGCTAGTTGACACTTTGATGCACGCTTTGCTTCTAAGTCTGCTATGTTGTTACCCTTAGTAACATAGTTATTCCCCTTTTTATGGGCCTGACATTTAATGATAGCCAATCGTTTTGGTAGCATCATAGCAGACATTAGTTTACCTATTTGCTCAGCATGTTGAATGGGCGTTCCGTCACTCCTTTTAAACCCTCTTTGCTTCCATACTGCTCCAAACAGATGACATACACCATGCGAATAAGCTGAATCTGTAAAAATATTTGCCACTAGCCCTTTGGCTAATTGACAAGCAGCGGTGAGCGATTTCAACTCAGCTAACTGAGCAGAACACGGTTGTGAACAATGCTGAGATAGGATAGGTTTAAAATCTTCTCCATCCTTCATCACTACTGAATACCCTGTGTGACTACCTACATGATCTCTAAAGCTAGATCCATCAACAAAATAAGTCACTTCCGCTTCAGCTATAGGCTTAGATTCAAGATCAGGTCGTAACCGAGTAAATGCCAGTGAATTCGCCACACAATCATGAGGCACTCCTTCGTACGCTAAAGGAACCAATTCAGCTGGGTTAACCGTGTCACATCTCTTTATGGTAATGTCGGGATATGTGAGCAGTGAAGAATATGCTAGAATACGTGCTTGAGTAAGAACAAATTTTCCCTGTTCTATTAATTCTACCACTTTATGATGCGTGTAGATGGTTACCGGGTAACCCATAGTCAATGTGGATGCTTTGTCATATGCATAATGTACAGCTGCTAGCCCCTGTTGGTAGCAAGGTGGGTAGCCTTGTGCTACATTATCTAGCTTAGTGCTGTAGTAAGCTAAGGGCTGTTTTCTTCTTCCACTGCAGGTTTCCTGCATCAACACAGCTGAGGCATATCCATCAGCTCGGTTAGCCACATATAGATGGAACGGTTTGGTATAATCCGGTATACCTAATGTAGGAGCTGTTTGCATTTCTTTCTTGATGGACTCAAATGCTAACCGTGCATCTGTGTTCCATTTTAATGGAGCACTTAAATTTTGCAGTCCTTCTTCTCTCATTATCTCCCTCATTGGAGCAGTTTTTACAGCATATTCCTCAATCCAGTCAGCACTGAAACCTGTTAGGCCTAGGAAAGTCATCAACTGTTTAACTGTTTGTGGTAACGGTGCTTTACTTATGCCTTCTAATTGAGTAGGCGCTACGGCTATTGTACCATGTGAAATTAGCCGGCCTAAATATTCAACTTGAGGCTTGCAGTATTGCAGTTTAGCTTTAGACACTTTATGACCTCCTTGCCCTAGCTTGCTGAGTACCTTAATGGAATCCCTGTGGCATGCATCTAATGATGACGAGCATATCAATACGTCATCCATATATTGCACTAGATTACTTTCTATCATTAAATCTGCCAAATCAGCTTTCAATACCTGATTAAATATATGTGGGGCATGACGATATCCTTGTGCCATGCGTCGGTACGTATATTGTTTACCAGCATATGTAAACGCAAACAAGTACCTACTCTCTTCCGCCACTGGAATACTGAAAAAGGCTGAACAAAGATCGATCACAGTGAAATATCTGGCTTCGGGAGGGACATTGGTTAGCAGTGTGTGTGGATTTGGAACATCTGCTGGATAATCCTCTGTTATATTATTAATTGCACGCAAATCATGCACAAGATGCCATTTATTTGTACCTGGCTTGATCACCGGGAAAATTGGAGTATTACAACAACTCGTTGTCTCTTCCAGCACAGATGCTTTAACAAGACCTTCAATTGTGTTTTTTATTCCAGCTTCTGCCTCAGGTCGCAAAGGATATTGTCTTACTCTGGGAAGTTTTACATTTGGTTTAAGCTGTACATGAATTGGGCTGGCTGATTTAATTAGGCCTACATCTGTATCATGCCGTGACCATAATTCAGATGGGACTTGACTTTCCATTTGCCTATACAACTCATCTTCAGCCGTCTCAACTACCTCTGATGCTGATGCCATTTGTGTCTGTGACTTGCTGCTAACCACAACTTCATGAGGAGTACCAATTAAACTATTACCACACAAGATCTTGATGTAGTTCTTATCTGCAGAATGAAAAATCAACGGGTTAATGGTTGACTCCCACTGGACTTCAGTAGCTTCCTTCATCATTGGTCCTAAGTCCTTTGAACTGCTGTTTTGTCCTACATACAATGTCACATGAGGAACAGAATCAGTTACATTAAACCACGTCTTTACAAAATCACATTCATCTACACTGATAGCTGCTCCTTGCCTACCTATGATGATGTGTTGTGTAATTAATTCAACCTTGTTCCCTTTTGTCTCTTCCTGCCATTTCCGTTCTAGTTCAGTATCCTTTGATTGGTCATACATCATTGTACAGTGAAAAGCCGAACAGGGTAGCTGTGCTTCAGGAATCTGTGCTTTAATGAATTTTCCCCACTTATGAATTATTTGACTGACATCTTTTTCCAGCTGCCCTATCCAATACACATTTGCATGTGGCTCAGACATTACCATTTGATTTTTAATACCTGTCAAGTCGACGTACACCCCTTCTGGAGAACACCATATTTGCAGTCCTAATTTACATAATGCATCTCTTCCTAATAAATTAACCGGTGTCTGACTTGAGACTAATACAGGTATAGTCACACTTTTATTGTTTGTTTGTAGACGGACTGGAGCGGTCATTGGGATCAACTGCTTTTTACCCGAGAATCCTACTGTCTTGGCAAATTTTCCAGACATGGGGAGATGAGAGGCATGACTTAAATTTAAGCATGTATAAACCGCTCCTGTATCAACTAACATGGGTGTACTTTTACCGTCAACCTCAATATGTAACATGGGTTCTTGTTCTGCACTAGTTGTCAAAATAGGCAATTGGTTCTCCCCGGTAGGATTCTCTGGGCACCTCTAACACCCCTGACTCGGGGGCCACGGATTAATGGGTTCAACTCTATCTCGAGGAGGCTGCTGCCACCCGCCCACCGCCGCACCCCTTGGGTTCTGACGCCATGGATGTGAGAGGCAATTTGACCGGTTGTGTCCAGCTTGTCCACACCCCCAGCACACGCCTGGGGGGAAGTTCGACTGAGGATTTCTTTGTCCTCTAGGTTGTTGACTGGCTCTCCACTCCCTCTGGACTGGCCTTTGTGTGAAAACGTTAACGACAGGCGCAGGCATCTGGTTTGAGTTTGGAGAAACTGCAGCTGGTGACATCATCGCAGTGGATGCAGCCTGCTGGACTGTGGGTGTTGGATTACTTAGGGCCCTCACAGACAATTCCTCTGCTTCCTCTGTTCTTAGTGTAGCTTGGACCTTTTTCTTGTTCCTCTTTGTTAGTTCTTCTAGCTGTAATTGAGTCAATTTCCTTTGCAACTCTTTTTCTTGGGCTTTCAACTTCTGCTCATTTTTCCTATACTGTTCAACAGCATGTGAGACGTTATCACAGAACTCTTTGTGTGATTTAGAAGTTAAGCCGACCACATCTTCCAGTTTACTTTTCACTGGTTGAGGCATAGCATTTACTATGGTTTGTCTGAACAGCGTAGACAACAGTGCATCTCCCTCAGGATCACTTTCAGTCTCTTGCTTCCATTTCTTTAACTGCTTCTGAATGTACAGCGTTGGATTCTCTGTGTCTTCTAACTGTTCACCTTTTAATGCTTTTGGGTCAACCCTCGTGGGATACTCTGCACGCAAGGCATGCCACACAGACGGACGATAAGCATCAAAAACAGTTCCATCCATATGATATGTATCTACAGCCTCACTCAGGTCAGAAGAATGGAGGACTTCTTCCAGTTTTCCTACCCCCACAATCCTTGCCAGTAAAGCTTTAATGTCTCCCACCGACAAAAGTTTGCCAGATGTTTCTTCCTCTAAACATCGTATCCATTTACTCGCACCTTCCAGGACGCTTGGCAAGCGGTTGACAAGCCCCTCGAGATCTTGCGTTGCCCATGGAATGTATTGTCCCCGAGCACCTTTAATTAAAATTGGGAATTGTGGAGCTAGGTGTCTAAGTTTACCAGTGTTCCTTCCCTGTTTCCAACTGCCCATGTTAAATGACAGATCCTCCTCCTCCTCCTCTTCATCTTTTTCACTGCACAATGGTCTATGCCCAGTCCTTAATGTTGTACCTATCTGACTTCTTACTGGTGTTTTAACACTCCTGTCTATCTTCCCTCCACTCGCCTGCCTCTTTTCCTGTTCCTCTATCGTATCTTCCTTCCCATACACCCTTTTCACTCTCTGTAGATCTGCCCTTACTTCCTTGTAACAATCTAATGGTGTGTTTTCCTCTCTATCTACTTTCCTATCTTGCCTGCATCTCAACTTCACACCCGACTCTTCATAATCTTCTTCTAATTCTACAGGACCTTCCAATTTCATCTCACCAGAAACTCCCACCATGCCCTTAAGCATCGGAAAATGACCCTCAGTTTGTACATACGGAGGTGGTGTAACCACAGCTTCTATGTCGCTACTACGGGCCTCGTTTCCTGACTTTCTAGACTTTCGTCTTACTTGCTTTTTCTGTCTTATCAATTCCTCCCCTTCTTGCTTAAACAAAGCTAGGACTTCTCTCACCTGCTGTCTTTTTAACTCTCTCTGAACACGCTTTTTCTCTCTTGCTGCCGCTTTGTAATTTTTTATCAAGGTGTCCATCTCAGAACACAGTGCTAGATCAAATGTCCCCTCCTTTGGCCATTTTGTAATCATATCTTTAGTTCTCTTTTGCCATTCATTTGAGATCTTATTTATGAGTTCTGCACACAACGGATGCTTTAGCACTAAAGTCTCCACCGGAGAGGCTGCCATCATGCTGTAGCCTATGTCACCACTTAGATATTTAATTTTTAATTTTTATTTTTACTTTTATGCCTGTGTACTTACTTAATGGCTAAATTTACTTACAACAATATACACTCTTTTAGAATCACAGAAGTATCCACCTCCACTTACCAAGGCTCATCAATGATAGTCACTCCTTAATCTACACCACTTCACTATTTTCAAATTAACATTTGCCAAAAAGCACAGTATTTTTATTACACAGTGAACACTTTCATCAATTACCGATTAATACCATTTATAGAATCCAACCACATACACCACTCGACACTATTTATTTATTTCTTTATTCATAGGCATCCGCATTCAGACTTCATCCCAATTTTCCTAGAAAATTGGGCTTATTCTCTTCATACTTGTCCCCCTTGCTAATGAGGGCTCATTTCATCCACTCACACGTGTCCCTTTATTGATTATTATTTATGTATTTAATTATTAGGCTAGCTATTACTTAAATAGGGCTCATTCAGACACACGTCTCTGGTCTTGCAGCAAGCTGCCCCCCCTCTGAGGGTTGCACACACAATTCCCTCGGGAGGTCCAGCCTGCTCACAGCACACAGAGCTTATCTCATTCAACCAATTCTCTCTCTCTCTCTCTCTCACACACACACACACACTAGGCGAACACAGAGCTCTCACACATTCAGACAGAAACAGATAGACACAAAACATCACTTAGACACAAACAATTGCAATTGCGTTCAACTTAAATCAACTTAATGGCACAAATCGTGCTCCCCATACGAAGAGATATTAATTACCCCTGTCACTCATATCAATAAAACATAAGGGGTGATTTCCTATGATGTACAGTTGTACATTCCACATACGAACAGATATCAATTAAAAAACCACCAACCTCATACCATATAACATTTACGGTGGCTACAAAAATTGCTTATGACATACAACAGTACGTTCCTCATACAACGGGTATTTTTTTATTAATTGCTGGGTAACCTTACACAAGCAATATAACTAATTAAGCGCAATTCCTTATTAATTTGCTGCACTACCCATGCCATCCATCAAGGCCCACTTGACAATGAGTACAAATTAATACCGAGATTATCTACCTTTTTCCTGTCCTGTTATCTATCAAAGCCCACTTAACAAAACAAATAGACACTCAAATGCGCTTCCTCATACCGTCTGTTACTGTTGCCATCAATCAATGCCCACTTGACAACACCCAGACCAATGCAATGCTTATTTTATCAATTTACTATCAGTACAACAGTTAGTAAGTTTGATGCATGCATTCTTTTCTGAAAACAAAGCCCATTTTAAATTACTTGAGTTGGAGAGGTCTTTATCAGTGTCCTTACCACCATGGGGTTTCCCAGCAGACAACACAAACTAAGTATATAAGCAAAAGTTGCTTACCTTTTTTAGGTGGCCACCTGTTTGTGCTGCTCGCCCAGGATGCCCACGGTGATCAGCCACACCTTTGCCCCTTCTCCACCCTGCTCGCAGCGCCAAGATGTCGTGGAAATTAATTGAAGACTCAGGCTTTGGTTTCAGAAGATAACGGCCTTTATTTATCATGCAATACCGGCCGGGCGAGGCTGCCAGAGTCACCCCGATCGCTAGCATTCCCCCCATTATATAGGCATCCTAGACAAAGGAATACATTCTATAGGCAATGATGTCATTCCAAACATCTGGACCTTGTTAGGCCTATCCGTTCTTGGGGGACTCAATGTATATATCAAATTCCTTGTGCAAGCATATTTTCCAGACATGTCTAGCTTCGCACGCATACCCCTGATTATTTCCAACTGGGATACCTTCTATTTCTTAAGAGTAATTAAAGTATAAGTAAAATCACATAAAATCTAAACAAACTTTCTTCCACAGTAGGTGACAGGGTTGATACGATGAGTGATGCGATATGGTCCGACGAATCTGGGGGAGAGTTTTTTGGATTCTGTGCGGAGGTGCAAGTTTCTAGTAGACAGCCATACTTTGTCACCTACGTGGTACAATCGTCCCGGTGGGTGTCGACGGCGATGTTGGATGGCGTAGCGGGTGTTGGCTCGTTGGATGGCTGCGTTGGCGAGGCGCCATATTTGTCGACACCTGCGGACCAACTGTTGGGCCGAGGGTACATCAACCTCCGGTTCTTGGTGTTCGAACATCGGAGGTTGGAAACCATGGCACACCTCAAATGGGCTTAGCTTGGTGGCGGTGGAGACGTGAAGGTTGTGTGAAAGTTCCGCCCAAGTGAGGTGGCGGGCCCAGGAGCGCTGACGATCTGCCACGAAACACCTCAAGTAGCGCTCCAGTTGTTGGTTGGTCCGCTCCGTCTGACCATTGGTCTGAGGGTGGTAGCCAGATGAGAGACTACAAGTGGAGTTGATCAGACGGCAGAAGGCTTTCCAGAACCGGGCAGTGAACTGGGGCCCCCTGTCCGAGACGATGTCCTTGGGGAGCCCATGCAGTCGGACTACGTGCTCTAATATCAGCTCGGCTGTCTGTTTAGCTCACGGGAGTCCGGAAAGGGCCACCAGGTGCACAGCTTTGGAGAAACGATCCACAATGGTTAAAATGGTGTCCTTATCTTCTGAAGCCGGCAGGCCCGTGATGAAATCAACGGCAATGTGCGTCCAGGGCCTTCGGGGAACTGGGAGCGGGTGGAGTTCCCCGGGTGTTGGTTGGTTTGTGTCCTTGGCCCGGGCGCACACTGGGCATGCCTGAACGAACTCATTGACGTCCTTGGTGACTCATTGCCACCAGAAGGCACGGCGGATGAACTGGAGGGTGCGTTGGGTGCCTGGATGTCCGGAGATGGGAGTGGAGTGACCCCACTGGATGACCTCCGTTCGAAGGGTCTCTGGAACATAGAGTCGTCCAGGCGGCACACCTGCCGGTTCGTCCTCCGCAGGCTGTGCCTGGCGAACCCTGGTCTCCAGTTCCCAACGGAGTGGGGCGATGATTTTTGATGGTGGCAGGACAGGCGCGGGGTCCGCCCGGGGGCTGTCCTCTTCATGTTGTCGTGAGAGGGCGTCAGCTTTGATGTTCTTGGACCCCGGACGGTAGGACAGATGGAAATTATATTGCTCGAAGAACAATGCCCACCGCGCCTGTCGAGGGTTCAGCTGCTTAATGTTGCGGATGGTGATGAGGTTCTGATGATCGGTCCAGATGAGGAATGGTTCTCTGGCGCCCTGGAGCCAGTGTCGCCATTCTTCCAATGCCCACTTTATGGCCAGCAGCTCGCGGTCCCCTACCCCGTATCGCTGCTGAGTGGAATAAAATTTTTTGGAAAAGAAACTGCAGGGGTGCAGCTTCTGATCTGGACCTCGTTGTGAGAGGACCGCCCCGGCGCCCACATCCGAGGCGTCCACCTCCACAACGAACGGTTGATCTGCATCCGGGTGAAGGAGAATGGGGGCGGTGGTAAATCGATGGCAGAGTTCATGGAAGGCGGATATGGCCGTAGGGTTGAGCTGGAAGTGATGGGGCGAGAGTCGGGTCAGAGCAGTTAAGGGGGCCGCAACTGTACTGTAGCCCCGGATAAAGCGACGGTAGAAGTTCGCAAACCCGAGAAACCGTTACAGCTGCTTGAGGGTCTTGGGTAGGGGCCAATGACGCACAGCCTCTAGCTTCTGCGGGTCCATGGCCACACCCTGGGGCGAGATAACAAAACCCAGGAACGTGGTGGAGTGCTCGTGGAAAGTACACTTTTCCAACTTACAGTACAGTTGGTGGGCGACTAATCTCTTTAGTACCGCTCTGACGTGTTGAATGTGTTCGGTGAGGCTGTGTGATTAGATGAGTATGTCGTCTAGGTAGACGAATACCCATCTGCCGAGCATGTCTCTGAGGACATCGTTAATAAACTGTTGGAAAGCTGCTGGTGCGTTGCAAAGTCCAAAAGGTATTACCAGGCTTTCGTAGTGTCCTGTGGGGGTGATGAAGGCCGTTTTCCACTCATCGCCCTCTCTGATACGCACCAAGTTGTAGGCACTCCGGAGGTCCAACTTAGTGAAAATGGTGGCACCAGAAAGAGCGTCCAGGGCAGAGTTGGTAAGCGGCAATGGATGTCTGTTCTTAATGGTTATGTTGTTGAGCCCCCGATAGTCAACACATGGGCGTAGGTCACCGCCTTTTTTCTTCACGAAGAAGAACCCCGCGGCGGCAGGTGCGGATGAGGATGGTCGGATGGTGCCGTTACGTAGGGCCGAAGATACATATTCCTCCATCGCCTGAGTCTCGGAGGTGGATAGGGAGTAGAGATGGCCGCGGGGAGGAGTGGAACCCGGCTGAAGGTCAATCGCCAGGTCGTAGGGGCGGTGAGGCGGTAGGTGAGTCGCCCGTCGCTTACAAAATGCTTCAGCCAGGTCCTGATAGGCGGCGGGAATGGCGTTGGTGTCGACGTCGGGGGCCTCGGACTCCCTAGAGCACGTCCCAGCCGAAGCCCGTAGGCAGAGTTCTGAACAGGTCGGGCCCCACTGTAGGATCCTGTTTTGATTCCAGGAAATGAACGGATCGTGCTGTAGTATTTCTTCAATACAACTTATTATGACTTTTAATAAATCAGGATCAGTATCTACATATTGCAGCTGTTTTGCAAAATGTCCCTTTGCACCACCTGGGGGTCATTTCACAAAATGCAAATAATTAATTTTGCCGCAGCAGTAAGAATGGCGGTTACTTTACACTGGTCGGCCATAATAACATTATGACCACCTTAATATTGAGTAGGTCTCCTTTTTGCCACCAAACCTATGTGTTCCGACATGTTTCTAGGAAAAACAGCAAGAATCCTTTTCAGCAATTAGAGCTAAATTCACTCTATTAATTAAATTAATGTACTGTATATTGGATCAGACTACATTGGGAAGGCTTCACTCCACAAGTGCATCAATGAGCCTTGGCTGCCCATGATCCTGTCACCGGTTCACTGGTTTTCCTTCCTTGGACCACCTTTTGTAAATCCTGACTACTGCAGACCGGAAACAAGAGCTGAAAAAGAGCTAAAGTTTTGTAGTTGCTCTGACCCAGTTGTCTGGCCATCAGGAATTTGAATGACTTTGGGCCAAACTGTGAGGGTCAGAGCAACTCCAAAACTGCAGTTCTTGTGTTGTTCAATACACATTCACAATATTGTCACACACACCCACACCGCGACCGGCACTATGACCCGGAAGTAGCACGGTCGCAAAGACAGGAAGCATAAAAGCAAACAAGATGGTGCTTCACATCACTCAATCATTGAGTTCAGCCCATGTCGGTTCAGATCGTTTCTCTACCAAATCGTGAGTACTCATTCTCTTGGGTTTTACTTTCTGTCTATGAGTGTGTGTTTATAGGACGCGGGTTAAATTTGTGTTTTTCCCTTGCTCACCTTCTGTGAGAGTCCTCAGACTAAATCGCGTGGTTATCCTGCCTACTCGCATGCTTCCGCGTTTGGGTTCACCATCCACGCTACAAAGGGCTAACCGCTAAAGCTACGTCTTCTGGTCTACTCAGGTTAGTGCATGACAGAATGACTGAGTCTTACGCGGTGAACCCAGCGGATCATGCGCACCTCTGTGATGTGGTTGATCGGCATGCTGCGCTCATCGATCAGTTATCCAGAGAGATCACTAATCTTCGCCGGAGCGTCCAAGACGTCGAGGCCTTGCGCCGCGAGGTGGCGGAGCTTCGGCGGGAGAACGCGGATCTCCACGCGGCTGTTGCTGACGCGGCTAGCCGGCCCCCCGTCGCGGAGGCTTCGCCGCCGCATCCCCCCTCCCCCCTCCACCTTCTGATCTTTTTCTCTCATTACCAGAAAAGTGGAATGGCACGGACAGGAAGTGTATTGTGTTTCTAAAAGTGCTCGATCTGGTGTTTGAGTTTAATTCCACCAAATACTCCACCGATCGGCTATGCATTGCCCTTGTCGTCTCGTTGCTAACAGGGCAGGCAGCTGAGTGGGCCACGGCAGTTCCTCACTCAGATACAGACACCGCCCATTCATATAATGAATTCACCCATCAACTTAAGCTCACTTTTGAACACCCTGCGGGCCAGGTGGAGACCGACGCCAAGCTTTATCACCTACGGCAGGGAGGATTGTCCATGAGCCGATATACAGCTATACAGATATACAGGAGTTCCTACTGTAATGGAAAAATCATATTTTAATTATGTATTAATCCTATTTGATCCTTGTAGTAAGTGTGTAACGTAGACGTTAGACGTTTGAACTTGTCTGTCGAAGCTTAGAGACAAGGCCGAGAACAGAATAGAAACAACCTGATTGTAGTTGTCCCTGAATAAATGATAAGGTATGGACATCTGGTCTGGGGCAGATAAAGAGTCATGAGTTTGAATGTAGGAACTTCATGTACGGGGCATGATTATGTTAACAGAGATGTTTGTGTATAAAATAGGTCAGCTAGAGAAAGAGATCACCTTTCTCTTTGCTGCAACTGTTTGCTGTATGAGACTGGTCCTTCTGCAGAAGTTTAAAATAAAACCTTTGTTACTTTGCTCTTACCCAGTGTATGGATTACTTGTCTTAATAATATTGGTTTCAGAATTTCCACCACAACTTGGCGTTGTCGGCAGTTCTCCGTGTTTGAGGAAGGCATTGGAGAATCCCGGGGAGGCGTAAGCGCTGACGCCTTGAAGGCTTTTCACTTCATCTCAAACGCTTAATTGGCAATCGAGTGTGAGAGGACCGGGGATTCACCATGTCACCTCAACACCGGAGTTAAAAGAACTAAAATAGTGTGGTAAGAAAATTTTTTAAGTTGTAAGTTTTTAAGTTGTAATTGTCAAAGTTAAAGTAAGTTGTAATTGAGTAAGAAGTGCGCTTTCTCACAGTGGCTGGGATAGATTTAAACTTGGATCGAGTCTGGGATTCGTGAAAAGTACCCAAAAAAGTGCAAAGGCGCACAAAACAGAGAGAGATAGGGTACTGGTTTCGCCTCGATTCCGAAAAACTTGGCCCCGCAGCAGACGTGCTCGGTGTGAGGACCTCCGGAGGTAAAGCAAGTCAGAGTGCAGGGTTGCAAGGTGCACACGTAAAAGTCAAGAGGACTTTATGGGAAAAAGGAAAAACAGTCAAGGGGACTGTTGAGGTAAATTAAGGTAGAGTGTAAAGTGCACCGGTAAAGTCAAGAGGACTTTACGGCAGAGTGCAAGCTGCACCGGTAGCAGTCAAGGGGACTGTGAGAGCACTGTGAGTTAGTGGCATGCGTAAATTGACAAGTAAAAATCATGGGTAACAGCAAAAAAAAAAAAAAAAAAAGATTGTTACGCTTGTGGCGTTCCTTGGTAAAGATAACATCTAAATTATGTTTGAGAAATGTGGAAATCCAGGGAAAACAAAAGAAAAAAAAGAGAAATGTAGAATTATTAATTACTGAGATTGCTTTTGAGTTGTGGATGTGTGAATCATGTGTAGATAGATAATTACAATAACAAAAAGAAAAACAAAGTAAACATTAATTGGGTAGGATTTAATATGTGGAAGGCAGAAGCAGAACCTAGAGAAAAATGCATACAACCTAAAATGCAAGCACAAAACATTGATTCTTTTCAGTGTGTTAAGTCTGTTTCAGATCCCGACCTGGACGGCTGCCCCCCGCGACCCCCAGCTATTAGACAGATAGCCCCTTCAGCAGATCCAGTAAGACAGCATGGACAAGAGACTTCTCAGCAGGCCCCAGGCCTCAGCACAGCAAGCACGGCTCTGTCTCCAATTTCGTCACATACTCGAACCAAGGCTCAGCTGAAAAGAGAAAAGGCTGATCGACAACCACCACCTGATGACAGCGAGGACGAGAGAGAGGAACTCTTAGGAGCTACAGGAAGTGTTCATCAAGTAATCACTGCTCCAATGATGGAAGTAGCAGGGGCGGATGGCACAGCGATGCTTGTTCACCGACAATGGACAATAAAGGACATCGAAAATGCACATGGACAACTCCCAGACCCGAGAGAGACGGGAGGACAGAAATTCGGTGATGAAATGAGCAGATTTTGCTCAGAGTTTCGCCCGACATCTTATGAAATGCGACGACTTTTGGGGAGAAAACTAGGTGCGGACTTTGCAAAGATTAAGTATTCCTGGCCAACGGACAATGTTTTCGCACGGCGAGCTCAGGCTGATCATGAAGAAAACCAAGCATTTAACGGTTTTGTGGTGTGCCTTACAGCAGCGTGTAAAGAAGCGTTCCCAGGAAAAATGGATATGACTAAAATATCAATGTGCAAACAACAACCAGGAGAGAGCGTGTCACACTATCTCACCCGTCTCACTGAGGTACATGAAGCAAACAGCGGGTTGGAGAGGCCTGCAGACATGTCTGTGGCAGCAATTTCACCGTATGAAGCACATTTGAGGAACAGTTTCATAAATGGATTACAGGAGGACATCGCTCAGAAGGTGAAAAACACATGTGTTGGATGGGACACTGGAAAACTTAGTCTCATTGAACAACATGCAATACACGCGGAAAAGCTGGTATCACAAGAAAAAGATAAGCGCAACAAGAAGAGAGAAGACCAGAGTCACAAAGCTCAGCTGGCAGTGTTGCAGATGGTAAGACAAACTGCGGATGGACAGTACAGGAGACGTGGACGAGGACGAGGAGGCCGTGGACGTGGGAGAACAAATGGCTGTTATGCATGTGGAAGTGAAGACCATTGGATTAGAGACTGTCCGAGAAGGAGCAGAGGAGAGGAATGGATTAGGAGAGGTGAGGATCAGGGTGGAAATTGACAGAAAAAGGCTGGGGGTGTGGGGAGAAGACCCGAAGGAGAGGGTGAGTCAAAACATTTTTTTCCTACTAACACTTTTTGCTCTGATCGCAATGAAGAAAAGCTTGCTATCTTTTTCAATTATTCAATTCACGTTTGTATCTTAGAAACATCCACACATGCTACGTATGATCTTGAAGTATACAGTATCAGTTAAATGCCAACAATGGAATTGCAGCTCCATGACAAACTAAATTCATTTTGCTACATTCCATGCAGGTCATTCAGTCATTAAAGTGTGTGAATTTGACAGTTTAGTGAAACAGAGTGGCAGATTCCTGAACTCTGTGGGCACTTCAGGACATGCAGCTGAAAAGAGCCTCATAAAGCCAAGCGTGTGGCTTTTTCCCTGGTGTACATGATAAATTTAGAATTTTTGCTCTTACTGCTGCCCAGTAAATCTATTGGGGTGAAGATTTCATATGTTAATTAGGTATAAAACTCTTGAGACTAAACCAGTATTGAGCCTGAGGATTTCACTCTTGTGAAATGTGATCCGTTGCCCCTGTTGTATGTGTATGAATGGAAGCTCTGCACTTCAACTGTGAGTTCAGTAAATGCTACGATGATAGACAAATATATACCAGTAAATACATTATGATATTATATATGTGTCACATATCTCATTTCTTTAAAGATAAGCTCAGATGTGTAGTTAATGTGGATATACAGTAAGGAGTGTGCACATGAGAAAATGTAGCACAGTAAAGTGTCACAGTAATGTCGCTTAATCACAGTAGGGACACCCCTAATGTGTTATTGGATAAAAGTAATAAGGATGAGGGGAAAATGAATAAATAAAAAATATTGGGCCTTTGAGTGACATGTGGTATGAATGAGAGTGATTGAGAATGAATGTCTTATCTGACATTACATTACAGCCACAGAGAAACAAATGCTGATGAAATGCTGATAAATCATGTGTTAAAGTATAAAAGAACTGTATATATTACAGGACCTACAGTCACAAGACCTGGCCAGGCAGAAAAAAATTAAGTTATCAGCATGCGGAGCTTTTTCTTTTCTTTTTAAAAAAAAAAAAAAAAAAGAATTTATGTTTATCATTACTCACTAAAATGTAGTGAGTTGTTCTAAAGGGGAACCAAGATGGCGCCGGTGAGGTCGGCTGCCGTCACGACTGCTCTGACCACCTTTTCTTTGTTTTTGTTTTTTAAGTTAGTTTTCAGTGTTTTAAAATCGGCAAAATCACCACCATTGAGTACATTAGGTATGATAGAGACACTCTTGTTTCTATTGGTATACAATGTTCTAAAGGGGAACCAAGATGGCGCCGGTGAGGTCGGCTGCCGTCACGACTGCTCTGACCACCTTTTCTTTGTTTTTGTTTTTTAAGTTAGTTTTCAGTGTTTTAAAATCGGCAAAATCACCACCATTGAGTACATTAGGTATGATAGAGACACTCTTGTTTCTATTGGTATACAATGTACTCACAATTCGACGGTTTTAACTCCGGATCCGAGCTGGCCGAGTGAGATCCTGAGGGAGAACAATGGACGTGACGCGAAGTGACGGACCCGAGGGAAACGAGCTGGCGTGAGGAACCGGCTCCGAGCCCGTGCACACCGCACACCTCTGCCTAGCATCCTGCTCGCCAACGTCCAGTCACTGGAGAACAAACTGGATGACCTCAGGGCCAGGATAAAGTTCCAGAGAGACATTTGGGACTGCAATCTCCTCTGCTTCACCGAGACATGGCTGAACCCAGCGGTGCCAGACTACGCCATACAGCCGGCCGAGTTCTTCTCGGTTCACCGCATGGACAGGACGCGGGACTCGGGGAAGTCAAGGGGAGGCGGCGTGTGCTTAATGGTGAACAACAGCTGGTGCAACAGCGCGAGCGTTGTTCCTCTTACACGCTCCTGCACACCAAACCTGGAACTACTGTCCATCATGTGTCGTCCATTTTATCTTCCACGGGAGTTCACATCGGTCATAATCAGCGCCGTTTACATACCTCCACAAGCGGACACTGAAACTGCCTTATGCGAGCTGCATGAGGCGCTCACACAGCACCAGACACAACACCGGGACGCTGCGCTCATTGTGGTGGGGGATTTTAATAGTGCCAACCTCAAACGCGCAGCGCCGAACTTTTATCAGCACATCACCTGCCCCACCAGGGGCGAAAGGACACTGGACCATTGTTATACCACGGTCAAAGACGGTTACAAGGCACAATCTCGTCCAGCGTTTGGTAAATCCGACCACGCCGCCATTTTCCTCATGCCAAAATATAAACAGAGGCTGAAACAGGAAGTTCCGGTCCTGAGGGAGGTCGCGCGCTGGACGGACCAATCGGTGGCCGCGTTACAGGACGCACTCGATGACGCAGACTGGGACATGTTTAGAAACAGCTCCGATGATGACGTCAGCGTGTTTACGGAAGCGGTTGTGGGATTTATTGAAAAGCTGGCAGACGATACGGTAGAGAAAAAGACTATCAGAACGTTTCCCAACCAGAAGCCGTGGGTGGATAAAACCATCCGCGACGCTCTGAGATCTCGCACAGCTGCCTACAACACGGGACTTGCATCGGGGGACATGGAACCGTACAAGGCTGCGTCATATAACGTCCGGAAGGCGGTGAAAGAGGCGAAGCAGCGCTACGGGAGAAAACTAGAGTCACAGCTTCAACAGAGTGACTCTAGGAGCCTGTGGCAGGGACTGAGAACAATAACGGACTACAAAGCACCAACATCCGGTATGACGAACGCGGACGCGACTCTGGCAGACGAGCTGAACACATTTTACGCTCGCTTCGAGGCTGCAGCTAAAGACGCTAGCAATGCTAATGCTAACGGCGCTAATGCTAATGGCGCTAATGCTAGCGGCGCTAACGGCTGCAGACAGGAAGACACAGTCAGCACCGGGAACGCGCTCATCATCTCCGAGCACGACGTGAGGAGAGCCTTCAAGAGAGTGAACACCAGGAAAGCAGCAGGACCAGACGGCATCTCAGGTCGTATTCTCAGAGCCTGCGCAGACCAGCTAGCACCTGTGTTCACTGAGATATTCAACATCTCTTTATCTCAGTCGGTGATCCCCACATGCTTCAAAGAGTCCATTATTGTTCCTGTTCCAAAGAAACCACATCCTGCTTCTCTCAATGACTATCGCCCTGTAGCCCTCACCTCAGTAGTGATGAAGTGCTTTGAACGCCTTATCAGAGACTTCATCATTTCTTCACTACCCGACACACTGGACCCACTACAGTTTGCATACCGTCAGAACCGCTCCACAGACGATGCAATCTCTCATCTCCTCCACACATCACTCACTCACCTGGACACTAGGAAAGGGAATTATGTTAAAATGCTCTTCATCGACTACAGCTCTGCTTTTAACACAATAATTCCTTCCACACTCACCACCAAGCTGGAGCACCTGGGACTGAGCTCATCTATATGTCAGTGGATCTCCAATTTTCTGACTGGCAGACCACAGGCAGTAAGGATGGGTGGACATGTCTCAGCTACACTCACTCTCAGCACTGGAGCCCCCCAGGGTTGTGTTCTGAGCCCCCTGCTGTACTCTTTGTACACCCACGACTGCGTGGCCACTACCAACTCCACCTCCATCATCAAGTTTGCTGACGACACCGTCGTGGTCGGACTGATCACTAACAATGATGAGTCGGACTACCTAGAGGAGATTGGAAATCTGGAGAACTGGTGCCAGAGGAACAATCTCCTCCTGAACGTCAGTAAGACAAAGGAGCTGATAGTGGACTTTAGTACAAAACAGGAGAGGAACTACCAGACCCCCGTCATCAACAGGAGCCCAGTGGAGAGAGTGGACAGCTTCAGATACCTCGGTGTTCACATCACGCAGGACCTATCATGGTCCTGTCACATCAACACCGTGGTGAAAAAAGCCCGGCAGCGTCTCTACCACCTCAGACGCTTGAGAGACTTTAGACTGCCCTCCAAGGTGCTCAGGAACTTCTACTCCTGCACCATAGAGAGCATCCTGATGGGAAACATCACGACCTGGTTCGGGAACAGCACCATGCAGGACAGACGAGCTCTACAGAGGGTGGTGCGATCAGCCGAACGCATCATCCCCACTGAGCTCCCTGACCTGCACTCCATCTACAGCAAGCGGTGCTGGACTAAGGCCAGGAAGATCATGAAGGACCTCAGTCACCCCAGTAATGGACTGTTCTCTTTGTTGCGGTCTGGGAAGCGATTCCGCTCCCTAAAGGCCAACACAGAGAGACTGAGGAGGAGCTTCTTCCCGCAGGCGATAAGGTCTCTCAATCACACCTCCACACAGGACTAATAACATCTTTTAAGCTCACAACACTGACTGGACAATCATGGACACATTCATACACACTTGCACTAAATACTCATACATCTGGACAATTGCACATGTCACCTTTCATGCATATTTGCACAACCACTGACACTTTAATACCATATTTCTATATTTTTGCAACATTTTATTATGCCCTTATGCACAGTTAATTTTACAAATTTTACTAGTTAAAATTATTTCTTTAGTATTTCCTTTTTATTGATTATTTATTTTACGTACAAGATTTTATTTTCTTATTTTCTTTTTTTTTTTAAGGTCACTGGCGGTCGTATAAAAGCATTTCACTGCATATTATACTGTGTATGATTGTGTATGTGACTAATAAAATTTGAATTTGAATTTGAATTTGTATGGGCTAATGGGAAGCACGATGTAGGTTTAATTAAGGGAAGTGAACTGGTGGTGATCACCCCAAAGTGAAATTTAGGCCCTACAAACTTCATACTGTATCTACCCGAGTCTTTAACTGAAATAATTCCAGTGTTTAATTCTTTATTTTAAAGCTGTTGTCATGGTAAACATCAGCAACTTCTTATTGTCCAGCAGAACAACGTCATAAAGCAAACCATATAAAAGCTACAATTCGCACATACAAGTCATATCTTAGGTCAAATTGTTTTGGAACAAGATAAAACTTATTCTAAAATATTCTAAAACAAATAAGAAAATTGACGCTAAAGTAGAAATGTAAAAAGTAAAAGTGTTTTATTGCAGAAAAGTTAATTTGATCTGCAGTATGCAATCCTCGAGGCCCCAGTGAGCTACACACTCATGGAAAGGGTCTACTGGCCCACAGTGCACTTAGCTGAACTCAGGAAGCAAGAACAATCTTTAATTGAATCAAATTTGGCAGTATAAACTACTTTAATATTGGACATTTCAAATTCTAAAAGGCCTTTTACAAAAACTGTTGATGAAAAGAATTGTTGCATGATTTCAGACTGGCTGCAAAAAAAAAAGAGAGAGAGAGAGAGAGAGAGAAACAATGAGATCTTTATCTCACTTCTCAGCCAAATCAGATCCTGTAGCAGCAGCATCACCCCTGTGTTTATGTCCAGTACCAGAAGCTGAGAAGGCAGGTGTAGAATAAAGATATATAGTGGGCTACAGTAATTTGACATTTCTAGTTCATGAAGTTTCAGTATCTTTTATACAGAGAAGAATCACACTTATTTGCAACAGAATGGTTAAAGTACAATACTAAATTATAAATATCAATGTGGAAAGATGTATTAGTTCTAACCCTCTAACTCCTTTCTTTCACTGTTAAACAACTTTGTTCCACTAGGATTGATCCACAGTAAGCGCCGCTACAGAATCCGGATATACAGTTACAAAATCGGAATGGCGATCCCGCCGCGTATACCGCCGTTTAAAGGCAACAGCGGCCAAAATAAATCAGTTGCATTTCAAAGTCATTCGTAAAATGGCCACCAGGTGGCGCAAAGTGACATTTTCATTCATCGCAGTAAATACAAGTGATGGTAATTTCCACAACAAACATGAAAAATCTGAACCAGAGCTATTAATGTGTACTGTACAATAATGAGTAAAAAAAAAATTATAGTAGATTTATTAACTGAAATAAATGACCATATTTTTCAAGAGAATTTTCAAGCCCCACTCATCAAACAAAATTATAACGAAATCGGCCAAGTTTACTATTTATTTAAATATAAATTTATAAACCAATAAGATCAAATAACACCAAGTTATTATTATAACAGGCTTACTTCGTCACCAGAGATCTGCAAAGCCCCGGTTCAAATCCCGAGTGATGATGTTTTAAAATTGTTTTATTTTAAAACTAAATAAAATGTTTTAAGTGCGCTTAAGATAGAGTCTTATAAAGGCTATGTAGACTTATATAGTTTTATTATATATTTTTTGCACATTAATCTGAGTCCTCATCTGTTAGATCTGTTTAGTTTTTTTTTGCCGGCTTTGCGCGGCAGCGTGCGGGAAGCTGTGAAAATGCCCTTCATTACCTGTAGGGGGCAGGCGTGTTTCAGTCTGAAGTATTGAGTGTCTACTGAAGCTGAAAATGTGTCCAAATTAAACCGTGCATGCGTGTTTGGAGACGCTGTGCCCGCGCTGTGTATCAGTCGGTTGGGAATCATCATGGAGTTACTACACGGCGTGGCTGCAGCTGGAGTTTGTCGTGTTCGAAATAAGTTTAGCTTTCTTTTTTGGATGTGATTCTCGCTTTCATGACTCCCAATTAATGTTCATCTTAATCTCAGGACTTACAATTAGCAATATTTCAGTTTTTAATAGTGTGGAGATTCATAAATAAATAAATAACGAACCGAGCACGCGGATTAATACACCGAGATGTGTGTTTCTTACCCCCACAAGTCGTGAAAATGGTGTGTTAATAAGTTACAAGTTAAATTTCAACTGAAAAGAACCTGTACATATGTTCATACAGTATTGAAAGCAGCTCTAATTTGTCTAAATCGCATTGCAGACAATAAAAATAAGTAGAGTCATCCTGTGACCCTGCATGCTTAATCTTTCCACACATGATTCTTGCTTCTCACTTTTTCTTTAATCCCTCACTGTTCTATCTTGTATTTTTCTAACGGTGTCAGAAACTTTGTGTTAGTAGCACTGCTTGACATGCTTGATGCCTTCCTCTTTTGTAATTTGCTTTGGATAAAGCTAAAACTTACAAAACATTAAGAAATGCCTAAATGTAGTTGTACGAATAAACGATTATGTAATGATACAATGTAAATATTTTCACAGAAACAAAGCGTGAAGATGAGACATGAGACATTTCTTATTAATTATACAATTTATTAATACCTTGAATATAGTGTTTGTTGCATTGGACAGAAGCATATAAATGCAAATGAATATATAAATCTGAGTAATTATTGAACGAATTTTCATGTTTGGACTAACCCTTTATATACAAACTCAGCATTCATCATAGGATTTCCTGACACTGTAAAGGTGCAGAGTAATCTATGGAGTGTAGCCATCTCATGCCATGTTTTACAATGTTGTATTGATGCAAGATTATTGCTAAAGCAATTTAACCCAAGTTATGAAGTGATGGTTATTTTTTATCAATTATTTTTATTTTTTTTCTCTGTGAAATGAAGTCAGCACAGGTTGAAGCAATTCAGATTTTTTTTTTGTTTCTCAAAATAAATTATTTCTTGTAAATTTTATGCAGGGGGACAGACGAAGTGATGCCAGTATGCACCTTCTTAAAATCCTTGTCGTCTGTGCTGTTGAAGGGGAAGGACCAGTTGGTGTATCCATAATCCTTGAAGGAGAGGAAATTTTGCAAGAATGTGGCAATAGCTCCGAGCACTGCGCTACACATTTGAGCTATTTTCAGAAAGTGCTTCTAGAACTTGATGGGATTAAGCTATCACCAAAAGTGCAAGCTTTAAAGATGAAGTTATCATCTTAAAACATTTGATTTGGCTTGACTACAAGTCTTTACATGTTGTGTTTACATGTCCAGCTTAAAATGTTTTAATGCTTTATGGTTTCAATGGCATACTTTTAAGTGCACTAGTCCAGAGTGCTAATTTGAATGTTGCAACTTCACTGCTTCAGAGGGCTATTAAGTTTTAACGTTTATTCTACAGTTTGTTTAATGTATTTTCTGCTGTATTTTATTTCTAAATGAATGCTGTATTTTATTTATTTATTATTATTATTATTATTTTACACAATTTTGTTTAAAACAAGTATTTCAGGCCCTGGTGCCGTGCAGTTGTTTCTATGGATGCAAAATTTAGCTGAATGCCCTTTTATTAAAAAGACAACTTGTATCTAGACTGTGAATGTCACAAATATTTGGTAATGTTGGTGAATAAACTGTTTAATTATATTTTAGTTGTGTGATTTATGAAAGATGTTCCTAATGTTACGTCAGAGGACATGCGCCGATGTTTATCACACATTCCAATAAGAGAGAGATTACTCACGCCACAAGTTTTTTTTGCGCCGTATTTCGGTTTTTAAAAAAGTTGCTCATTTTCACCACGAACACGGATGAGCCTTCGGGTTTCCTCAGCCGTCCCTATAATATAAATTACAAAACTGTGGTCACGTTGCAATAAGTAAGAATAGTGTAAGCACCGTTCATTTACATGTACACATATGGCCGTAAGCAAAACAAACAATGCGTTATCAAATGCTCGGCAAACAGCCGTGCTACTGAACTTTCATATTTGTTTGTAGCATGCAGTAAAGTGTATGTGACATAAAATATATATTTGTAATATCGTGCAATCTGTGCTATCCGCTAGCAAACTTTAGCGATTTTTTTGCAAACGTTTCTTTACAGAACATCACCATAAACACAAACACAAGACTAAAGGTAATATACATATAATGAAAACTTGTCATAAAAATCTTTATTAATGGTAATTAACATTTATGTCTCTGCTTGCTCGAGTGAGCAGCCATGTTGAAAACTTCGCTTAGCCCTTCGTTTGAAGTGAGGTCCCGAAAAATCTTCGTTTGGAGGGCTATCTGGCCCTTCCCCCTCCCCCTACACCTCCAACCAAAAGAGAAATGAGACACCTCTACCCCTGCACGTGAACGCGCCAAGTGGAAGGGTAGGGGGAAGGGGTTTGGTATTCAGCCTTAATATTGGAGCAATAAAATTTACTTAAAATCTATGTGTCCAAATTGTTACGAGGATTTTATCAAGTAAATCTTACAAGTTCTTTTTTTCAGTGAATGGTGAACACGATGATTTAAGAATTTAATTAAATACGAATATATATATATATATATATATATATATATATATATATATATATATATATATAGTGTGTGTGTGTGTGTGTGACCGGTGCAAGGGCCATTGTCACTCATACTGTCGTAGTTTTTAGAGCCCTAAAAAAGCATTCGCTAGTAAGTAAGTAAATAAAAGACAAATGAATAAATAGTTTTAAATTATATATATATAATGGAAATATGTATAAAGAAAATATAATAAATATTTTCATGTTTAATTACAAAAAAAAAAAACATTTTAATGGTTAGTGACTGTTGCAGACATTTACACTATTTTTGAGAACTATTAAGTTCTCCTTCAACGTGTCATAGCCGATAACTGTCCCTTTGATCTGCTGGGTACGGCGGGGCGTCGAGTGCTGATCAGTGTGTGTAAAGTACGCTACTTTACACTGATCAGCAATCGACGCCCTGCCATACCCAGCAGATCAAAGGGGCACACTCATAAACTCTCCGTGTGCATCACACAAACTCTCCGTGCACGCACATAAACTCTCCGTGCACACACACACACACACACACACACACAATTTATAGATAAAATGCAGACATAAACACGCCACCCCCCAGGAAAACAACAAACACAAATATATAGACTACAGTACTCGCTTTTCCAACATGCTAGCGCGCTCCGATGTGAGCCGATTTATTCAAGTCATAATTAGAGAATATAGAGAGATTAATAACAGAGAAAGCATAATAAGATGTCTATACAGTAAATAAAAAGAAAAGTATCAAATCCAACTATTAAGTTTGATTTTATTGCTATCATTAACCATTTATGTTATATATTTATTTTATTTTATATTACATTATTTTTTATATACTATATTTACACAATGCTTGCTCTGAAGAACTTTATCTAAAAGCCAGACTGACCAAGTTTCTAATTCACTGAATAAACCAGTATTAGACACAGATATACGATATGGTAGTATATACAATGAAAAAGCTATTTACACGAGTGCTCAAATGTAAAGCAAACGCAATTATTAATTTATTGTGTATATTTAACTTCATTCAGCCATTTAAGTTATATGAAGAATAACGTTCCTAACCCACTATTATTTTAATCTTAAATAAAGTTGGCCTAATACAATATTGTTTGCAATGCTGAAGCAAACATGATTTTGTTTTAGTCTATTCGCTGAATACAACGCGACCCACATCACCTCTTGGTGAAGACCCACAGAAACCGTTACTGTAATCCCCCTTCTCACCTACAGTATCCTTGGTGTGAAAGTTATCAAACCGGTTTCGCTGATGGGGTAATTCTGCTTCAAGCACTTTCCGATGCTGTTGCTAGGAAATTCCACCCCACAGCCCACAACAACAAGCAAATAAGAGACATAATTAACGAACTTCTTAGAAAGAAAAGATTGAGTTTTCTCTTTTCTAAAAAAAAATAATTAATGAATACTCTTGCTTTTGTAAAGATTTTGAGTGACCATTTTCCATATACAGTACGGCCTGCTTTATTATATATTTAATAAAACTTTATTGCAACTAAATTGTGTGTGTGCCTTATTGAATATTTAATAATGAATATTCCGGAACATTGTTGTCCATACGTTTTACAGTATGTACAGTATATTGAAAACAGTGAAACATAAAACACAAACCGAAAGGACAAATTAAGGAATGTACGAAACATTAACACCTTTACCGTGTTCAAATAAATACTGTAGAGTTACTGCATTATGTTTCAAGACATCCTTAATTAAAAAAAATTTCCCTAATTATATGTCCACAAATACTTTGACAACATACACTTATCAACTTATCCACTGTCACGATTCCCTCTCTGAGGTCTGCGTCTGGTGCGTGTTCGTGGCATGAATGCGGAGGAGACGAGCTGACGGTTCATTAAGTTCTTTTATTAACATAAATAAAAGTTTAACACCAAACACAAACTGAAACTCTAATGCAACAAATGCTAGACGCCTGACTGAACTTCAGCCAGGCTATTTATACTAAACATAAAGACAAATGAACTCATTAACTTCCCTCGGTTCAGGTGAGCTTCTACGTCACCTGACCGAGGGGCAAACTGGGAAATGAAGTCTTAACTCAAACTCAAAACAAACTACAAACTAAAACCAAAAACGGGCGTTAGGCGCCCTCTAGGGGTTGACCGTCACAGTATCCCCCCTCAAAAAAATGCTCCTCCGGAGCATCACCGGAGGCCCCGGACACCCAACCCAATGTTCTACCTTTCGCCTCCTATCCAGGAGGCTGGGTGACGGGGCTGGAGGCATGCTCTGCGGCTGCAGGGCTGGAAGCGTGCTCGGCGGCTGCAGGGCTGGAGAAGTGCTCGCCGAAGGCGTTGGAGCGGTCACTGCGCTCGACGAAGGCGTGGGAGCGGTCACTGCGCTCGACGAAGGCGTGGGAGCGGTCACTGCGCTCGACGAAGGCGTGGGAACGGTCACTGCGCTCGTAGACGGAGTGGGAGCGGTCACTGCGCTCGTAGACGGCGTGGGAGCGGTCACTGCGCTCGTAGACGGCGTGGGAGCGGTCACTGCGCTCGTAGACAGCGTGGGAGCGGTCACTGCGCTCGACGAAGGCGTGGGAGCGGTCACTGCGCTCGTAGACGGCGTGGGAGCGGTCACTGCGCTCGTAGACGGAGTGGGAGCGGTCACTGCGCTCGTAGACGGCGTGGGAGCGGTCACTGCGCTCGTAGACGGCGTGGGAGCGGTCACTGCGCTCGTAGACAGCGTGGGAGCGGTCACTGCGCTCGACGAAGGCGTGGGAGCGGTCACTGCGCTCGTAGACGGCGTGGGAGCGGTCACTGCGCTCGTAGACGGCGTGGGAGCGGTCACTGCGCTCGACGAAGGCGTTGGAGCGGTCACTGCGCTCGACGAAGGCGTGGGAGCGGTCACTGCGCTCGTAGACGGCGTGGGAGCGGTCACTGCGCTCGTAGACGGCGTGGGAGCGGTCACTGCGCTCGTAGACGGCGTGGGAGCGGTCACTGCGCTCGTAGACGGCGTGGGAGCGTGCAGTGCGCTCGACGCAGGCGTGGGAGCGTGCAGTCCGCTCGACAGCGGCGTAGGAGCGTGCAGTGCGCTCAATGACGGCTCCACGACGTTCTCAAAGCCGGGGGGCGGCGGCAGAACAAGTGTGTCGGTCAGCGGCTGCTGACACGCTGGCTCGCTGTCCTCGAAGCCGGGAGGCGGTGGCAGGACGGGTGCGTCGGTCAGCTGCTGCTGACACGCTGGTTCGCTGTCCTCGAAACCGGGAGGCGGCGGCAGAACGGGAGCGTCGGTCAGCTGCTGCTGACACGCTGGTTCGCTGTCCTCGAAACCGGGAGGCGGCGGCAGAACGGGAGCGTCGGTCAGCTGCTGCTGACACGCTGGTTCGCTGTCCTCGAAACCGGGAGGCGGCGGCAGAACGGGAGCGTCGGTCAGCTGCTGCTGACACGCTGGTTCGCTGTCCTCGAAACCGGGAGGCGGCGGCAGAACGGGTGCGTCGGACAGCAGCTGCTGACATGCTGGCTCGCTGTCCTCGAAACTGGAAGGCGGCGGTAGGACGGGTGCGTCGGTCAGCGGCTGCTGACACGCTAGCTCGCTGCTGAGTGTCTGTGAGAGAGGAGAAAGCTCCGAGCCCGCCTCGCGGTCATCCCGGAAGTGGAGGATCATCTGCTGGAGCTCCTTAACATGCTCCAGCATTTCACTCACCCGCTCCGGCTCCGGAATCCACCACCTGAGCTCCTCCTCTCTCTGCTGCTGCTCTGCCTGGGGTTTTCTTTCCCCCTCGGCACCGCCGTACTTGGGCTTCCTCGCCCTTCTCTTCCGGCCGGTGCGGGGAACCACGTGACCCCATGCCGCGTCGCCCCTGAATGGCGTCCGCCGAATGGCGAGCCTGCAGCCCTCCCAGCTCTGTGGTGTCTGCCTCTCTCTCTCCTCGCTGCTCTCTCGCAGGTGCTCTTGCTCCTCCAGCAAGCTGTACTGACAGCTGCGGTTCATCTCCTCCTCGTCCTCTACCAGCCCGATGTAGTCCCAGCCGTAGCACTCCTCGTCGCTGTCCCGCCAGTTCGCCAGCTCGGGCGAGATGGCTATCGCGCCCCCCCCAAAAAACTTCAGGAGGGCATCCCCCGCCATGCCACTTGTTAGGTCTAGCATTCTGTCACGATTCCCTCTCTGAGGTCTGCGTCTGGTGCGTGTTCGTGGCATGAATGCGGAGGAGACGAGCTGACGGTTCATTAAGTTCTTTTATTAACATAAATAAAAGTTTAACACCAAACACAAACTGAAACTCTAATGCAACAAATGCTAGACGCCTGACTGAACTTCAGCCAGGCTATTTATACTAAACATAAAGACAAATGAACTCATTAACTTCCCTCGGTTCAGGTGAGCTTCTACGTCACCTGACCGAGGGGCAAACTGGGAAATGAAGTCTTAACTCAAACTCAAAACAAACTACAAACTAAAACCAAAAACGGGCGTTAGGCGCCCTCTAGGGGTTGACCGTCACATCCACATAAACTTATCAACACAAACTCTCGCACGCACACACAATCTCTAAAAAAATTATATTAATAACATACATATACAAATAAACAAAAATATAAACGTCTATATTGAAGTTTACGGTGAACGCAGAGTCGGCTAAGCAGACGTGATGACGCGCGCGCCCTCACCTCTGTTACGGCTGCCTACAGTATTTGGCCAAAATAATTATAATAATTGAACGATATGCCTGGTCCTGGAAAGAGACATCAACAGTCCGGCGCTGAGAAACGAAAGAACCGAAAGGAAAAAAAAGCCTAAGATGAAGCCCGTGCATCAATTCCAGAAATAAAACTTTACTTTATTCTGTCGACGTTAATAATGTAATAACGTAACGTTAACGTAAAATAACGCAAATTTCATTTAACAGCAGGGGGGACAATAAATATATATTTTTATACATTTATTGCATTGTTTATGTTGTTTACAGTCAAGCCATCAACATACAATAAAATGTAAACATGAGATCTAAACTAAAAACTGTGCTCCCTGTGCTGGTGCTGGCAATATCATCTCTTTGTTCTGCTGTCTCCGGCTCCCTCCCTGGTTCTGAATCTGCCCCTTCCTCTACTCTCACTGCAGGGATTAAAGTGAAAAAAAGTCTTCTGACTGAACTTTTTTCAGGCCAAGCCATATTCCTTTAACAAACACTTTATTTAAATAGTCGAGACCAATAGCGTTAGGGGAGATTAAACCGCTTTAATATTGCCAGTTTGCATATTTTAAAAGCTATTTGTAATCTTTGAAAAAAAAATACCTTGACAAATAATCAACCATCTACCACATATCTTTTCAGTGCATGTTTTTATTTATCTTATAACACCAAACAATGTTTTGTGAAACTCTTAATAATTAACAGAAAAAAGTAATAGCACCACCATTAAATTCCAAAAAGTGCTTTTTCAGTGCATGTTTTATGTATCTTAAAGAAAACATCTTCGTTTTCAGCTTAGATGACAAATCGGATTTCCAGTAAGCAGCAATGCCATGTGTGCATTAAATTAACTAGTGGTTGTGAGACTGTGACCGACAGGTCATGCTCCGCTATGAAAGAACATACGCGCACTTTTACATCGCGCACACGGTCGGCCACAGATGTGTGAATCTCCGTTGTGGTTCTTGTCGCACCAGACAGGGAGCATGTGTACTGTAGAGCACGAACCGCAGCATTGTGACTAGCTGCTGACTGATGGCGAACTCGCACTTTGTTTTTGTCAGGGGCCGCTAGGGGGCGTGAGGGATCCAAGTGCAGACAGGGTAAATGGGAGACAGTGGTGCTTGTGAACAGTGAAGCAGGCAGGGCAGTGATTAAATTCCGCGTTGCAAAATACCTTATGCAGGCAGGAGGCTTCGCCGAAATGCGGAAACACGGAGTACCAGCTCGTGACTGTGTCGAGATGGGGAGGCGATGCGTGTGACGCAAGCGTAGCGTAAACACGGAAGTGCGCGAGCCGGCGCGGGTGACAGCTGGGATCAATGCAGGCGCGTGCAGCGTGAGCTTGAGCTGTGGCGGCGCGTAGAGCGAGCGCATGCAGAGGGAGAGCTCCGCGATGAGATGCCGGTGTGGATGGAGGGGGAGAGAGCTCAGCGAGCCGCGAGGGCTAATCGTTGTCGTGAAGCAGGCAGAGGTCGAAGCCGGAGAGACGAGAGGGGGTCCGTGATCCAAGCTCGTAGTCGTAAACAGGTAAGAGGTCGGCAACATGAAATATCCAAAGTATAGTATCCAAAAACGAGAGACAAAATCGTGGTCGGGGAAAACAAAGCGTGGTTGAGATCCAATAGACAATGAAGAAAAATCGCTGGAATATTGGGCTAGTGAGGCACACAATAATCTGGCGACGAGGCAGTGTCAGGGTGTGGTTTAAATAGGTAACAAGGCTGATTACTAATAGCGTCCAGGTGTACAGGGAGGAGAGGGGGTGTGGTGCCATGCGAGAGTTGTTGACAAACATGGATCATGACGGAGCTGTGGCTTGGCGTGTCATGACAGTACCCTCCCCTCTATGAACGCCTCCAGGCGTTCTTGCAGGTGCTTCGGGGTGAAGTCTGTGGAAATCAGAGATTAGAGAACGGTCTAGGATAAACCTGGCGGGTACCCAACTCCTCTCTTCAGGGCCATAGCCTTCCCAGTCTACTAAGTACTGGAGGCCCCGCCCCCGGCGGCGAGACTTGAGGAGCTTGTGAACTGTGAAGGCTTCTCCCCCATCAATGAGTCGGGGGGGTGGGGGGGGCTGGGGGGGGGTGGACAATGGGCAGGAGACTAAACGACGAATCTGGGAAACATGAAATGTGGGGTTGATCCGGCGCATGGAGAGGGGTAGAGCAAGACGGACAGAGCATGGGTTTATGATTCGGGTGATGGGGAAGGGTCCGATGAATCTTGGTGAGAGCTTTCTGGACGTGGTCTTGAGTGGGAGGTCCCGTGTAGACAGCATGACCCTTTGGCCGATACGGTAGTTGGGAGCTGGTGACCGATGACGATTTGCCTGGCGTTGAAAAGTGCTTACAGTGCGTAGGAGCTGCTGCCGGGCGTGTTGCCATGTTCTTTTGCAGCGACGGACAAAGGTTTGGGCTGAGGGTACTGCTACTTCCTTTTCTTGGACTGGGAAGAGGGGTGGTTGATACCCCAGACAGCAGTGGAAAGGGGACATGCCTGTCGAGGAGGTAGGGAGCGAGTTGTGGGCGTACTCGACCCATGGTAGGAAACGACTCCAGGAGGATGGATCCCGCGAGGCCATGCATCTTAAGGATTTCTCCAACTCTTGGTTCACTCGTTCTGTTTGACCGTTGGTTTGGGGATGAAATCCGGATGAGAGGCTGGGGTTGGCGCCGACAAGGTTACAAAAAGCCTTCCAGAACTGGGCAGAAAACTGAGGACCCCTGTCTGAGACAATGTCGACGGGAAGTCCGTGAAGTCGAAAGACATGATTAATTAGGAGTTCGGCTGTTTCCTTGGCCGATGGGAGTTTGGATAGTGGGATGAAATGCGCCGATTTGGAAAAGCGGTCCACGATAGTTAATATGCACGTGTTATTTTGGGAAGGAGGCAGGCCAGTGACGAAGTCGATGGAGATGTGTGACCAGGGGCGGTGAGGGATGGGGAGGGGTCTAAGGAGACCCTCAGGGGAGCGGTTGGTTGTTTTATTTCTGGTACAGGTGTCGCAGGAAGCCACAAGGCTCTTGACATCCTCTTTCATGGTGGACCACCAAAAACGTTGGCGTAGGAGGGAGAGCGTACGTGCGGCCCCAGGGTGGCAAGCCAGTCTGGAGCTGTGGGCCCAGTCAAGCACCTGTGGTCTCACAGAAGCTGGGACGAAGAGCTTGTTGGGTGGAACGGTGCTTGGGCCGGGTTCTCGTTCGAGGGTCTGTTGAACCAGACGTTCCACGTTGAATTGGAGCATTGCTACCAGGCAGTGAGGAGGAAGAATCACCTCCGTCATGGATGAATCCTGAGGGGTGGAGAATTGTCGGGAGAGGGCATCAGGCTTGATGTTCTTGGAGCCAGGGCGATATGACAGTGTGAATCGGAAACGGGAGAAAAATAGTGACCATCGTGCTTGGCGTGAGTTAAGTCTCTTCGCTGTCTTCAAGTACTCCAGGTTTTTATGGTCGGTCCATACGAGGAAGGGGTGGTCCGCCCCTTCTAGCCAGTGTCTCCATTCTTCCAAGGCCAACTTGACCGCCAAGAGTTCACGGTCCCCAATACCGTAATTGCGTTCAGCAGGTGTGAGTCGGCGGGAGAAGAAGGAGCATGGGTGGATTTTAGCGTCCTTTGTGGATCTCTGGGACAGGACGGCGCCTACTCCAGTCTCAGACGCGTCTACTTCCACGATAAACTGGAGGGAGGGTTCGGGAAAAATAAGGATGGGTGCCGTAGTGAAGCGGGACTTGAGCTCCTTGAAGGCTATGTCAGCCTGGGGGTTCCATCGGAATGGGATCTTGGAGGACGTAAGTGTCGTGAGTGGGGTTGCCACCATGCTGTAGCTTCGAATAAAACGTCGATAGAAGTTTGCGAATCCCAAGAACCGCTGGAGTTCGCGTCTTGAGGTCGGTACTGGCCAGTCCGTGACTGCCTTCACCTTGGTGGGGTCCATCTGGATGCCTGCAGGGGAAATGAAGTATCCTAGAAAGGACGTGGAGGTACAATGAAATTCACATTTCTCTGCCTTGATGTAGAGCTTATTCTCCAGGAGCCGTTGCAGGACCTGGCGCACATGGAGCTTGTGTTCCCTCACCGAACGTGAAAAAATCAGGATATCATCCAGATAAGCGAAGACGAAAACATTAAGAAAGTCTCTGAGGACATCATTGATTAGGGCCTGGAATACTGCCGGCGCGTTGGTTAGGCCGAATGGGACCACTAGGTACTCATAATGGCCGGTAGGTGTGTTAAAGGCGGTCTTCCATTCGTCGCCCTCCCGTATCCTGACAAGGTGGTAGGCGTTCCTTAAATCTAACTTAGTATAGATGCGGGCGTCCTGGAGAAGTTCAAAGGCCGACGACATCAAGGGGAGAGGGTAACGGTTCTTAACCGTGATCTCGTTCAACCCCCTATAATCGATACAGGGTCTGAGGGACTTATCCTTCTTTTCAACGAAGAAAAACCCAGCCCCTGCTGGTGAAGAGGATGGGCGGATGATCCCAGCTGCAAGTGATTCCTTTATATACTGTTCCATTGCCTCTCTCTCGGGGCGGGAGAGGGAGTACAGTCGCCCCTTAGGTGGTGAGGTGCCTGGGAGGAGGTCGATAGCACAGTCATAGGGGCGATGCGGGGGTAGGGAGGTGGCCCGTGATTTGCTAAACACCTGCCGAAGGTCATGATAGTCCGTGGGTAACTTGGTTAGGTCGGGAGTTTCCTCTTGTGGCGTGGGTAAACTTCGGCCCATATGTGCTGAACGTAAGCATGAAGAGAGGCAGGTGGGACTCCAGTCCAGGACTCTCCTTTTAATCCAGTCGATGTGCGGGTTGTGTAGTCTTAACCAAGGGAGGCCCAGAACGATGGGTGCATGGGAATTTTGAACGGTTAGGAAGGTAATCGTTTCAGTGTGATTGCCTGAAAACTGCAGGGTCACGGGGTTGGTGCGATGAGTGATGGGGGAGAGTCTGCTGCCATCAAGAGCCTGAACCGTAAAGGGTTGATGCAGGGGCGTGAGGGGGATCTTAAAGTTTGAAACAATGGAAGAAGAAATTAGATTCTGATCAGCCCCGGAGTCCACTAGTGCGTACGTGGCATAGGATTGGTCGCCGTGGGTCAGAGTTACGGAGAAGCATGATCGCTGGTCCGGGGAAGAAACAGATGCTGGGCCCCCCTGCATCCCCAGAACTACGGGGGGGCCTAGCCTTTTAGTGGACAGGATCGCACAACATGGCCGACCTGGCCACAGTAGAAACAGGCGCCCTCATTTCTACGGCGCTGACGCTCCTCCGGTGAGATGCGTGCACGGCCTATCTGCATGGGCTCAGGGGGTGGCTGGGGTGTGGCCAGGGTGAGTGTTGGGGTGCGTGGTTCGCGATAAGGCTGCTGCTCCTTTCGGCGTGTCCGTTTACGGTCATCAATGCGGGTCGTTAAGTCGATGAGTCCTTGTAAGTTCGAGGGCAGCTCCCGGGCCGCCAGCTCGTCCTTAATTGGGTCTGAGAGCCCATGAAAAAAGCAGTCGAAGAGGGCCCTCTCGTCCCAGTCGCAAGAGGGAGCCAGGGTCCGAAATTCGATGGCATAATCAGAAACGGAACGAATTCCTTGACGTAGCTGAAGGATGTGATCAGCCGCTTGATGTCCCGTAAAGGAGCGGTCAAAGACCTTCCTCATTTCATCCGTGAAGGTCCTATAGGCGAAGCAGCACGGGACTTGGGCATCCCACAATGCCGTCCCCCACTCTCTCGCCTTTCCTGACAGGAGGGTGATGATGTAGGCCACCTTGGAACGCTCCGTGGGAAATGATGTGGCCTGTAGTTCCAGGACGAGAGAGCATTGAGACAAAAAGGAGCGGCAGGTGGCTGGATCTCCATCATAGGTGGGCGGTGCTGGCAGGCGGGGCTCTAGGCCAGGCGAGAGTGTTGGAGGGAGGGGCTGAGGAGTGTGTGCAGGAGGTTGTAGGTTCCCAACCTGAGCGGAGAGAGACTGCAGTGTTTCCGTGATGCTTTGAAGTGAGCTCGTGATCTGTCTTATTTCCTGCTGGTGGGCGCCTAAGAGTACTCCTTGACTCTCTAATGCTCCTCTCAGGTGAGCTGCCTCTGCTGGATCCATTTTAGTATGGCCAGATTATTCTGTCAGGGGCCGCTAGGGGGCGTGAGGGATCCAAGTGCAGACAGGGTAAATGGGAGACAGTGGTGCTTGTGAACAGTGAAGCAGGCAGGGCAGTGATTAAATTCCGCGTTGCAAAATACCTTATGCAGGCAGGAGGCTTCGCCGAAATGCGGAAACACGGAGTACCAGCTCGTGACTGTGTCGAGATGGGGAGGCGATGCGTGTGACGCAAGCGTAGCGTAAACACGGAAGTGCGCGAGCCGGCGCGGGTGACAGCTGGGATCAATGCAGGCGCGTGCAGCGTGAGCTTGAGCTGTGGCGGCGCGTAGAGTGAGCGCATGCAGAGGGAGAGCTCCGCGATGAGATGCCGGTGTGGATGGAGGGGGAGAGAGCTCAGCGAGCCGCGAGGGCTAATCGTTGTCGTGAAGCAGGCAGAGGTCGAAGCCGGAGAGACGAGAGGGGGTCCGTGATCCAAGCTCGTAGTCGTAAACAGGTAAGAGGTCGGCAACATGAAATATCCAAAGTATAGTATCCAAAAACGAGAGACAAAATCGTGGTCGGGGAAAACAAAGCGTGGTCGAGATCCAATAGACAATGAAGAAAAATCGCTGGAATATTGGGCTAGTGAGGCACACAATAATCTGGCGACGAGGCAGTGTCAGGGTGTGGTTTAAATAGGTAACAAGGCTGATTACTAATAGCGTCCAGGTGTACAGGGAGGAGAGGGGGCGTGGTGCCATGCGAGAGTTGTTGACAAACATGGATCATGACGGAGCTGTGGCTTGGCGTGTCATGACAGTTTTGCCATTATTGCCATATTGAAGTTTCCTGTGGCATACTGTGCAGAGACACCTACCTGGATGTTTGATTTTTTTTAGTCCACGAACTAAAAGGCTTGCCATTCTCCCCAATTTCGCTAAGCCAAGCCCATCTCCATTTATTTTATTTTTTTTTACACTTTTATCAATCTCCGAAACATCGGAGCCTTCCTGCATTAAGTGTGTCCATGTTATCTTAAATATAGTTATACCTCAGCCTGACACATAGTTCTTCAAAACTAAACCAAAACCCGGAGTGGATCCATACCGGAGTGATAACAAAACGCTTAGAGTGGACAGAGGAACGTGCAGTCGCTCCACTCCAGGCTTTGATCACATCCTCCTCAGCAGGCTGAATACACGTTGTCTTTCCTTAATTTAAGACCCATGTAAGCCTATATATACACAGCATTAAAATTATGAAAAGTGAATTTTAAACATTAAGGACAGGCGGAACAGTGTGATTGACGGAAATCCGTCGATGACTCGCTACAATTAACGGAAATCCGTCGTAACGACGGAGAACTTTAATCCCTGTCACTGTCTCAGAACAGACTGACTCCTGAAGCAGAAAAAAAATGCAGGAAATGATGTTTTCTAACATGCGTTAGATAGTTTTTTTTTTATCACTCTATACACAATACTTTGCTATTTTTTATAGATGTTGAGCATCGTGAGCAAGCCCGAGATCATATTAACGTTAATTATCACCAGCCGGCAAGAATAGGCCGGCTCACGAGTAACGTGAGTTGGGAGCACACTAATCGATTCGACTATGGTTAATCGCTCACTCCGTAGGCTCCCTGAATAGGCGGGAAAGAGATGGAGCCGCGCATTTCTGCCGGCTGGAAAAAAAAACTAAACAGATCTAACAGATGAGGACTCAGATTAATGTGCAAAAGTAATAAAACTATATAAGTCTACATAGCCTTTATAAGACTCTATCTTAAGCGCACTTAAAACATTTTATTTAGTTTTAAAATAAAACAATTTCATCATCACTCGGGATTCGAAACGGGGCTTTGCAGATCTCTGGTCGAGCGTTCTAACCGCTACACCAAGCGGCCACTTAGAAACAATGCACCCCAGAGACGTTAATAAGCCACTCGGCTTCTTTGAAAGCAAGTGTACTTCTTTGATAAGTGACGAAGTAAGCCTGTTATAATAATAACTTGGTGTTATTTGATCTTATTGGTTTAGAAAATTAAATTTAAATAAAACCCTACACACTTCTTTTTTAATTACACGTGATAAAATCTAAAGGCTCACTGTGTTAATATTCATTGTGCTTAAATTTGATCTTAATAAGATTTGATTTAATTTGAATTCTACATTTGTACTGTAATTATAGTACTGTGATTATGAATTCGGTCAACTACAGTGTTTCACTTGATGTTATCGGCTACTACGTGTATTATTTAATGGGACGCGTCTCATTAGTGAGGCAGAGAATGAAGTAAGGCATGAGGCGTCAGTCTGTAGTTATATAGCGCCACTCAGTGGTAAAAGCCAGAAAATGCACAGCAAATGCACATGCCGTAATGCGGCGGCGACGCTAAATACGACGCTCCGATTTTGTAACCACTGTAAAATGAACGTGGATGGAACAATATTTCGTGATAGAGAAATAGGTGTTAACAGGAGTTTGTCATAGTTATAGCACATGAAATTTAAATAGTGTAAATGTAATGCTCAAACTAACAAATTAGATTCTATTTCAGAAAAACAGATGCAGCAGTGAAGGCCGTGGCCAAACTTCCCCTTTCCTATAACCATAACATGTGTGTGTCTAATGCTCTCACCCCCACAGCTAACCTTGAAGAGCTTCAGAGCTACAGCCACTCCAGGAAAGGAAACACTCTGGAGAAAAGCGGGATGTGTTTTGACAGAAGGTGTTTGGTACGACCCCAATCACAAGCCGTGTCTACCTATAAAGCTATTTCTTTTTATGCTAAGTTGACACACGGGTAAGGACCATGTGTCAAAAGGGGGAATAAGCGATAGTATATGCATTTGTGTTACTAATAACATACTGTACTGTAGATAAAGGAATTAAGATGAAGCCAGAGCACACAAAAAGTAAAAGGACATTGTGAAGATGAAATGTTATGTTATTGTGCAAAACTCTTTGAGGATTTATTTTTAATACAGGCCCACTGACAGTGCTCCTAACACCACAAACAGAAGCCAAAGTAGTGGAAACAGAGATGGGGGTACACTCTGGCTACCCCAAACATGTTCCAGAACCTAAGAGAAAACAACACAGAGGTCAACAAGGGTGAACAGTGATGTGCTAGTAACCTCTCCTGTAAACCCCAACAGACCCTCACCTGCACGTAAAGTGCATGGGTCAGAAGAACCAACTAGAGTGACAGAAACAACGCAGAACCACAACTCTCCACTCAAATTCATCACAACAATAAGTACACTACATTTGAGGACAACACATGAAGAAATTGTAAGGTGTCAAAGTAGCAGTAGCACTGAGTAACATTGGTGACATATAAAAGTAATTAGAGTTAAAAGTAAGTGTTGTAACTACTGACAGGATAAAAGACTGTTTTAGAGGACGGAGAATATTAGTGACTGAGATTATTCACACTACAGACATTGAATTAGCTGGACTGGACCCTTGGTTACAAATGAGAAAACACCCCAAAGCAATTTGGGTAATTTTAGGAATAATAATAGTTATGGTTACCCTGACGTGCCCACTTATTGAGAATTCGGAGAGAAATGGTCATGGTAAGGTCTATTCAACAATCTCAAGCCACATGCATTTAACTAGAATAAAGAGAAGAGACAGCATGATAAAAAGGCATAATGCTAATCTCAATGGATGTGCAGGGAATTGGGAATGTGCCCTATCATTAGACATTGCTGATAATATAACAGACATACATAACCTCTTGTGTTGTGTATGCCATGTCATGTCCTCGAGCTGGGTAGCACTGCCCCTAAATAATGTCACAGCAGCAGAAGCAAATGCAGACTTGTCTTGTATTATACCGATAACCACCATGGCCATCTTACAGATATCAGCATAATACAAACAAACAGGGAGGCCAAACCCAGCAGTCCCTGAGTGTAATTATTCCAATAACCTATGTTTTGATGCCCCAGGGAGCTATTGCTCCCCATTGCCTGTTAAGAAATATGAAGACAATTCTACTTATATGGTCCCATGGCAAAAAGTAGACACTTGCGTTGTGCAAGATCAAAGGGAAAATGGGGAACAGAGAGGGCGATGAGTGGAAGACGGGCTTCATCACACCCACTGGACACTATGAAAGTCTCGTCATTCCATTTGGACTTTGAAAGGCGGCGGGGGCATTGCAAAGTTTCATCAATGACGTTCTTCGAGACATGCTGGGGCGGTGGGCATTTGCCTACCTGGACGACATACTCATCTACTCACGGACAGTTGAAGAACACACCCAACATGTCAGGGCGGTCCTTAAGAGATTGCTCGCCCATGAACTGTATTGTAAGTTGGAAAAGTGCGCTTTTCACGAGCGCTCCACCACGTTCCTGGGATTTGTCATCTCGCCCCAGGGTGTGGCCATGGACCCGCAATAACTAGAGGCTGTGCGTCATTGGCCCCTACCCAAGACCCTCAAGCAGCTTCAACGGTTCCTCGGGTTTGCAAATTTCTATCATCGCTTTATCCGGGACTACAGTACAGTTGCAGCACCTCTTACTGCCCTGACACGTCCATCATCTCATCACTTCCACCTCAACTCCATCGCCATCTCCGCCTTCCACGAGTTACGTCGTCGTTTCACTCCAATACTCGTTTGTGGAGGTGGACGCTTCGGATATGGGCGCCAGAGCTGTGCTCTCCCAGTGAGGTCCAGACCAGAAGATACACCCCTGTGGCTTCTTCTCCAAAAAAGAACTCACCAGCTCACCAGCAAAACAGGGTAGGGGACCGCGAGCTGTTGTCCATAAAGTGGGCATTGGAGGAATGGTGACACTGGCTCCAGGGCGCCAGCGAGCCGTCTGGACCAACCACCAAAATCTGATCACTATCCAAAAAATCAAACAGCTCAACCCGAGGCAGGCGCGGTCGGCTCTGTTTTTTGAACATTATCACTTCCATCTGTCTTACCGCCCGGGGTAAAAAAACACCAAGGCTGACACCCTCTCCAGACAACTTGAGGGGGATGCCACCCAGGCGGAACCCGCACCTGTCCTCCCTCCGTCAAAAATCATCGCACCTCTCCAGTGGGATTTAGATGTGAGAGTTCGCCAGGCACTAGCCATGGAGACCGAACAGGCAGGGGTGCCGCCTGGACGACTCTATGTGCCTCCAGCGATCAGGAGCGATGTTATGGAGTGGGGCCACTCTTCACCCCTCTCCGGACACCCCGGTACCACGCGCACCCTCCAATTCATACAACGAGCCTTCAACAACTTCTAAATGTTTACCTGGTGCACGTGTTCTTGATGTTGCTGCACAGGTGCCTGCTGCCCTGAGGAGGAACATTGGAGCTGTGGTTCTTCATGCCGGCACGAACGACACCAGGCTGAGGCAGACGGAGATCCTAAAGAAGGACTTCAGGAGCCTGGTCGAGAAGGTCCGCAGCACATCACCCACGACAAGGATCATCGTATCTGGACCGCTTCCCACATTTCAGCGAGGAATCGAGAAGTTCAGTAGATTATTTGCTTTTAATGAATGGTTACAATCTTGGTGTCAACAACAGAAATTACGCTTTGTTGATAACTGGAATGTTTTCTGGGAGCGTCCTAGGCTCTATCACACCGATGGCCTACACCCTAGCAGAGCTGGAGCAGCGGTCCTCTCTGACAACATCTCCAGGACACTACGAACCATCTGACTGGCGGTAAGTCATACTGTAGATTCCAAACATATTAGACACATCACAACTCACCGTAGTGATAGACGAACACACATAGCTTGTCCTATAGAAACTGTGTCTGTTCCCCGCATACTGAGAAAAAAGAATAAATTTGTTAAATTTGCCCGAAACAATCTGATAACCATAAAACCAGAAAAAGGCAAAATAAGTAGTCAAAATCCACCTCTAAAGTTTGGACTACTCAACATTAGATCCCTTGCGCCTAAAGCACTTATTGTTAATGAAATTATCTCAGATTATTGCCTTGATGCACTCTGTCTCACTGAAACCTGGCTTAAACCAAATGAATATTTTGGTCTGAATGAGTCTACTCCGTCAGGATATTTCTATAAGCACGAGCCCCGTCTAATTGGTCGCGGTGGTGGTGTCGCCACTATCTACAATGATGTACTCACTGTTACCCAGAAAATAAGGCCCAGGTTTAATTCATTTGAAGTGCTTATCATTAATGTTGCACTAAATGAAATACGTAATAAACCCTTGCTATATTTTACCCTGGCCACCGTGTACAGACCCCCGGGGCCATATGGCGATTTTCTTAAAGAATTTGGACATCTGCTATCAGACCTATTGGTTAACTCTGACAAAGTGTTGATAGTAGGAGACTTTAACATTCATGTAGATGATGCTAACGACGCTTTAGCACTCACATTTATGGATTTACTAAATTCCTTTGGGGTTAAGCAAAATATAATTGGAGCAACTCACCGCTTTAATCATACGCTAGATTTAATTATATCCCATGGTATAGATGTCTCTAATATAGAGATCATACCTCAAAGTGATGATATCACAGATCATCACCTCCTGACATATACTCTACCCGTAGAACAGATTAGCTGTGTCTCCCCACGTTATCAATCTGTTAGAAATATGAATCCCACCACTAAAGACAGATTCACAAGTAATCTGCAGATCTGTCCCAATTTCTTATTAGACCCCTAAATGCAGATGATCTAGATGAAGTGACTAGCAGCATGGGCACTATTTTTACCAGTACATTAGACACTGTTGCTCCCATCAGATCAAAAAAAGTCAGAGATAAAACATTTGCACCGTGGTACAACAGTCATACTCACGCCCTAAAGAGAGCAACCCGTAACCTCGAGCGAAAATGGAGGAAAACTAAATTAGAAGTTTTTCGAATTGCGTATAAAGACAGTATGTGCAGCTATAGACAGGCTCTAAAAACTGCTAGGACCGAGCATCTTAGCCAACTGATAGCAAGAAACCAAAACAATCCCAGGTTCTTATTTAGTACAGTGGCTCGCCTAACTAAACCTAAGATGCCCGCAGAGAGTATCCCATCACAGTTTAGAAGTAAAGACTTTATGGACTTCTTTAATGAAAAAATCTATAATATCAGGAAGAAAATAATGGAGGTTCAACCTCTAATAGTATCTCACGATCCAGTTCAGCCTATAGCTTCACATTTAGATTTTCACTGCTTTACAGGTATAGGACAGGAAGAGCTGTATAAACTCATCACCTCGGCTAAATCAACAACGTGCCTGTTAGACCCAATCCCAACCAGATTTTTGGTTGGAGAGCCACTCCTAAACATTATTAATTCTTCATTACATCTAGGTCACGTCCCTAAACCTTTCAAGTTAGCAGTTATTAAGCCGCTTCTTAAAAAATCTAATTTGGACGCGAATGAAATAAAAAATTACAGACCGATTTCAAACCTCCCGTTCATATAAAAAATACTAGAAAAAGTAGTATCAGCTCAAATTTGCACATTCTTGCAGGATAACAACATCCTTGAAGAATTTCAGTCAGGTTTCAGGCCCCATCATAGCACAGAAACTGCACTAGTTAAGATTACAAATGACTTGTTTTTAGCTTCAGACCAAGGCTGCATCTCATTGCTAGTCCTGCTTGATCTTAGTGCTGCATTCGACACTATAGATCATAATATTCTCATAGATCGCTTACAAAATTATATAGGTATTCAGGGACAGGCATTAAAATGGTTTAGATCTTACCTGTCTGATCGCTACCATTTTGTAGATCTAAATGGAGAACCGTCTGGTGTAATGCCAGTGAAATATGGGGTCCCACAAGGGTCAGTTTTAGCAGCTCTGTTGTTCTCAATATACATGCTTCCCTTGGGTAACATCATTAGAAGACATGGGATTAGTTTCCATTGTTATGCTGATGATACCCAATTATATATCTCAACTAAACCAGACGAAATACCTAAGTTGTCTAGATTAACTGAGTGTGTCCAGGACATAAAAGATTGGATGACCAATAACTTTCTTTTATTAAATTCAGATAAGACAGAGATATTACTTATTGGCCCAAAAACCAGCACACAACAGCTTTCACAATTCAGCTTGCGCTTAGAAGGATGTACTGTTATTACCAGCTCAGCAGTAAAAGATCTGGGAGTAATATTAGACAGTAACTTGTCTTTTGAAAATCACATTTCAAATATCACAAAAACAGACTTTTTCCATCTTCGAAATATTGCTAAACTTAGGAACATCTTATCCGTATCTGATGCAGAAAAACTAGTTCATGCATTCATGACCTCCAGACTGGACTATTGTAATGCATTACTAGGTGGTTGTCCTGCATCCTCAATAAACAAGCTTCAGTTAATCCAAAATGCAGCTGCCAGGGTTCTCACTAGATCCAGAAAATATGATCATATAACCCCAATATTATCATCCCTGCACTGGCTACCTGTTCAGTTTAGAATAAATTACAAAATAGTATTACTTACATACAAGGCGTTAAATGGTTTAGCTCCCACATACCTAACCAGTCTTCTGATACGCTACAATCCACCACGCGCCTTAAGATCACAAAACTCCGGACTTCTGGTAGTTTCCAGAATTTCAAAATCTACAAAAGGGGGTAGGGCTTTTTCATATTTAGCTCCAAAGCTTTGGAATAGCCTTCCAGACAGTGTTCGGGGAGCAGACACGGTTTCTCAGTTCAAAAGTAGACTCAAGACGCATCTTTTTAATCTGGCATATACATAACTCATCCCAGTACTCATACTCCAGTACACCTATACCGAATGGCAACTACGCTAATTCTCCCCATCTGTTCTGTATTTCTCTAACCCATCCCGAGGCATCAGGAGATTTTGCCAGCTTCAGTAGACAAAGGCCGACCCTGCGAGGTTCCTGAGGCATCCAGAGAAGGACCAGCTCCAGCTGGATTCAGCTTTATGATGGTTGGAGCTACACATGCTGCTCCTGTGCTTCCAGTGATCCAGACCTCATCTGCCCTCTGCACCTACTGACTCGTCCCTATGCTGATCTGGTCTTCATGTCAATTTAAATAATTTCTGTCATATTGAATTTTCACCTGCACAACACACAAGATGTTATATCATTTCTATCTGTTATCGCCCAAATGAGGATGGGTTCCCTGTTGAGTCTGGTTCCTCTCAAGGTTTCTTCCTAATGCCATCTCAGGGAGTTTTTCCTTGCCACCGTCGCCGTCACCCTTGGCTTGCTCATCAGAGAAATTTCATTCATTCGTCTCATTATTATCTGCACATTTTTCTCACACATCCACACTTCCAATTATTTTCTTTTCTATAATTATTATTATTATTTGTTTTTATTTATTTATTTTCTATTATAATTTTATTTATTTATTATTTTATATATAATTATATAATTATTTTATATATAATATATATAATTATTTTTTTTTTTTTGTTAAATTTCTTAAATTTTTGTGAAGCTGCTTTGAGACAATGACCATTGTTAAAAGCGCTATATAAATAAAATTGAATTGAAAAAAATTGAATTGAATTGGTGGCCTTCCATGTCCAGGGACATCGACGAGTTCGTCCAGGCGTGCACTGTGTGCGCCAGGGTGAAGACCACCAACCAGCCGACACCTGGAGATCTCCAACCACTTCCGGTTCCTCGTCGGCCATGGACGCACATTGCCGTCGACTTCGTCATGGGCCTGCCGGTTTCAGAGGAGAAAACAACCATCATGACCATCGTAGATCGGTTCTCCAAGGCTGTGCACCTGGTGGCTCTCTCCGGACTCCCGTCAGCGAAAGACACAGCCGAGCTGATACTAGAGCATGTAGTCCGCCTGCATGGGTTCCCGAAAGACATCGTCTCGGACAGGGGGCCCCAGTTCACTGCCCGGTTCTGGAAGGCCTTCTGCCGTCTGATCCATTCCACCTGCAGTCTGTCATCTGGATACCACCCTCAGATTAATGGTCAGACGGAGCGGACCAACCAACAACTGGAGCGCTATCTGAGATGTTTTGTCGCCGATCGTCAGTGCTCCTGGGCACGCTATCTCATATGGGCTGAGTTATCTCATAACCTTCATGTGTCATCTGCCACTAATCTCAGTCCATTTGAGAAACCATTCGGTTTCCAGCTTTCGATGTTCGAACATCAAGAACCGGAGGTTCATGTACCGTCGGCCCAACAGTTGGTTCGCAGGTGTCGGCGGCTGTGGAGACAAGCAAACCAAGCCATCCGACGAGCTAACAACCATTACACTGCCCAACATCGCCGTCGACACCCCCTGGGACGAATGTATAATGTAGGTGACAAAGTATGGCTGTCCACCAAAAATCTGCATCTCCACACAGAGTCCAAGAAACTATCACCCAGATACATCGGTCCTTGTCGTATCACACTCCGCATCAACCCTGTCACCTACCGGCTCCAGCTGCCTGCGGCGCTCCGAATCCATCCAGTTTTCCACACTTCTCAGCTGAAACCCTTCACCAATTCGCCTATGGTTCCACCCCCCCTCCCTGCTCCTTCTCCCCGAATCATCGACGGTGGCCCTGCCTACACCGTACGTCGGATCCTCGCTTCGCGCCCTCGGGGCAGGGGCACTCAATACCTGGTCGACTGGGAAGGCTACGGTCCCGAGGAGCGATCTTGGATTCCGGCTCGATTCATCCTTGACCCCAAGCTGATCAGGGACTACCTTTGTCGGGTATCTTCCACCCCAGGACCGTCGGGAGTCGGTCCTCGACAGGGGGGTACTGTCACACACACACACACACACACCGCGACCGGCACTATGACCCGGAAGTAGCACGGTCGCAAAGACAGGAAGCATAAAAGGAAACAAGATGGCGCTTCACATCACTCAGTCATTGAGTTCAGCCCATGTCGGTTCAGATCATTTCTCTACCAAATCGTGAGTACTCATTCTCTTGGGTTTTACTTTCTGTCTATGAGTGTGTGTTTATAGAACGTGGGTTAAATTTGTGTTTTTCCCTTGCTCACCTTCTGTGAGAGTCCTCAGACTAAATCGCGTGGTTATCCTGCCTACTCGCTTGCTTCCGCATTTGGGTTCACCATCCACGCTACAAAGGGCTAACCGCTAAAGCTACATCTTCTGGTCTACTCAGGTTAGTGCATGACAAATATACATTATGTGACTGTGACCATACCTAACTGTTATCTCTCCTCTTCTGCTCTACCCTCTCCTGTTCTCTCTCCTCCTCTCTCTCTCTCTCTCTCTCTCGTTCCCTCTCGAGGTACACATGTCGTTCCTGAGCTGCCAGTGATCCAAACTCTCTCTGCCCTCTGGACCTGTCTGACTCACCCTGGTGACCTGCTTCTGGTTGGAGATCTCGTCACATGGATGCCCCGTTTGTCTCTTTGGGATGTGTCCGGTGTATGGGGGTGGTTTCACTCTGCCACAAAGACAGTTCTGGCATCAGTCGCTGACAGCTTTTTCTCTGAGGACTTGACTTGGCTGCAGTTGCTCGATAGTTCAGGACTGGAATTTCCTGAGAAAAGTCTACTTGAGCCTCCAATAACTACCTGGACTCCATATTAACATCAATTAACATCAACTGCTATACTGGACTGCCTGTCACCTACAGTAGGTGCACAGTTCAATTCAATTCAAATTTTATTTGTCACATACACAGTCATACACAGTATAATATGCAGTGAAATGCTTACACGACTGCCAGTGACCTTAAATAGAAAATAAAAGCTTGTACGTAAAATAAATAATCGATAAAGGGAAATACTAAAGAAATAAATTTAACTAGTAAAATTAACTGTACAATAAGGGCATAATAAAATATTGCAAAATATAGAAATATAGGGTAGATGGAGTATATATGTATATAGAATTTAAAGTGTCAGTGGTTGTGCAAATATGCATGAAAGTTACTAATGAAAGTGACATGTGCAATTGTCCAGATGTATAAATATTTAGTGCAAGTGTGTATGAATGTGTCCATGATTGTCCAGTCAGTGTTGTGAGCTTAAAAAGATGTTATTAGTCCTGTGTGGAGATGTGATTGTGATTGAGAGACCTTATCGCCTGCGGGAAGAAGCTCCTCCTCAGCCTCTCTGTGTTGGCCTTTAGGGAGCGGAATCGCTTCCCAGACCGCAACAAAGAGAACAGTCCATTACTGGGGTGACTAAGGTCCTTCATGATCTTCCTGGCCTTAGTCCAGCACCGCTTGCTGTAGATCGAGTGCAGGTCAGGGAGCTCAGTGCGGATGATGCGCTCGGCTGATCGCACCACCCTCTGTAGAGCTCGTCTGTCCTGCATGGTGCTGTTCCCGAACCAGGTCGTGATGTTTCCCGTCAGGATGCTCTCTATGGTGCAGGAGTAGAAGTTCCTGAGCACCTTGGAGGGCAGTCTAAAGTCTCTCAAGCATCTGAGGTGGTAGAGATGCTGCCGGGCTTTTTTCACCACGGTGTTGATGTGACAGGACCATGACAGGTCCTGCGTGATGTGAACACCGAGGTATCTGAAGCTGTCCACTCTCTCCACTGGGCTCCTGTTGATGACGGGGGTCTGGTAGTTCCTCTCCTGCTTTGTACTAAAGTCCACTGTCAGCTCCTTTGTCTTACTGACGTTCAGGAGGAGATTGTTCCTCTGGCACCAGTTCTCCAGATTTCCAATCTCCTCTAGGTAGTCCGACTCATCATTGTTGGTGATCAGTCCGACCACGACGGTGTCGTCAGCAAACTTGATGATGGAATTGGAGTTGGTAGTGGCCACGCAGTCGTGGGTGTACAAAGAGTACAGCAGGGGGCTCAGAACACACCCCTGGGGGGCTCCAGTGCTGAGAGTGAGTGTAGCTGAGACATGTCCGCCCATCCTTACTGCCTGTGGTCTGCCAGTCAGAAAATTGGAGATCCACTGACATACAGTGGGAGCCACGTCAAACAGCCGCCTGGAGCATGACTGCTCCGTGGCAGATCCATGAAGGGTTAATGCAGGCTTCGTGCATGGAATGTGATCCCCCGCGATGACGCAGTTAACGATGCCCCGCCCCATAAACGCCCCCATGCGCTTTCTAAAAAGATGGTTGCAATGCCGTATAATTCCGCCAGATGGAGCATTGACTGGCACAGTTAACTGCAGTGTCCAGGAAGCCCAATACCGTATCTTTAATATACAGACAGTTCTTGCATTGTCAACATAGTTTCATAAATAGATGAAAAAACAACAACAACAAACCGATTAATAAAAGAGATTTGTTAAATCACTCAATACACAACCCATGATGATTATGCTATTTATTATTTAATAATGAATTAATAAAATTAGTTAGTGAAATATTTTTTAAGACATCCTGAAATGATCCTTAAAGACACGGTAGCGGCTGTAATTTGTCTATACCGATCACAGGGATTAAAGTTCTCCGTCGTTACGACGGATTTCCGTCAATCACACTGTTCCGCCTGTCCTTAATGTTTAAGATTCACTTTTCATTATTTTAATGCTGTGTATATATAGGCTTACATGGGTGTTAAATTAAGGAAAGACAGTGTATTCCGCCTGCTGATGAGGATGTGATCAAAGCCTGGAGTGGAGCGACTGCACGTTCCTCTCTCCACTCTAAGCGTTTTGTTATCACTCCGGTATGGATCCACTCCGGGTTTTGGTTTAGTTTTGAAGAACTACATGTCAGGCTGAGGTATAACTATATTTAAGATAGCATGGACACACTTAATGCAGGAAGGCTCCGATGTTTCGGAGATTGATAAAAGTGTAAATAAATAAATGGAGATGGGCTTGGCTTAGCGAAATTGGGGAGAATGGCAAGCCTTTTAGTTCGTGGACTAAAAAAAAATCAAACATCCAGGTAGGTGTCTCTGCACAGTATGCCACAGGAAACTTCAATATGGCAATAATGGCAAAAAAAGTGCGAGTTCGCCATCAGTCAGCAGCTCGTCACAATGCTGCGGTTCGTGCTCTAACAGTACACATGCTCCCTGTCTGCTGCGACAAGAACCACAACGGAGATTCACACATCTGTGGCCGACCGTGTGCGCGATGTAAAAGTGCGCCTATGTTCTTTCATAGCGGAGCATATGACCTGTCGGTCACAGTCAGTGGAGGTTTTAGGGTAGGGCGAAGTGGGCGGCATTTTTTTTATGTCACGTGGGGGGCGGCACACGAACCTGGAGTAAAAAATAATAATCTGTGCCGCTAAGCGGTTTTCTATTATCTGTGATACCTGCGCTCGCGCCGCACCTGAATGAGCCGCAGAGAAGCTGAGCGAGCGGGGGGAGGGGGGGTTGTTTGAGCTGATGACGGGGGGGGGGGGGGGCGGACGCGCAGAGTACAGTTCACCTCTCCCAAATGAAGCGGACATGAAGGGGGCTAAATTATGTCTACCTGACTTTCTTACAGATAACTCACATTTCATTCAAAACATTATAAACACACTTTTTTTCATGTATTTAATTGTGTGAAATGGCAAATAAAAATAGATAAAAGCGATGATGCTGTGGAGGTGAATTGGATTAGTCTTGACTTCTGGTCGTGAGTGACAGCGTTAAGGGGAAATCTGCTGATTGTCGAATCGTCGATTATAAAGTATAAACACAGTGATGGAGAGAAAAAGGCCAAAGCTGTCAGGGGTCCAATTTAGAAACAAAAGAAAAGAAGATGAGGAGAAACGGGCAAAAGATAAAGGTATATAACAATGTTCTCTCTGTATGATTAAGTTATTCATGTCATCATGTTAATTAGTGGTATAACATTAACTCTTAGGTTTGTTAGCCTTCTTGCTTATGATGCTTGCTATGCTTACAGTACCTTGCTAAACACACACACACACACACACACACACACAATAAAAGCCTAATTTACAAACCATCACAGAAATTCTGATGATTTCTATTAAATACCACAAAATATAACCACAAAATTATGCTTTGCAGCAAGACTGTTACAAGTACAGTTATTTATTTCCATTGTTTATGTTAATGTCGGCTATAGCCAATATATTTACAATATATTTACAGTATACTGTAAATAGCCAGTTTAATTTACATATATGTAGATAGTTTAAAAGACATTTTCCATTTGCTATAACTCTGTTACGTGACAAAGCTTATAATTTGAGGCAGTAAATTAACCAAGGAGCTAATTGTTCCTCCCTTAGATTAGATTAGATTAATAAAGTGTCTAATGACTGCCATCAAAAACCATGAGCCTCTTTGAGCTTATCACTTTTCTGCACGATAAGGATCTATCTGAGATCTACCCCAACTTTTGGACTTTTTGGGGGTGGAGGAGGGGGGGGGGGGGCGCCGGGAGGGAGTCTCGCCCAGGGCACACTTCAGTGTAGAACCGCCACTGGTCACAGTCTCACAACCACTAGTTAATTAAATGCAATCAGTTGTCAAAGACAAGAGTGCACTTTCAAGATTGTCTATGTCTAATGCACATGCCTACTACTTGCACACATGGCATTGCTGCTTACTGGAAATCCGATTTGTCATCTAAGCTGAAAACGAAGATGTTTTCTTTAAGATACATAAAACATGCACTGAAAAAGCACTTTTTGGAATTTAATGGTGGTGCTATTACTTTTTTCTGTTATTTATTAAGAGTTTCACAAAACATTGTTTGGTGTTATAAGATAAATAAAAACATGCACTGAAAAGATATGTGGTAGATGGTTGATTATTTGTCAAGGTATATTTTTTTTCAAAGATTACAAATAGCTTTTAAATTATGCAAACTGGCAATAGTAAAGCGATTTAATCTCCCCTAACGCTATTGGTCTCGACTATTTAAATAAAGTGTTTGTTAAAGGAATATGGCTTGGCCTGAAAAAAGTTCAGTCAGAAGATTTTTTTTCACTTTAATCCCTGCGATCATTGTAGGTACGGAATAAAAACGCGGGCTATGTACAGTATTTTACATTACGGTGTATTTTACCCCGTTCCATTTAATATACTGATAGATAATATTTTGCTGCAAAGTAAAGCTCAAAATGTAACGTCTGCTTGGGTTTGTTTTCGTTATATTTTTGATGATTTTTTCACTGATAGTCAAGTGGCATAAGAAAGGCAATTAATTGCGCATGCAACCTGGAACAAATATCTGCCCATATGGATCAGTATTTCTTTAGTCATTTAATCATGCATAATGCTCCCCCGTCAAAAGATCTGATGGGGCATTAATCACTTATCACAACTGTGAATGGATGCGGCAGCAGAGACACATTAAATCCCCATAAACACTTGGAAACAATAGTAAAAAAAAAAGTTCCAGAGGGTTAGCGCCTGTTATACTAATGTATTTTTACTGATTTTTTTTATACTGCTTATATTTCGTTGGGTTTTACGCAATTTCATGTGTTTGTGTGTGTGTGTGTGTGTGTGTGCGCACGAGAGAGAGGATACTCTGACAAGACCAACTTCCGTGTGGCTCCAGTGGCGCATTCGGTTAGCGCGTGACACTTATAAAGCGGTCCAGGTGAAGCAATGCCGAGTTCGAGCCTCACCTAAAGCACCTAAAGCATTTTACTGCATATCGCGCTGTGTATGTGACAAATCAAATTTGAATTTGAAAGTAAAGCTTAAAATGTAACTTCTGCTTGGGTTTGTTTTCGTTATATTTTTGATGTTTTCACTGAAAGTCAAATTGGCATAACAAATTGATTAATGGCGCATAATATCTGGAACAAATATCTGTCCATACGGATCAGTGTGTCTTTAGTCATTTAACCAGCATAATGTCCCACATTAAAGATCTGATGGGGCACAAATCACTTATCACAACGGTGTATAGATGCAGCAGCAGAGACAGATTTAATCCCCATAAACATTCACACTTGAAAACAAAACTAACAGAAGTAAACAGTTCTAGAGTGTTAGTGCCTGTTATCACAGGACAGGAATCACCTACAGGATACTACTGTATTTTACTGCTCATATTTTTTACCCTAGTTTCATTTGGTTTTACGCGATTTCATGTATTATTTGTGTGTGTCTGTGTGTGTACAGTGTGTCTGTGTGTGTGTGTGGGTGCGCGAGAGAGGGCTTTCATGCTGATTTATCCAAGGTTACTAAAACCTGGCTTACTACCTATAAAAAATATTTCAATTTAACTCATGGGTCTCAATCACAGACACGACAAATTATATACTCTGAAACGTTCATTTGAACATTTAAAAATATATACAAAAACATGAATACTAATGTTATCATGGTGTAAATTATTAACATTAGGTTAGGTCCTTCTTCTATCTTCTATACCGCTTAGTCCTGTGTTCAGGGTCGCGGGGGACCTGGAGCCTATCCCAGGAGACTTCGGGCACTAGGCGGGGTACACCCTGGACAGGGTGCCAATCCATCGCAGGGCACACACACACACACACATACATACACACACTCACACACTACGGGCAATTTAGGAACGCCAATTAGCCTAAGCTGCATATCTTTAGACTGTGGGAGGAAACCGGAGTACCCGGAGGAAACCCACCAAGCACGGGGAGAACATGCAAACTCCATGCACACAGAGACGGGAATCGAGCCTGGCCGGGGAATCGAACCCAGACCCTGGAGGTGCAAGGCGACAGTGCTAACCACTACACCACCGCGCCGCCGAGGTTAGGTCCTGTCCTTAATTAATTCATATTATAATTACTTTTACATAGTATAGTTACTGGACTGACATGACCAAAACTAGCTATTTGATTTAGCCTTTCTAAAATCAACCCATATATCATTTATAATCAGAAAACATAAAACATATTATGATCTGTTCAACAGCCCATCTGTTTTAATTTAGTTTGTATTTTTTATTATTCATAAGACAACCTTTCAGTTTTGTAAATATTTTAGTTATAGTGTGTTAAGTCTTACTTTAGGTTAAACGTTTTTGAGAATTTGACCATCCAGCTTAGATAAATGTTATGTCATTGATTGATAAAATCTGGATTAAGGATATTATATATATATATATATATATATATATATATATATATATATATATATATATATATAATATTTATTTATTTATTTATTTTTATTTTTTTTGTTTCCCCCTGAGGGATTGCCACCTTATTGTGGTCTGGGGGTTTGCGTGCCTCAACACAATTCAGCAAATACAATACTGTTACTATACAGTAAGGCCAGGTAAAAACAGTGCTCGAACATGATGCCCCCCTCCCCCCACCCCGTGTTGTCTGGTCTAGAACGGCGCTGCCTCTGACCGTCTTTTGTCTTGTAAATGAGTATTCTCACTCACCTTCCAATCCCCCAGCGCACACACTCTGTTTGTACTGTAAACTGTACTGTAACTGTGTTTGCTAGGGCACTTGGTTATACACAGTACTTTAATGTATGGAACACTTACTTAACTTACTGGTTTGGTTTAAACATCGCTTATTATCTTATTCAGCAAAATAAATTCATTATTAACGTATTGAAGTATTTTAGTTAAGGACAAAAACTGTACTTGTGTTTAGAACTGCTGAACAGCCGAAAACACACACACACCCATCCCCCCGCCAAAAACACACACGCACACACAGAGCAATTAACACCATGTCCTACTCAGGAGTGGAAGGTGAGAAACCTCAATGGAGAATACCAAGTTTGTCGTTGCTCTTTTGGAGTTCTTAAAACCCAAAACATTTATTTATACTGAGAAAAAATTATTATGGGTCACAATCACAAACACAAATACATATAATCAAGTGTTTAACTGGTTTCATTTGTTTCTATGATCAATAATTATTGTTATTATTTTCAGCCCAACTCTTTGACTATTTAAAACAAAGTTGTGTCCCATTTTTTGCCCATTGAAGTTGTTGGTTCAACTAAACAATTTTTAAATACCCAAACAATCCCCCAAAATTAAAACACGCAAAACATCACTTTAACAATTCAATTTATTCTTCCAAAACTAGTCAAAGTTAAAACAGTAATTTATATAAAACAGATGAATACATGTTGTCTTTTTGCTTAAAGTTCATTAAACAACCCGGATACACCAGGTGCTTATAAGTCTCTATCTATAGTCCTTTTACATTAAAATATTAATTTTTCAAATATCAAAACTATTACATATTTGTTATTAATAATGTTATTACTTAACAGTTTAAGTCTTTGTTTCCCCCAAAGTACTGTATCAGACATTTTGCAGTACTATGTTCAGAATATACAGTAGACCTGATCAAACATCATTCTAAAGCTGTCGGACTGTGACGTCATCCCTCCTACAGCTCCCTCAACAGCTTGTTCAGGCTCCTCCAGTCCTGTAGCTCCAAAAGTCCAGCCGTCAGCCGTCTGACCCCCCAATCCTCCACAGCGGAGCTCTGCTTAAAGACAACAGGAGAATTTAGTCAAGACAAAGATAAATAAACTTTACAGAACATATAGTTCTAATAAAAATAAAATATATTAATAAACCTATTTACCACAGAGTGTGTAAAGTACTGTTTTGGGGATTCTGTAATGTAAATAATCTGCCTGTGCTAATGTTAACCAGTGAACAGTGTTAGTGTTAACCAGTGAACAGTGGTAGTGTTAACCAGTGAACAGTGTTAGTGTTAACCAGTGAACAGTGGTAGTGTTAACCAGTGAACAGTGTTAGTGTTAACCAGTGACTGTCTGTATTATCGTCTGCATTAAATTAACCGGGAATTTACTTAATGCGCTTCTCATACAAATAAGTTAAGCGATATAACACTCGTATATGAGCATTAGTTCATCCCTGAAGCCAAACTATAACTTACTGAAGCCCCTCACACACACACACACCTCCCCCCTCCTCCTCCTAACTGATAAACACTTCTGTGTTGTTATTCAGCTCGTTAACTAAGCGCTCGCGCTACCGCGGAAAGTGTATAAAATATAAACCGGGTTACTAGCGTTACTAGCTCCTGTACAGCTCCCCTCAGTCTGTGTCCCTCATCAACTGCATCACATTATATTACAGTCACAGAAATAACCTGCAGATTAACTCTTAACCAGAGAATAAATAAGCGCTGAATTTATCCAGACAACACGCGGTGAGACTCTCAGTATTTACAGAGAACACAAACACTCTTCATCGGGTAGTGCAGCTCTTGTAATAGGGACATTAATAGTATTGTCGAAGCTTGAGCATGTTTTTGAGTTAAAGTGGAGTGACATTGTGAGTGTGTGACACTGACAGTAAGCTGTAATATTAACTCCAGACTTGGTAAACAGATCATTAAGTTCTCTAAAGTCACATCTGACCGCTGCTGGTGCTGCCAGTGATATTTAAAACGGCCAATAAAAAAACTAAACTGGGAAATAAACTGTAAACTACCCCAAACACATTTTATAAAATAAAACATCACTTACCACGAATAGTCCGTTAAGCCGTCATCTTCATCTCTGTAGTTTGGCAGCGTCAGTTCGGCGGGGGTGGAGGCGGGTTGTTGAAATCACGTGATTGCAACTCAGCGCAGCTGGCTTGTTTTAACGTGTTCTTGAGAACGAAGCGCCATCTAGTGGTGGCACCAGGTAAATGAATAAATTGGGGTTGAATGGGCGTGTTTACTGTGAAATCTTGACACGCCTTTCGGCCAGAAAAGGGAGGGGGGATTACGGCGTGCAAAGGCCATTCACACGCCATTCACACTTCAGCCACACTGTCGCGGCTATTTGGCGTGGCTCCCACTGTATAGATGAGCTGAGTCCCAGGTGCTCCAGCTTGGTGGTGAGTGTGGAGGGAATTATGGTATTAAAAGCAGAGCTGTAGTCGATGAAGAGCATTTTAACATAATTCCCTTTCCTAGTGTCCAGGTGAGTGAGTGATGTGTGGAGGAGATGAGAGATTGCATCGTCTGTGGAGCGGTTCTGACGGTATGCAAACTGTAATGTAGGCCACGCCTACTTCGGTCAAAGGATGCAGGCTGCTTATCAGTACCGCGTATTATGAAAACTACAGCTGGGGGCAGAGCTTTTTCTTACAAAGCCCCAAAATTATGGAATAGTCTTCCAAATAGTGTTCGGGACTCAGACACAGTCTCAGTGTTTAAGTCTAGGCTTAAAACCTATTTATTTAACCAAGCATTTTATAAATATATTTGCCATAAGGTAAAGGAGCAGATCTGGGGGACTCATGGACGTAGAGTATTATGGTGAACTGGTATGTTTAGATGCTGTCTTCCTCAGTCTCATTTGATCACTCAGGTTCGTTGATGGTGAGGTGAGGTGTGTTTCTTTCTGGCTCCCCCTTTTAGTTATGCTGTCATAGTTAGTCCTGCCGGAGTCCCTGCTTGCACTCTACAGTAAATATACATTCACATTAGACATTGTGACTGTGACCATACCTAATTGCAATCTCTCCTCCTCTTCTCTTCCTCCCCCTCTTTCTCTTTCCTCTCTCCCCCTGTCTCCCCCTTTCACTCTTTCTCTCTCTCTCTCTGTCGAGCTACACATGTGGTTCCTGAGCTGCCAGTGATCCAGACTCCCTCTGCCCTCCGGACCTGGCGGAGGTCTCGTCGCATGGATGCCCCGTGTGTCTCTTTAGGATGCGTCTGGTGTCTGAGGATGATTCTATCTACTTAGAAGATGGTTCTGGCCTCGACTGGTGTTGTCAGCTGTTTCTCTGAGGACTTGACAATTCGATAGTTCAGGACTGGAACTTTCTACAAGTCTATCTGAGTCTCCAATAACTACTGGACTCCATTTTACATCAACTATTATAACATCAATTAACATCAACTATTATAGCTGAACCTAACACTTAACACTGTATAAATGCAGATCATTTCCTGCTATCTGTTTCACCCAGATGAGGATGGGTTCCCTGTTGAGTCTGGTTCCTCTCAAGGTTTCTTCTTATTACCATCTCAGGGAGTTTTTCCTTGCCACTGTCGCCCTCGGGCTTGCTCACCAGGGACTATCTGAACATTTTGATTCATACACATTCACATTCCATACAAACTTAAATAATTCTTTTGATTGTGTAAAGCTGTTTTGAGACAATGTCAATTGTTAAAAGCGCTATACAAATAAAACTGAATTGAAAATTTAAAATTAATGGGTCCAGTGTGTCGGGTAGTGAAGAAATGATGAAGTCTCTGATAAGGCGTTCAAAGCACTTCATCACTACTGAGGTGAGGGCTACAGGGCGATAGTCATTGAGGGAAGCAGGATGTGGTTTCTTCGGGACAGGAACAATGATGGACTCTTTGAAGCATGTGGGGATCACCGACTGAGATAAGGACATGTTGAATATCTCAGTGAACACAGGTGCTAGCTGGTCTGCGCAGGATCTGAGGATACGAACTGAGATGCCGTCTGGTCCTGCTGCTTTCCTGGTGTTCACTTTCCTGAAGGCTCACAAGCAGTGACTTCTAGCGTCGCGGCGTATGGCGTCAGCATTTGGGTTTGTGTGTTTGCTGGCTTTTACCGCTGAGTGGCGCTATATAACTATAGACTGACGCCTCAGGCATCAGTTCGTTCTCTCCAGGCTTAATGAGGCACAGGTCGTCCACAGCTGCACATCGTTGCAGATAAAATAAAGTGAAACATTGTAATTAAACGAATTCATAATCACAGTAGTAACATTACAGTACAAATTTATAATTAAAATTAAATTCAGTTTTTTTAGGATCGAATTTAAGCAACTGTAAGGTTTTATAATATTGTAAGACAGTGTAATCTAATGAGAAGATTCCTGTGCCTTGAGAACAGACCCCTCACTGTGCTTCCTCATGCCTTCTGTGGTAACACCTTGTATATCCTGTATTCAGACAAGGATACATCCAAATGGCTCCTGTCTGCTAGAACCCTTTTGTTTAATCAGGAGAATGCAAATGTATCTCCTCACACCTGTCTGTCTCCGGGTCCCTCTATGACTGACATGTTAATGACTGGTTCTTTTGATGTTCGGGACGTAGCAGCGTTTAAATGTGCTCTCTTTGCTGAGAATAAACAGAGATCTTCAGACATCATGCCTGCGTGTGTGTGTGTTTGTCTCTCCCGGTCGATCGGGCCAGGACCGGTAAGTGTATCAGGGTGCAGCGGACACAACAAGAAATAACTCTTATTCTCTTAGCTTAAAACTTAGCTCGGACACTTCTTCTACATTTTAAACTTAACAATTTGGGGGCTCAGTCCGGTCTTCCCTCTCAGAGGAAAAAGTAAGTGTTTATTTTGCTCTTTCGGATTTTTTCCTTCGTCAGGGGAGATTTTGTTCTCGTGTGATCTGGTTAAAATAAAGTTTAATTCACGTTTTGTTTTCTAAATAAGTTTTGTTCACCGTAATTAAGTCTAAGAGGTTTTGTTTTCCGGAGCAAGTTTTTAATAGAGCTTTCGTAATGTCATGTTTAAGGGAATATCCGCGGTGTTTTAAATGTAACAGCTTGGTTGTGGTGTCAGTACCGCTGTGTTTTAGAGAACCATTGTTTATTTTTAACTAAATTCGTTCCGCGTTTCGAGTCGCGCTTTAAACAACTCGTTAATTCATCTGGTAAACAACTGAAATGGGTATGATTGTTTAATCATTGTGCAGGTCTTTATGCCAAGCGTGCGAAATATACTGTTATTTACAACAGCTCAGTACTTAGTGAAATAGAAACATTACAACGCTTCTCACTAACGTCATCGACTCGCGTCCACGGTTGCTATGGGTTACTAGTCGCGGGCGCTGACCCGCTGTCTGCGTGCATGAACTGTAGGCGCTGTATTGTGGTCAGAAGGCCGGAATGGGCAGATTTACATTTAGATGTTCAGTTGTTTTCCATGTTATTTTTCATTTAAGTATTCATAATAACTGTTGGCTTGCTTGTAGGTAGCTTTTGTATTATTCCATGTTGATTGTTTTCCATCAGGCACTGAATGCAACATTTGAATCTATTGTAGTATTATTTAATTGTAGTGTTGTATTAATGACAGTAAGTGTGCTTGTATTGTTTTGTCGCCATGCAATGTCAATGCTGGAGCAACATATGTCTGTTAAAATTATAATCTACAAGTTTGCATATACTGCATACAAGTTAAGTGCTTAAAATTTTTTAAGTTTTAAAACAACGGTCATCACCAGGGACTGTAAATGCAGAGTGTGTGGATTGTCACTTTGCCAGTTGTTTGGCTGGTTATATCTGGAGGGCTTCGCTCATTGATACTCATAACCAGTAGATGGCAGTGTTCCAGTGTGGTGCTTTGTTCCTGGTACTAACTTGGCCTAGCTAATGTTGCGCAATTTTGTCACTTGTTTGGAATGTTACAAACTGAAAATCTGGAGTGCCTGAATTTAACACATATTGAGGGAAGTTTTTGTGTGAATATGAGAATCCAAGCAGAGAACAGTTACAGGAATTATCTGTGCCAGAATGTATAAGCAAGTACAAAAAGAAAGGTTTATAGAATTGTGGTGAAACCAGCAGTGTTGTATGGTCTGTAGACTGGTGCTGATGACAAGAAAGGAAACAGGGCTGTAGGGGTGGAGCTAAAGATGGTGCAATTTGCTTTGAGAGTGACAAGAATGGACAGGATTTGGCATGTGTATATTGGAGGAACAGTGCAAGTAGGGCAGTTTGGAAAGAAAGTTAGAGAGGCCAGATTAAGATGCTGTGGACATGTGCATAGAAGGTATAAGGACTCTATCCAGAAGTAACTGTTAGAGGTGGAGTACAGGCAGAAAGATGATTTCAACAGTTTTGTGTATATTTCAACAGTTTTTAAACAAGTTCTCCATCACACAAATAAAATGTAGCCACGGAACATTTTAATTTGTTTTCAGGTTCAATAGATTCTGATCGTCAATTATAAATAAATAAATAAATAAATAAATAAACATGACAACGAATAAATACATTACACTGATAATAATAATAATAATTATAATAAATTAATACTGATAGATAAATATTTTTGTTCACCTGCTATACCTGAAATTAAAAGAAGTTGCATTTATTAGTTTCCGTTCCATTTTATAGAAAAGTCAAATTATTTAAAATTCCCTTCGGTAATTTAAGGGGGCTCGTCCAATAGTAAATTGGCATATATTTGAGGTATATTAAAAAAAAAAAAAAAAAGAAACTTTATGCATTTTAATTAGTTTTTTGTCTCGCGTTGTGTTTGACATTACTCGCGTTGATTTATTGATTACAATTACAGCGACTGTAGCGATTGTGATAAATTATGAAACTAAGTTTTTTAACTAAAACTGAACCAGTGTTGTTAGCAATAAGCTAAAAACATACATAGCTCTCTCGTCGCGAGTACCTACGTCATCAAAACCGCGTCCCGTTAGAGGAGACGCGTTCCTTCGGGTGTGTTTTAAGAGTTATACATTCACTAAATTCTGTTGTTTACATAATTTATGCACTTTCAATATTGGTAATTTAGTGAGGCATTTGTAGCATGCACTTTGTGTACAAGCTGGCCCTGGCGTAGAGGCGCGTGGCTAGAAAATTAATAAATGAATTGGTTATAGCCATATTCCTTAGAGTGTTCTTTGGAACAGGGAGCGGCGTGCAGTTGCAGTTATACACGTGGGGGGTGCATGAGTTTTATTGTCTCCCTGACGTAGAGGCGTGTGGACTCAGCCCGGCACACCTGAGGTCCATTTTTCTGGTAGTGTTATCAGAAACAGGGTAGATTGGCCGAATGCCTTATTAATTCACTATATTGGTATTTGATAAGTGTGTGAATAATCTCCAAAGATGTAGAGGCATGTGAGATTCGAAATAGAATCCATATTCCTGGTAGTGTTATCAGGAACGCGGAGATATTGCACATTTTTGATAATACACTTATAAATTACAGTATATACTTGAACACTCTGTTCGAACGTCACACTACTCGTAAGAAAAATTAATAAATAATTTTTTTTAAGTATATATTCTGGAATAATTCAATGAAACGAGCTTAGTGTCCATAATTAAACTAACCATCTTGAGGTGTCCGCCTAACTCTGATACACTACAATTTACTAACAATCAAAGCATGCTTATGAAATTATTACATTTGTGCACACAATGTAATGACTGCAGTAAAAAAAAAAAAAAAAAAAAAAGTAAGCAAATAGATTAATTCTTGATTGAGAAATAACCAACTATTGGCACAAGTTGGATCCCAAATTATGCAGCGTTGAGCTCCGCTGCTCCAAATTAAGCACAAGCCTCGGCTTGGGAGCTCATGACTGAGCGACATGCACTCCTGACACAGACAAAGAACTGACTGACTTCAACTAATATTCAAACTAACACACCTGACATGACAAACAATTGTACAGATTGTATGTGACAAAGATTCATATCTTCCATGTTGTATGTGACTGTACTTCTGTTTACCTATAACTATATTGCTTTTACAGAAAAACAGCAACGGCAAGATTTAATCATAATTTCCTCAACAGAACAAAGTACACTGGAAGGAAGCAGCCGCATAACAAATCGTGACAATGTGTGATGCCATTAAACAACCTTCTCTTTTACTTTAGATACCGAAATTCCATTGGATCAGCTGTTGGGTGACTTTACTGTGACCAATGAAATTTATGAATGTTGTTTTATCTAACCAAAGGCTTTCTCACAGCAGCATCAGACAAGGAGGAATTCTGGAACAATTATTCAGAGATATCGCTAAATCATGTAACTCTAATCTGAGATCTGACTTATTCATATGCTGATACATATCTTCTGTAGTGAAAGCTTGAAGGCACGGGCCCATAATGAAGTGCTAGTAACCTCTCTTCTGGGCTCCCACTGACTCTACTATACGTAAAGTATCTGGGTCGAAGAACAGATCAGCTTGGAAGATGACTTGGATGTTTTGGACACTGATTTTTCCTCACCTTACCCCATACACATATAGTGAACACTACTGTATTAGTCTGAAAACACTCATTGCAGAATTGTACACACATTATAGACTGTATGAAGTTATGATTGGCACCATCACATGTTATATCTGATGTATGAAGTTATGATTGGCACCTTCACATGTTATATCTGATGTACAGGTAGATTAGTCAGACTTGAAGTCTTTTACTCTTTCCTAGTCAATTGGGGAGAGAGATGTTTGGCTTCATGGTCTGGGGAACTGGTTTTGAATTGAATCTATTGATAAGAGACCAGAAGGACTGGAGATGGCCTGCTGAATTCTTAAACGGAGGTTTGGAGTTCAGGGCTCGGTCTCTAGAGTTAAATATTACACTCACAGAGAGGAAGTTCATTATCAGTTCCTGTAGCTTAATAGGACCACAGGCGTCATGAAGACACCACAAAAGGGGGCATATCTTCTAATTTTTTGCACAGGGTTTGGATTAGTTAAATTTTTTATTTGATTTTGTAAATCTCTTCTATGGCAATGCCTGACTGTTCATTTATTGTCATGTTATTGACAAATTGTAGTAAATTCTGTTAGAATTTAAGGGGGCACTGTAAGGTTTTATAATATTGTAAGACAGTGTAATCTAATGAGAAGATTCCTGTGCCTTGAGAACAGACCCCTCACTGTGCTTCCTCATGCCTTCTGTGGTAACAGAAAAAGATTTTTTAAGTTTAATTGATTCGTTTGGTTTTGTGCAGTCAGTGTCGGGCCCCACACAGGAGCAGGGGCACACCCTTGATCTTGTTTTATCTCATGGATTATCTATTTCTAACATTGAAGTCTGTGATGCAGTATTTTCTGATCACATGCCTGTGTTGTTTAACTCTGTTCTACCAAACAATGACGTTAAACCCTGTGGGCGTGCACGGCGCTGTCGCGTGTTTAACTCCTCCACCGCTGCTCAGTTCTCTGATGCGTTTAACCGGAGCTGTGATGATGACATCTCGGAGTACACTTCTGTTGCTGGCTTCAACACTGAGACACTAGCATCTTGGTTCCATTCCACCTGTAAGGCTGCCTTGGACTCTGTGGCTCCATTAAAAATCAGGCGCCCGAAAGTTAAATCCGAACCCTGGTTAAACGACGAGACTCGTGCTGTCAGACGTGAGTGTCGAAAAGTGGAACGCAAATGGAAAAAGGACAAATTACAAGTGTCTTTTATTTCGTTGAGAGATAGTTGGCGTCTTTATCAGAAAACTGTTAAAGCGGCAAAAACCAAACATTACTCTGACTTAATTTTAGCAAACTGTCATAAGCCTCGCGTTTTATTTCAGTCTTTTAATGCAATTCTTAATGGTCCCCAAATTGCCAGTTTCGAAAGCTCATATAAGGTGTGTGAAAACTTTCTCCAGTTTTTTATTGATAAGGTTTCTTCTACAAGGGCTCTTATCACATCTCCTGCATGTAACGCATCTATTTCCATTTCTGTCTCTAGCTCTGCTGTTTTTAACCAGTTTGAGCCCATCTCTCTTTCCTTTCTGTTAGAGATTATTAATATTATGAAGCCTGCAGGATCTCCTGCTGATCCCATTCCTCCACATCTCTTTAAAGAGTTGGCTCCCATTCTAGGTCCTAAAGTTTTAAATATTATAAATAGCAGCTTGGGATCTGGGGTGGTACCCACCCATTTTAAACATGGAGTTGTGCAGCCTTTGTTAAAAAAACCTAATCTTGATCCGTCTGTGTTGTCTAATTACAGACCAATCTCTAAGCTACCATTTCTGTCTAAGATTCTGGAGAAGGTAGTTTATACACAGCTAATAAGTTATCTTGGTGAGCATGGAATGCTTGAGGTTTTTCAGTCTGGTTTCAAGGCTCTTCACAGTACTGAAACTGCTCTGTTAAGAGTCTTAAACGACATTTATCGTATTACTGATTCTGGTGACTCTGTGATTCTTCTGCTGCTTGATTTAACAGCTGCCTTTGATACAGTAGACCATGACATTCTTCTGTCACGCTTGGAACACTGGGTGGGAATTAGGGGGACAGTTCTAGACTGGTTTAGATCCTATCTTATTGATAGAACGTTTTCTGTTAGCCTTGGAGATCTTGAGTCATCATCGGCTCCTCTTACATATGGGGTTCCACAGGGGTCTATCCTTGGACCCCTTCTTTTCTCATTGTATTTGCTGCCGCTCGGCTGTATCCTGAGAAATCATGGCATCTCCTTTCACTGCTATGCAGATGACAGTCAAATTTATCTCCCGTTAAAACAGAAGGAAGGCTACTCTGTCAAGGCGCTGTTAACATGTCTAGATGATATAAAAGCATGGTTAGCCCAAAATTTTTTAAATTTTAATGATAAAAAGACAGAGGTTTTGGTATTCGGTCCTGGTGCCAGGGGTAAAGTTCCACCTCTGGATTTAGGAGATTTGGGGCAGTATGTTAAACCTACAGCGTCGAATTTAGGGGTTATTTTTGATCATGGCCTTAAATTTGACAAACAGATTAGTGCTGTGGTTCGGTCCAGTTTCTTTCAGTTAAGGCAATTGGCAAAACTTAAACCTGTTTTGTCCTTTAGGCTGTTTGAAATAGCCATCCATGCTTTCATCACCACTCGCATTGATTACTGCAATGCTCTCTACTTTGGAGTTTCTCAGGCAGTATTACATCGGCTTCAGCTGATCCAAAACTCAGCTGCTCGACTATTAACGTCCACGCGTAAAAGAGAACATATCTCTCCAGTTCTGGCTTCTCTTCACTGGCTCCCGGTACAGTACCGAATAAATTTTTAAATTCTCTTGGTCACGTTTAAATGTGTACATGGCCTTGCCCCTCCCTACCTCTCTGATCTGCTCCAGCCCTATGCCCCACCCCGGTCTCTCAGATCATCAGATAAACATTTGCTGATGGTACCCAAGACCAAATGCAAGCTCAGGGGTGATCGGGCATTTTCTGTGGCAGCTCCTAAATTATGGAATGACCTACCATTAACCATTCGTGAGGCCACATCATTGAGGGTGTTTAAGGCTAGTCTTAAAACTCACATGTTTTCTCTGGCATTTAAAACAACATGAGATGTTAATTTTATATATTGCTTGATATGCTTGTGATTGTGATTTTAATTATGTTCTTTTATTATTTTATAAATTGTTTTATTTATTTTTATTATTATCTTGTATTTATTTTATTTTATTAGATTACTGTTGTTATTATTATTATTTTTATGTGAAGCACTTTGGGACATTCTTGTTTGTTAAAGTGCTATACAAATAAATATGAGTTGAGTTGAGTTGAGTAACACCTTGTATATCCTGTATTCAGACAAGGATACATCCAAATGGCTCCTGTCTGCTAGAACCCTTTTGTTTAATCAGGAGAATGCAAATGTATCTCCTCACACCTGTCTGTCTCCGGGTCCCTCTATGACTGACATGTTAATGACTGGTTCTTTTGATGTTCGGGACGTAGCAGCGTTTAAATGTGCTCTCTTTGCTGAGAATAAACAGAGATCTTCAGACATCATGCCTGCGTGTGTGTGTGTTTGTCTCTCCTGGTCGATCGGGCCAGGACCGGTAAGTGTATCAGGGTGCAGCGGACACAACAAGAAATAACTCTTATTCTCTTAGCTTAAAACTTAGCTCAGACACTTCTTCTACATTTTAAACTTAACAGCAACATAAACGTTAACACACTGAACCTTTTTATTATGTGTAATTAGAAAGCTACACGTATAGGGTCTTGTGTCATCTTATATTTTGTGTTCTTTAAATTTGTAGCTTTTATAAGACTCTACTTTTATTTAGGTGCACTCACAATGACGTTAAATAAATAAAGTAAACGGGGTTCTGTATTGATTTTGGTGAACTTGAGCGCGTCAGAAAATGAACCCAAACTCCGTGTATACTCGCCTCACAGACATGAAAAATATATACTTATAGAAAGCGAAATATCTGCTTCTATATAAACTAATGAAAAAAAATTATTAGATTATGTAATTCGTATGAAAAGTGAATTATAGGCGCGCTCACTGCTGCGGAGACGACGAGATGACATGATCACACAGCACAGCCGAAACCAAAGGAATCACTAATTTATCAATGAATTATTAAAATGGTCAGAGTGAGTTTCCTGGCTGTTTTAACAAATATTTCAAGTAGAAAACAGTAGCCCACATTTATAAAAGCATTTTTATTTATATAAAACTATAAAAAAATAATCCTGCATTTATTTTTAGGTGTGCCCGCTGCCACAGTTCTTCACTAACAAACCTATAAAACAGGTACATCTGTATGAATAAATTGTTTAAATGTGATCAGTGGTTTATGTAAATGACTCAGTTTGCTCCTTGCTGCGCTGTTTGAGGCGAGGGACGCGCTAATGACGATTTGGTCTGCTGTGTGGAGGCTCGCCCGTGAGAGGTAGAGTTAGTATATCATGAGATTATTCACACTTGGGGAGGTGTATTATTTGCATTTGTACTGTATGTGTCTGACTTTGCAAAGCACACCTGTAAAACCTGTTTAAATGTAAATGCTCCTCGCTGCGCTGTTTGGGGGAGGGACGCGCTGTAGATGCGGTTGGCTTATTTCACTAGTTTTGACGCGTAGCTAATGTCTTAAAGTTTCACTCACATGACAGAAGTCCGATCTCTTTGTCTTTTGTCGTTTATTTGTCAGCATCAAAGAATCAACACTTCATACAGTCGTCTTGAGTAAATCCACTGTTATTACAGACACCAGTTGCTGCATCTTGCAAATCTCTGAGTTTTACAACAACCTGTTTGCTGTATCTTGTAGATTACAATATTGGCTTGGGTATCTAACAACACTCTTGTTGTTTCTTACTTTCCCAGCTTACGTTAGCTTACGGTTACAACAACCTCGTTGCTGTATTTTACATTTCTAGCTTACCGGGAGCTCTCACTAGCTGACGGTCTAAAGCTTGTGTTTCCGTAGCCTTCCAAATCTATACTGAGCTTTCTAGCATATCACAGTCACACAAATGCATGTAATAGTAGAATGACATCACAGACCAACCTACGATTATCAACTTATGATGCATAACTAAGAAATTTAAAGCTTATGGCTTATGTAACAAACTTAATGCTTAATGCTTTACTAATGAATAGAACAAGGTAGAATAAATGAAATAACAGCAAGTAAAATAAAATAAAATAAACACAACAACAAATTCATAAAAAGTGCGATATGGCACTTACATTCCAGCCCCTAATTGACAGGCATGGAGACTGACAATTACAATTTTGTGTTTTTTTTTTTTTTTTTTTGATAAAGCAATAAAATCAAACATTCTTAACCTTCTAAAACGTTTTAAATCTTTTAAGTGTGTAATATTCATCTCAGGTGTTTACATTTGCATATCAAATTTCATAAAATATTACCACACATTTAACAGTTCATTTCACATGTGAGGCACAGCTTGTCGATGGGTCTTTCCAGAGTGTTGGTCTTAGTTTTAACTAACACACGTTTCACCAGTCCCCCTTTGTTGGGGAACACTTTCGTAATTCTTCTCATGACCCATGAATTGCTTGGAGATGACTCATCAGTTATTAAAACTATGTCTCCAATCGAAAGGTTTTGTTTGTTTTGAAACCACTTTTGCCGCCCCTGGAGCACGGGCAAGTGTTCACGTACCCATCGCTTCCAGAGCAGGTCTGATCGATGCTGGATCTGCTTCTCCCTGCGACGTGCATAGATGACAAATCCAGGTGGCAGGTTTGGCTGTTTTTTCATCAGCAGCAGGTAGTTTGGTGTCGGAGGTTTCAGTTTGGGCGAGCAGCTGTTTCTTTTCACAGTTGCCTTTCGTTTTTGCTGTGTGCGAATTCCCTGTTTGAATTCTGCTGCTGCTTTACCCTTTTGCAACGTGAGAAGTTCTTCCTTAAAATTTTGTCTTTGAGTGAACTTAATGATGTCGTTTTCTGCTCTTGTTAGGTCTTGCGCTTTTAGAGACTTGTGATTTTCTGTCTTTGGGTCATCTACTTGTGTTTTAACCCTTTCTGTTTTTTGTTTCAGCATGTCTCTGGTGCGAAGGATCCAGGCAGCGGATCTTTTTAACTTGTGCCAGTCAGAGTGATGATTAATCAGTTTACTCACTGCGTCTGTGTCTGTGCATTTTGTAATGCTCACAATATTCACTAAAGCTGAGAGCTTAACTTCATCAGCATTTTCATCAAAATTTTCTTTTATTGATGTGTCATGAATATTTTCAGGCCATTTGCACTCTGCTTCTTTGAGGAGAGAGGGACCTTGGATCCAGTTGACATTTTTCATGAACTTTTCACAGGATAACCCCCTGGAGGCAGAATCAGCTGGATTTTGTGAGGTATTAACGTACCTCCATTGCTGTGACTTGGTTGACTCTCTTATAATGGCGATTCTGTTGGCCACGAAGGTTTTAAAACGAAGTGTTTCGTTATCAATGTATCTCAAAACAGTTGTACTGTCAGTCCAGAACATAGAGTCCAGCAATTTCAATTCTAGCTGTTCTTTCAACATTTTGTCATTTTTTACAGCGACCACTGCCGCAGTCAGTTCCATTCGTGGAATGGTGGTTTGTTTCAGGGGTGCTACACGGGAATTCCCCATCATGAATGCACAATGTGTAAGTCCATCAGCGTTTACTAACCTGAGGTATGAGACAGCTCCGTATCCCATTTCACTTGCATCCGAGAAGTGATGGAGTTGTGCTGTAGCTGTAACTCCGAAGTCGGCTGGTTTTATGGACCTTGCTATGCTGAACTTGGACAGTCTGTGCAGCTCTTGCAGCCAGGTTTTCCACGCCGTTGCAAACTGCTCGGGAATGTCATCATCCCAGGCAAGTTTTTCTTTACATAACTGTTGCATTAGGATTGTAGCTGGCAGTATGGCAGGTGGGAGAAAGCCTAACGGGTCGTATGTTGAGCTAGTGATTGACAGAATTCCTCTTCTTGTCACAGGTCGTTCCTTTAAGCTAATCTTAAACTTGAACATGTCTGAGTTAATGCACCACAGCACTCCCAGAGCTCTCTCTATAGGCAGTGCATCGTTACTCAAGTCTAAGTCTCTCATGTCTTTGATCCTTTCACTCTCGGGAATGACAGTCAGTAGGGCACGGCTATTGCTTGCCCATTTTGTGAGGCTAGACCCTCCGCTTGTACAGAGACTTGTGAGATCATTGTATAGGGTGACTGCTTGGTCATGACTCGAAACAGATTTCAGGCAGTCGTCTATATGAAAGTTTTTAAGCACTGTGTTAACTGCCACAGCAGGTGCATTCCTGCGGTTTTCTTCTGCTGTCTTTCTGAGGGCGAAGTTAGCACCACTAGGCAACAATTTTGCACCGAACAGATGAACTACCATTTTATTTTCAACTAAGTCTTGGTTCACATCTCCATTCGGCCACCATAGGAAGCGCAGCAGATCAGTGTCCTTCTCGGGGACTTTCACGTGATAGTACATGGCTTCTACTATGTCCTTTTTCTCGGACTTTATTTTAACGGGCACAATGGGGAGGATGCAATTACCTCCAGCCCCAGTGAGCGCATTTGATTCGTGACTCTTTGCCGGTGGTGTATTTTTTGTGTCACTTTCGGTTTCGTTCTCGTCAGCGCGTGTAGCTGACTGCGCCGTGGCTGGCACTGCTATGTGTAGCATGCTTGGATGTGGCTTTGAACACAATGAACATACAATTTTTCTGGTACAGTCTTTCCACAAATGACCCTTTCTTAAACATCCAAAACAGAATCCGTTTCTTTTTAAGAATTCTACTTTGTCTTTGTGTGTCTTATCATTAAATTGGAAGCAATCGTCTAAGATATGCTCCCCTTTGCAATGTGCGCACGGTTTAGTGAAGGTGCTGACAGGTAATGCACCGGCACTCTTCATTGTGATCAAGTCTTTGTGAATTTTACCAACCTGTCTGTCCTCGGTTGCGATGCTGACCCTGGGTTTTCCTTGGCCCGATTGTTTGGGTCTTTGAAGGGATGTGTGACAGGGTTTTCCGTCGCTGATTGCGGCGTCCAGGTCCGTAGTGTGCGCGCTGCTCAGGTGCGCGTTGCTCGATTCAGTGACTGCGCTCTCGTTCGCAGGCTGTGCTTGGCTGTTGCATGTTGAGTTGGAGAGGTGATAGTGCGCGCTGCTCAGGCACGCGCTGCTCGGACGCGCGCTGCTCGATTCAATGAGTGCGCTCTTGCTCTTGGGCGATCGGCTGTCGTGTTTGCGATCTTGACGTTTATTTCCAAATCTATCCTGCAACAGTCTCATTGCCTCTGCATAACCACACTGATCTGGCATAAGCTGACAGCTCATAACGAGGTCTCTAGCCTCTCCCTTAGTGAACTGCTCAAGATAAAACAGCTTGTCAGCATCACTATCGGTTTTGTCAACAATAACATGTTTAAATGCTTTCATGAAGGACGTAAACTCAAGAGGGTCACCATGAAACACAGGAACATTGCGCTGAGGTAAAAAGGATTGCTGTTGGCATTTCATGAGCATTGCTGTGATGTCAGCCTGCTGTTGCATCATGCTCTGTGATTCTAAAGTATCAATGCCATGGCGGGTGTATTTATTGTCTTGGGTAGACCCTTCATTTAAAGTACTTTTCAATTTTGGTTCAAAACTTACTGGTACACTTGGATGGGCTGTCTTGCGACGTGATGGCAGTCCGAGGTCTTCTATTGACGCGCTGCTCTCGTAAAGTTCGTTGTATTCCAGTTTGGGAGCGCGTGCGCCACTTGGTTCGTTGAAGGTGCTCTCTCTTACCGGCTTTCGGCGGCTGTCGTATTCAGGTTTGTGGCCCGTCCAAGGCGGGCTGCTCGAGCGTGTGCAGCTCGGGTCGATGACTCCGCTCTTTGATGCAGGCTGTCGTTTTTTACAACTCTGATAAACCTGTAATTCAGCGTCGACAATTGCGAGCGCAGTTTCTAATTCCAACTTTTCTTTATCAGCTTTTAGTTGCTCTGCCTCAGCCTTTAATTCTGCTTCTTTTGCCTTTAATTGTGCTTCCTTCTGTTCTAACGCCCGCCGTTCTGCTAAGGCTGCTGCTTTAATCAACAAGGCTGCTCTGTTGGCTTCCGCTTTCTTTATTAGGGCTGAGGATGATGTAGAAGTTACAGACCTTTTGGATGCTGCTGTTGTCTGTGACACGCTGACGCCCGGCGAGACACCTTCGCGTAGTCGCGACGTCACAGAGTGGTCCTTGGTGTCCTTGGTGTCCGCTTTCCAGCGACCCACCGTAGATATGAATTCTGTGCGGCCTTGAGCCTCAGGTGCGCCGCAAGCGACCTGATCGCGTCTGTGTTTGTCTTCATGAGTGTACACAAGCACATCAACGTTACTTCTCATGAAGGCCTCTCTCAGCTTCCCGTATTTGGGTCTGTACTCAGTTTCAAGGATGTCTAACTTACGTGCATAGTTCATGGGTGTCTTTAATGCAGTAGACGTTGCATTCAGTCGAATTCGCTTGCCTTTTCTTGCATCCAGCGCCTCGTTGAGGTTTTTTCTGTTCATCTCGTGGAGCGCCGTTAGGCTCCCCAGCCAAGTGCCGGGAGCGTTGTCCTCGTTGTTCGGCATGGTGAAGTTCGACGGCTATTCTCTTTCACTTTCCATTTCAGTGTTCACTTGTTTTCGTTCAAACAGCGGAAAAGCTTTAGACTTTTGTAGATGCGGTTGGCTTATTTCACTAGTTTTGACGCGTAGCTAATGTCTTAAAGTTTCACTCACATGACAGAAGTCCGATCTCTTTGTCTTTTGTCGTTTATTTGTCAGCATCAAAGAATCAACACTTCATACAGTCGTCTTGAGTAAATCCACTGTTATTACAGACACCAGTTGCTGCATCTTGCAAATCTCTGAGTTTTACAACAACCTGTTTGCTGTATCTTGTAGATTACAATCTTGGCTTGGGTATCTAACAACACTCTTGTTGTTTCTTACTTTCCCAGCTTACGTTAGCTTACGGTTACAACAACCTCGTTGCTGTATTTTACATTTCTAGCTTACCGGGAGCTCTCACTAGCTGACGGTCTAAAGCTTGTGTTTCCGTAGCCTTCCAAATCTATACTGAGCTTTCTAGCATATCACAGTCACACAAATGCATGTAATAGTAGAATGACATCACAGACCAACCTACGATTATCAACTTATGATGCATAACTAAGAAATTTAAAGCTTATCGCTTATGTAACAAACTTAATGCTTAATGCTTTACTAATGAATAGAACAAGGTAGAATAAATGAAATAACAGCAAGTAAAATAAAATAAAATAAACACAACAACAAATTCATAAAAAGTGCGATATGGCACTTACACGCGCTAATGACGATTTGGTCTGCTGTGTAGAGGCTCGTCCGTGAGATGTTGCGCGTGCACTACACAGCAACAATATGTTAGTATATCATGACTGAAATACAGATACAGAAAGTGGAATGTCTGCTTTTATATAAATTAATGGAGGAGAAATCAGCTTATGTAATTTGTATAAAACGTGGATTACTACAGCGCATCCACTCACAGCCGAAACCAAAGACATCAACGTATTAATGAATTATTAAAATGGCCAGTCAGTTTCTCTGTTGTTTTCTTATCCCCACCCCTGTTAAAAAGGCGTACTGTACTCTTTGCCTCTGCGCCTGCGAGAGGTTGTGCGCGCGCGGTGGACTACACAGTCAAAACGTGTGCTGAAATACTGTTGTCACCAAAAATGTAACAGATGCGGACTGATGTCCATCAATCAAACAGTATGCTGGAGATGCAGGTGGGAAGACACTGCTTTGTGTAGTTAACATCAAAGACAAAAATAAAAAAAATAAAATGAACACCATAAATGACCAAATGACCATAAAATTAGATGTTATACAGCAGCGCTTGTGTTTTTGTGTTATCAAGTACGGGCTAATGCTTAACAATTCCGCAATTATATTTCTATTCAGTAAAGAAAAACACTATTGTTATTATTTCAATACATACTGTGCAGCTGTGATAATTGTGGCAGGAATATAATGCCCTACGATTCACATTCATTTACAATATGTGCGTCAATGTCCAACTTAAACCAAGCATGCGTTGCCACGCTTCGATGCTCAGTAGTGTGCAATGCAGCAAGTGCAAGCCAAATGCGAACAAATAACGAAATAAGAGAGCTTGATTATACTGCATAAACATCATTCAGTACAACTGAATTGCAGAAAAAAATCTACGGTTAACGAATTAAGATGGTTATACAGCAAAAATATTATTTAGTACAACGAAATCTCTGGATCCTTTATGAGCCGGCATAAATATTTAATACAACAAATTAAATATTTTTTAATATTTTAATATTTTTTAGTTTATATTCTGGTTTATATTATATGGTTAATGTATTTTGGTTTATACTGCAAACAAAAAACTAATCCAGAGCCTGTAATTATATTGCATAAATATTATTTTGTACGGACAAAATATTTGAAAAAAACAGATTTTTTTTACAACAAATCTCTCAAAAATAGTAAGGTGTATTTTGGTTTTATACTGCAAACGAAAAACGAATCCAGGGCCTGTAATTATATTGCATAAATATTATTTTGCACAAATAAATCTCTGAAAAAAAACAATTATATTTTATTCACAAATGTAAGACTATATATTTTGGTTCAGTGCCAGACGAAGTGCGAGCAAATAATGTAATGAGAGGCCCAGATTATACTGCATACATCTTTTTTATTGATTTATTTTTTTATTATCTATTCTGGAAGTTTGCTCTATTTGTTTTAGTTATTTCTATATTTAAATCTTGATGTCTTAAACTCTAACAACTGTAAGTATTGTCGAAATAAATTTTTTTAAAAAGCCCTAGTGCTGTTGTGTGTGCTGTTTTCTTTAATAATAACACTAAACAGATAAAAACAGAGAGTCTGTCTAAACAAAATAAAACCAATGTTTTCTAACTCATATTTTTTAAATATAAACATAAACATCATTCAGTACAACTGAATCGCAGAAAAAATCAGCAAAAATATTATTTAGTACAACGAAATCTTTGGATCCTTTATGAGATGGCATAAATATTTAATACAACAAATTAAATATTTTGGTTTATATTTTGGTTTATATTATATGGTTAATGTATTTTGGTTTATATTGCAAACGAATAACGAATCAAGAGCCTGTGATTATATTGCATAAATATTATTTTGTACAGACAAATATCTGAATTTTTTTTTTTTTAGATTTAATTTTTAAACAAATCTCTCAAAAATAGTAAGATGTATTTTGGTTTTATACTGCAAACGAAAAACGAATCCAGAGCCTGTAATTATATTGCATAAATATTATTCTGCACAAATAAATCTCTGAAAAAAAACAATGATATTTTATTCACAAATGTAAGACAATATATTTTGGTTCAGTGCCAGATGAAGTGCGAGCAAATAATGTAATGAGAGGCCCAGATTATACTGCATACATCTTTTTTTATTGATTAATTGTTTTATTATCTATTCTGGACGTTTGCTCTATTTGTTTTAGTTATTTCTATATTTAAATCTTGATGTCTTAAACTCTACCAACTGTAAGTATTGTCGAAATAAAAATTTTTAAAAAGCCCTAGTGCTGTTGTTTGTGCTGCTTTCTTTAATAATAACACTAAACAGATAAAAACAGAGAGTCTGTCTAAACAAAATAAAACCAATGTTTTATTGGTAATAAAACCAACTCTTATTTTTTTATATTTATAGTTTTTCAAGTTTGTTGGACACAGTACTTGGATGTGTAAATTATCATAATTGTAGTATTTCTTCGCTAAAACATATTGTTATGACTTTATTATGACTTAAGCTCTGAATATATTTAAAAACCGAGACAACGGAAAATGTCAATTTGCGCCACCTGGCGGTCATTTCACGAATTATTTTGAAATGCTACTGGTTTATTTTGGCCGCTGCCGCATTTCCACGGCGGTGAGTGCGACGGTAATGAGCAGTCTGGTTGTCCACTTACTGTAACACACAGTATGAATGCAGATCAGTTCCTGCTCTCTGTTTCACCCAAATGAAGATGTGTTCCCTGTTGAGTCTGGTTCCTCTCAAGGATTCTTCCTATTGCCATCTCAGGGAGTTTTTCCTTGCCACTGTCGCCCTCGGCTTGCTAATCAGGACTACAATATCTGACCATTTTGATTCATACACATTTAATTCCATACAAACTTAAATAATTCATTTGATTGTGTAAAGCTGCTTTGCGACAATGACAATTGTTAAAAGCGCTATACAAATAAAATTTAATAGAATTTAATTGAATTGTGGGATTTTCTTGGTCGCTGGAACCAACAAAAAGTGGTGCAAGAAAATTAAACCAGTGAATTGGCAAAAGTGTCAAGGGCAGCCAAAGCTCACTGATGCATGTCAGGAGTGAAAACTGGTCCATGTACTTTGATCCAATACAATAGATACTATGATGTAATTGCTGAAAATATTAATACTGGTCTCAATAGAAAGCTGTCAGAAGCATTGCTTTTTTAAAGGAGCTCAATCAATCAAGTCAATATTAAGTGGTTTCATTATGTCATGGAGCTGTTTTGCAAAGAAGAATGGGCAAGGATTTCAGTCTCTAGATGTGCAAAGCTGGTAGAGACATAACCTAAAAGACTGGCAGCTGGAATTGCAGCAAAAGGTGGTTCTATAAAGTATTGACTCAGGGGGCTGAATAATTACGCACAACCCACTTTGCAGTTATTTATTTGTAAAAAATGTTTGGAATCATGTATGATTTTCGTTCCACTTCTCACGTGTACACCACTTTGTATTGGTCTTTCACGTGGAATTCCAATAAAATTGATTCATGTTTGTGGCTGTAATGTGACAAAATGTGGAAAAGTTCAAGGGGGCCGAATACTTTTGCAAGGCACTGTATATTTACCTAGGATGTTTTATGTCTGTTCATGTTTAACAATTGTAATGGAAAAATCATATTTTAATTATATGTATTAATTCTATTTGATTCTTGTAGTAAGTGTGTAACGTAGGCCTTAGAAGTTTGAACTTGTTTGTCGAAGCTTAGAGACACAAGGCCGAGAACAGAATAGAAACAACCTGATTGTAGTTGTCCCTGAATAAATGATAAGGTATGGACATCTGGTCTGGGTCAGATAAAGAGTCATGAGTTTGAATGCAGGAACTTCACGTACGGGGCGTTGATTATGTTAACAGAGATGTTTGTGTATAAAATAGGTCAGCTAGAGAAAGAGATCACCTTTCTCTATGCTGCAACTGTTTGCTGTATGAGACTGGTCCTTCTGCAGAAGTTTAAAATAAAACCTTTGTTACTTTGCTCTTACCCAGTGTATGAATTACTTGTCTTTATATTGGTTTCAGAATTTCCACCACAACTTGGCGTTGTCGGCAGTTCTCCGTGTTTGAGGAAGGCATTGGAGAATCCCGGGGAGTCGTAAGCGCTGACGCCTTGAAGGCTTTTCACTTCATCTCAAACGCTTAATTGGCAATCGAGCGTGAGAGGACCGGGGATTCACCATGTCACCTCAACACCGGAGTTAAAAGAACTAAAATAATGTGGTAAGGAAATTTTTTAAGTTGTAAGTCTTTAAGTTGTAATTGTTAAAGTTAAAGTAAGTTGTAATTGTTAAAGTTAAAGTAAGTTGTAATTGTTAAAGTTAAAGTAAGTTGTAATTGAGTAAGAAGTGCGCTTTCTCACAGTGGCTGGGATAGATTTAAACTTGGATCTATCACACGAGTCTGGGATTCGTGAAAAGTACCCAAAAAAGTGCAAAGGCGCACAAAAGAGAGAGAGATAGGGTACTGGTTTCGCCTCGTTTCCGAAAAACTTGGCCCCGCAGCAGACGTGCTCGGTGTGAGGACCTCCGGAGGTAAAAGCAAGTCAGAGTGCAGGGTTGCAAGGTGCACACGTAAAAGTCAAGAGGACTTTACGGGAAAAACAGTCAAGGGGACTGTTGAGGTAAATTAAGGTAGAGTGTAAAGTGCACCGGTAAAGTCAAGAGGACTTTATGGCAGAGTGCAAACTGCTGCACCGGTAGCAGTCAAGGGGACTGTGAGAGCTCACTGTGAGTTAGTGGCACGTGTAAATTGACAAGTAAAAATCATGGGTAACAGCAAAAAAAAAAAAAAAAAAAGATTGTTACGCTTGTGGCGTTCCTTGGTAAAGATAACATCTAAATTATGTTATGAGAAATGTTTGAGAAATGTGGAAATCCAGGGAAAACAAAAAGAAAAAAAAAAGAGAAATGTAGAATTATTAATTACTGAGATTGCTTTTGAGTTGTGGATGTGTGAATCATGTGTAGATAGATAATTACAATAACAAAAAGAATAACAAAGTAAACATTAATTGGGTAGGATTTAATATGTGGAAGGCAGAAACAGAACTTAGAGAAAAACGCATACAACCTAAAATGCAAGCACAAAACATTGATCCTTTTCAGTGTGTTAAGTCTGTTTCAGATCCCGACCTGGACGGCTGCCCCCCGCGACCCCCAGCTCTTAGACAGATAGCCCCTTCAGCAGATCCAGTAAGACAACATGGACAAGAGACTTCTCGGCAGGCCCCAGGCCCCAGCACAGCAAGCACCGCTCTGTCTCCAATTTCGTCACATACTCGAACCAAGGTTCAGCTGAAAAGAGAAAAGGCTGATCGACAACCACCACCTGATTACAGCGAGGACGAGAGAGAGGAACTCTTAGGAGCTACAGGAAGTGTTCATCAAGTAATCACTGCTCCAATGATGGAAGTAGCAGGGGCGGATGGCACAGCGATGCTAGTTCACCGACCATGGACAATAAAGGACATCGAAAATGCACATGGACAACTCCCAGACCCGAGAGAGTTGGGAGGACAGAAATTCGGTGATGAAATGAGCAGATTTTGCTCAGAGTTTCGCCCGACATCTTATGAAATGCGACGACTTTTGGGGAGAAAACTAGGTGCGGACTTTGCAAAGATTAAGTATTCCTGGCCAACGGACAATGTTTTCGCACGGCGAGCTCAGGCTGATCATGAAGAAAACCAAGCATTTAACGGTTTTGTGGTGTGCCTTACAGCAGCGTGTAAAGAAGCGTTCCCAGCAAAAATGGATATGACTAAAATATCAATGTGCAAACAACAACCAGGAGAGAGCGTGTCACACTATCTCACCCGTCTCACTGAGGTACATGATGCGAACAGCGGGTTGGAGAGGCAGACATGTCTGTGGCAGCAATTTCACCGTATGAAGCACATTTGAGGAACAGTTTCATAAATGGATTACAGGAGGACATCGCTCAGAAGGTGAAAAACACATGCGTTGGATGGGACACTGGAAAACTTAGTCTCATTGAACAACATGCAATACACGCGGAAAAGCTGGTATCACAAGAACAAGATAAGTGCAACAAGAACAGAGAAGACGAGAGTCACAATGCACGGCTGGCAGTGTTGCAGATGGTAAGACAAACTGCGGATGTACAGTACAGGAGACGTGGAAGAGGACGAGGAGGACGTGGACGTGGGAGAACAAATGGCTGTTATGCATGCAGAAGTGAAGACCATTGGATTAGAGACTGTCCGAGAAGGAGCAGAGGAGAGGAATGGATTAGGAGAGGTGAGGATCAGGGTGGAAATTGACAGAAAAAGGCCGGGGGCGTGGGGAGCAGACCCGAAGGAGAGGGTGAGTCAAAAAATTTTTTCCTACTAACACTTCTCGCTCTGATCGCAATGAAGAAAAGCTTGCTATCTTTTTCAATGATTCAATTCACGTTTGTATCTTAGAAACATCCACACATGCTATGTATGATCTTGAAGTGTACAGTATCAGTAAAATGCCAACAATGGAATTGCAGCTCCATGACAAACAAAATTCATTTTGCTACATTCCATGCAGGTCATTCAGTCATTAAAGTGTGTGAATTTGACAGTTTAGTGAAACAGAGTGGCAGATTCCTGAACTCTGTGGGCACTTCAGGACATGCAGCTGAAAAGAGCCTCATAAAGCCAAGCGTGTGGCTTTTTCCAGGTGTACATGATGATAAATTTAGATTTTTTGCTCTTATTGCTGCCCAGTAAATCTATTGGGGTGAAGATTTCATATGTAAATTAGGTATAAATCTCTTGAGACTAAACCAGTATTGAGCCTGAGGATTTCACTCTTGTGAAATGTGATCCGTTGCCCTTGTTGTATGTGTAAGAATGGAAGCTCTGCACTTCAACTGTGAGTTCAGTAAATGCTACGGTGATAGACAAATATATACCAGTAAACACATTATGATATTAGATATGTGTCACATATCTCATTTTTTTTAAAGATAAGCTCAGATGTGTAGTTAATGTAGAGATAAGGAGTGTGCACATGAGAAAATGTAGCACAGTAAAGTGTCACAGTAATGTCGCTTAATCACAGTAGGGACACCCCTAATGTGTTATTGGATAAAAGTAATAAGGATGAGGAAAAAAATAAATAAATAAATAAATATTGGGCGTTTGAGTGACATGTGGTATGAATGAGAGTGATTGAGAATGAACGTCTTATCTGACATTACATTACAGCCACAGAGAAACAAATGCTGATGAAATGCTGATAAATCATGTGTTAAAGTATAAAAGAACTGTATATATTACAGTACCTACAGTCACAAGACCTGGCCAGGCAGAAAAAATTAAGTTATCAGCATGCGGAACTTTTTCTTTTCTTTTATAAAAAGAATTTGTTTATAATTACTCACTAAAATGTATGGGCTAATGGCAAGCACGATGTAGGTTTAATTAAGGGAAGTGAACTGGTGGTGATCACCCCAAAGTAAAATTTAGGCCCTACAAACTTCATACTGTATCTACCCGAGTCTTTAGCTGAAATAATTCCAGTGTTTAATTCTTTATTTTAAAGCTGTTGTCATGGTAAACATCAGCAACTTCTTATTGTCCAGCAGAACAAGGTCATAAAGCAAACCATATCAAAGCTACAATTCGCACATGAGTCATATCTTAGGTCAAATTGTTTTGGGACAAGATAAAACTTTGGATCCAAGTTCAGTAGTAGTCCAAAATATTCTAAAACAAATAAGAAAATTGACGCTAAAGTAGAAATGTAAAAAGTAAAAGTGTTTTATTGCAGAAAAGTTATTTTGATCTATACAATCCTCGAGGCCCCAGTGAGCTATACACTCATGGGAAGGGTCTACTGGCCCACAGTGCACTTAGTTGAACTCCGGAAACAAGAACAATCTTTAATTGAATCAAATTTGGCAGTATAAACTACTTTAATATTGGACATTTCAAATTCTAAAAGGCCTTTTACAAAAACTGTTGATGAAAAGAATTGTTGCATGATTTCAGACTGACTGCAGGAAAAAAAAAACAGAGAGAAAGAGAGAAAAACAATGAGATCTTTATCTCACTTCTCAGCCAAATCAGATCCTGTAGCAGCAGCATCACCCATGTGTTTATGTCTAGTACCAGAAGCTGAGGAGGCAGGTATAGAATAAAGATGTATAGTGGGCTACAGTAATTTGACATTTCTAGTTCATGAAGTTTCAGTATCTTTTATACAGAGAAGAATCACACTTATTTGCAACAGAGTGGTTAAAGTACAATACTAAATTATAAATATCAATGTGGAAAGATGTATAGTTCTAACCCTGTAACTCCTTTCTTTCACTGTTAAACAACTTTGTTCCACTAGGATTGATCCACAGTAAGCGCCACTACAGAATCCGGATATAAAATGAACGTGGATGGAACAATATTTTGTGATAGAGAAATAGGTGTTAACAGGAGTTTGGTTATAGCACATGAAATTTAAATAGTGTAAATGTAATGATCAAACTAACAAATTAGATTCTATTTCAGAAAAGCAGATGCAGCAGTGAAGGCCGTGGCCACACTTCCCCTTTCCTATAACCATAACATGTGTGTGTGTGTGTAATGCTCTCACCCCCACAGCTAACCTTGAAGAGCTTCAGAGCTACAGTCACTCCAGGAGAGAAAGCACTCTGGAGAAGAGCGGGATGTGTTTTGACAGAAGGGGTTTGGTGCGACCCTAATCACAAGCCATGTCTACCTATAAAGCTATTTCTTTCTATGCTAAGTTGACACACGTGTAAGGACCATGTGTCAAAAGGGGGAATAATCGATAGTATGTGCATTTGTGTTACTAATAACATACTGTACTGTAGATAAAGGAATTAAGATGAAGCCAGAGCACACGAAAAGTAAAAGGACATTGTGAAGATGAAATGTTATGTTATTGTGCAAAACTCTTTGAGGATTTATTTTTAATACAGGCCCACTGACAGTGCTCCTAACACCACAAAAAGAAGTCAAAGTAGTGGAAACAGAGATGGGGTACACGCCAGCAACCCCAAACATGTTCCAGAACCTAAGAGAAAACAACACAGAGGTCAACAAGGGTGAACAGTGATGTGCTAGTAACCTCTCCTGTAAACCCCAACAGACCCTCACCTGCACGCAAAGTGCATGGGTCAGAAGAACCAACTAGAGTGGACAGAAATAACGCAGAACCACAACTCTCCACTCAAATTCATCACAACAATAAGTACACTACATTTGAGGACTACACATGAAGAAATTGTAAGGTGTCAAAGTAGCAGTAGCACTGAGTAACATTGGTGACATATAAAAGTAATTAGAGTTAAAAGTAAGTGTTGTAACTACTGACAGGATAGAAGACTTGATACATACTTAGAGGACGGAGAATATTAGTGACTGAGATTATTCACACGACAGACATTGAATTAGCTGGACTGGACCCTTGGTTACAAATGAGAAAACACCCCAAAGCAATTTGGGTAACTTTAGGAATAATAATAGTTATGGTTACCCTGATGTGCCTACTTATTGAGAATTCGGAGAGAAACGGCGATGGTAAAGTCTATTTAACAAACTCAAGCCACATGCATTTAACTAGAATAAAGAGAAGAGACAGCATGATAAAAAGGCATAACACTAATCTCAATAGATGTGCAGGGAAATTGGGAATGTGCCCTATCATTAGACATTGCTGATAATATAACAGACATACACAACCTCTTGTGTTGTGTATGCCATGTCATGTCCTCGGGCTGGGTAGCACTGCCCCTAAATAATGTCACAGCAGCAGAAGCAAATGCAGACAACATGTCTTGTATTATACCGATAACCACCATGGCCATCTTACAGATATCTGAATACTACAAACAAACAGGGAGGCCAAACCCAGCAGTCCCTGAGTGTAATTATTCCAATAACCTATGTTTTGATGCCCCAGGGAGCTATTGCTCCCCATTTCCTGTTAAGAAATTTCAATTGGACAGGCTCATGTTATCCTGCATATGTAACTCCTAGTGTGTCAGTACACACAGAAAATCCGTGGGGGCCACGGATGTCAGAGAATAGAAGAAAAAGAGATGTCCCTATTAAATTTCATGGTTACACTTTAGGAAACCCGTGGACTAGCCCAGGAGCAAATGTAGGCTGGTCACTCTTCCTCGGCGGAGGAACAGCTGTAGCCCTAAACAAGGTAAATGGTTTAGCATACATGTTACTAATACTAAAAAATGACACCGTAAATGCCTTGCAGTTAGTAAATGATGAACTTAAGCAGGTTAGAGAGATCACGATTCAAAATAGAATGGCTCTGGATATTTTACTGGCCGAGAGAGGTGGAGCGTGTAAAGTTCTAAACACCTCTTGTTGTTTTTATATTCCTGACGATCATCAGAATATCAGAAACGTCATAATGAAGAAGGCTTTGCAACCACCTCCCCAAGTAGAGTCTTGGATCTCGTGGTTAACGCAATTGTGGGGAGGCTGGGGTTATTGGCTGGTTTATAGTGTTCTACCAATTGGGATTATAATCTTGTTAGGCCTCTGTATAACACCCTGTATTTGCAGATGTATACAGGGACTAGTTCTGAACACAGTAAATTATTAAATGTTAAGACAGACTGACAACATAAAACGGAAAACGGACTGGGACGACCCGACTTCTGACAGAGTTCAAAATTCCGGTGACTATCATTTTGAATGTTTAGATCATGATATGGTAGAAGACATAATGTAAATCTTTAGAGAAATATAAAGCATGTATATTTTAAGTAGGTTGCAAATTTTTTAATGCTTTTGTGTCAGGGGTCTGTCCCCATAAAAACAGCTGTAGTGTCCTCTGTGTGCATTAGAGTGCTAGTGATGATGTTGTTAAAAACCCAGGTGGGAGAGAGAATATCTGATGAAATTTACCTAATGCATAGCTTATTAGTATTGTTTTGAATTGTAGAATTAAAATATTTAGGTTGTCATAGAATGACAAAAGGGGGAAATTGTAATGGAAAAATCATATTTTAATTATATCTATTAATTCTATTTGATTCTTGTAGTAAGTGTGTAACGTAGGCCTTAGAAGTTTGAACTTGTTTGTCGAAGCTTAGAGACACAAGGCCGAGAACAGAATAGAAACAACCTGATTGTAGTTGTCCCTGAATAAATGATAAGGTATGGACATCTGGTCTGGGTCAGATAAAGAGTCATGAGTTTGAATGCAGGAACTTCACGTACGGGGCGTTGATTATGTTAACAGAGATGTTTGTGTATAAAATAGGTCAGCTAGAGAAAGAGATCACCTTTCTCTATGCTGCAACTGTTTGCTGTATGAGACTGGTCCTTCTGCAGAAGTTTAAAATAAAACCTTTGTTACTTTGCTCTTACCCAGTGTATGAATTACTTGTCTTTATATTGGTTTCAGAATTTCCACCACACTATTTTGTCTAAGCTAAGAAGTATAATCTGCATTTACGAACCCATTTTAGTAGATGAAGGTATGAATGAGTGTGCAAGATATGGGATCTTTGATATCAACCGAAAGCTTGTCTAATTCAAAAAACATAGGTGTACATGGAAAATTAGTAGCATGAACAGAGCTCATGCAAATATACTTTATAAAGGGATTAAAAAATCTTCAACTGGATGGGCCCCTATGTGACAGCCGAAACATTGGGCTTCATGCACAAAAGGGGGAACCATGTGAGGCGTGGCTAAGTCCCGCAAACACATCCGATTGAACCAATCACGCATCACAGAAGGGCTTCCCTGAAAGACATCATCCCCGCATTAGAGTGCCAGCCAATCAGCAACGCTGTGATTCCCTACCACTGAAGATGAATCACTGAGAAAGACAGCAATGCAATGCAAGTAAACAAACAAAGCTTCATACCTTTCTGAAAATTGGTGCTCGCTTCATAACTAAACAGTAAGATTAAACCCAAGGCTCTGCCCTTGTGACTTTCTCAGGACTAGTAAACAGAAAACTCCATTAACTTTCACCCTCTGATCTGTTTGTGTGTACGTGTGTATGTCGTATATTAGTCAAATAAATTCTTGTTTCTTTATAAAGAACTGATGTCTTGGTCATGTATTTTAAAATCTAAACATTTGCCCAGATCTAATGTTACCTTCTCATAATTGATATATACCAGATTTTGTGTTATCAATGCCCATGTGATAAGCAGAATGAGTAAGATTAGTAATTAGTAATGCTGGACGGGTAGTCGATAAAGTGTTCATCATTCATCTTCTATATCGCTTTATCCTGTATTTAGGGTCGCGGGGACCTGGAGCCTATCCCAGGGGACTCAGGGCACCTGGACAGTGTGCCAATCCATCGCAGAGCACACACACACACATTCATTCACACACTATGGTCAATTTGGGAACTCCAATTAGCCTAATCTGCATGTCTTTGGACTGTGGGAGGAAACCGGAGTACCCGGAGGAAACCCACCAAGCACGGGGAGAACATGCAAACTCCATGCATGCAGAGACGGGAATCGAGCCTGGCCGGGAATCAAACCCGGACCCTGGAGGTGCAAGGCGACAGGGCTAACCACTACACCACCGTGCCCCCTATTCGTGTTTAATTACAAAAAAAATTCAGGTTACTTTACACTGATCAGCAGTCGACGCCCCGCCGTACCCAGCAGATCAAAGGGGCAGTTATCGGCTATGACACGTTGAAGTGTATAGACGAGGTGATGACCCACAGAAACCATTACTGTAATCCCCATCTCACCTTTCATTCAGGACATTCAGGTTTCGCTGATGGGGGAATTCACAGAATTGAGAGATTTCGCCAGCAAAACAAAAACAGAAAAATAAACATAAGTAAATATAAAAAGGTTTAATTGGAACAATTAAATCAGACTTCATAGTTGGATTTGATACTTTGAGTGTAATTCATAAATGTGCTGAATATATTCAAATAAACACACCATACGGCAAATATATCATCTCAAATCTTTTATTTGTTGGGTCATAAACGCAGCGTTCAGTTACATTCCTGTGTGTCCACTCTGATTTTTAAACACTACTGAAAGGACTTTAAACAACCTATTTATGTATTTATCACATGCCTCTTCTGTAAGTATACTCAAACCAGAATTTATTAATGGCAGTAACTAAATCAGATTTTGTATTCGGTTTTGCTTTTTTTTTTTAATATAGTCTTTCAGAGCATGCCACACCATTTCAATGGAATTCATGTCGGGAGACTCGGCGGCGAGGCCGGCTCTACGGGCAGCAAGAGGGGGCAGCGCCCCCTCAAATAAATGTCTTGCCCCCTCAAATTAAATTTTTTTTAAACGTTGAGAAAGCACATGTTAATATCCTCATAAAATGAATATATTACAAGTTGATAAAATTATCTGCGGTAGCGCAAAAATCCCGCGATAAGGGACACTACACAATACGGTATTAGATTTCCCTCAAGTATCCGTCTCTTCGATATTTATTCACAGGCTGCAGCGCACGCACGCACACACACATACTCTCCTCCCCTGACCCCTCGGTAAACATCCAATCACCGTCCTTATATGCAAATGAGTCAAGACGTGGCAAGAGTGGATTGGAGAGAAGAGAGCAGTTCATTTACTATAAAAGAAATAAAAAAATATTTTTAAAAAACCATAATATGAATTGTTCTATAGCCCATCTGCTATAAATTTTTTTTATTATTCATAAGACAACCTTTCAGCTTTGTAAATATTATGGCTATAGTGTGTTAAGTCTTACTTTAGGTTAAACGTTTTTAAGAATTAGACCATTCAGCTAAGATAAATATTATGTCGTTGATTGATAAAATCTGGATTAAGGATATTTTATTTTATTTTGTTCTATTAATTTAATAAAAAAATTCAGTTTCCCCCCTGAGGGATTGCCACCTTGTTGTGGTCAGGGTGTTTGCGTGTGTCACGTTCTGCTATGATGTTGGACTGTGGGCTTGGTGTTGAGGCATAAATGCAGAGGGGATGCAGTGAAACAAAGAATCTTTAATAATGATAATAATAATAATAATAATAATAATAATAATAATAATAAAAAACCAAACAAGCAAAACATGAACAAAGGAACTTGGCTTAAACTTGGGAGCATAATGTAACAGAACTCAAACACTTAGACATAAGACTAGGGATTACATACATTGATCCACAATACAGACATGGGATACAAACTGGACAAGACAAGACATACTAAACAGCCTAGAGGACTAAACACAAGGGACTATGCATGCAAGGGATAAACAAACAAGACAGGCTTGGCTAGGTCTACCACCTGTTCTGCACATTAGCTGCTAAGCTAGCTCATAGCTAATCAGACTAATGGCTAAACAGGCTAGTAGCCTGAGACCCAAGGGGTTGAACAGACAAGGTACACAGCAGACTAAGTATGAAACAGACTAAGAACTCTAAAGGTTAGTGGCTAAAGATGTTAGTACCTAAACAGACTAAGAGCTAATCAGACAATGAGACTAGACAGGAACGAAGACTAGACAGACTAAGATCTAGACATGTTAGTATCACCCTCATTAGTATTTAAACAGACTAATAACTAAACATGCAATGGGGGTTACTTATACAAAAGGGTAAACACAAAGGGCTAATTCTCCTAGAGGCTAATCCTGCTAGGAGACACAAAGACAAGGACATCTTAATATAAACAAACTTAACTTAAAGTGCTCCTGAAACCAAAAGGCCAACCATACTGTTAAACTAGAACAGAACAGAACAAAACCCACATAACAGAAATTAATGCTCGACCCAGTTTCCCAGAACAAACAGGTATTTATAAAAGTGCTAATGAGCCTCCTCAGTTCAGCTGAGCATCCACGTCACCTGACTGAGGAGGCTTCTGGGAAAGTGAGTCTAGAAACAAAACTACAGACTAAAAACACTGCCCTCTGGTGGGCAACCCTCACAGCGTGCCTCAGTGACCTTAAGAGCTATACCAGCAGGAGCTTACCCAGTGGGCACAAACTCGTGGAATCCACGTAAAGAATACGTGTTTTCACCACGTGGAAAAGACGGGTAATTTAGGCGTAAAACGCAAGTCGATTTCCACGTGGATTTGACACATGGAATCCACGTGTTTTCACCACCAAATCCATGTGGAATCGACTTGCCTTTATATGCATTTCAAAGTCAAAGTCAACTTTATTGTCAATTATTGTCATTTTACATGTACTTTGCACAATCAAGATAAAGTTGAATCTAATCTAATCTAATCTATAGCTTTTGATCTTTTTAAAGAGTTTTTGTGCAACAGCTAGAATCAAAGAGTTTCTCTGTAACAGTAGAATCAAAGCCAAAGGTTTCTGTTTCTGTGTAACAGCTAAAATCAATGCCTTAGGTTTTATTAATTAATGGTAATTAAAGTAATAATAGTCCCCAGCCAGTTGTAAGAACGCTATTCAAATGAATGTAAGTTTTAATAGTTCCAGTGGGATGGATGGATTTGCTAATGGATTTTATCTTTATGCAATTTTCCGCTTCTGGCTAAATTATGATGAACTAATTTTGGCTAGTAAAGTAGGAAGAAGTAATAAGTAGTAAAGTTGTATCTCAGTTAGAACTGTACATGACTGTCTCTGGTCAGACAGTAGTATGCATTTTTTTTTTCAAATGAAAAAAATGAATTCAAATGAATGTTTGTTTGTTTGTTTATTTATTTATTATTTGGTCTTACAGAACAAAGAACAAAGTATTTATGTTTTACTATAATTCAGTGTTTAACAGACTTATCATTTTGATACAATTAGGTGAAGTACTGCAAAGCTAATTGTTTCTTTGTTTGTGTACACACAGTGCATAATTAATCCCTAATCACCTCATTATAACTGTGATATTTACTGGGTCCAGATTGGTTGGATAAATTGTACTTGGATTATTAGTAAAGGATCTATTAGGATTTACACATACATTTGGCTTATTATATAAGTACAGTATATAAAAAACATAGATCACGTACATATTTATTAACTTTTGCTTTGGTGACTAATCATCTTTAGTTACATTGTTATTCATTATCTCTCTGACATGAGAAGTAAAATGACAGGGGCAGACATCAGTCTTTCCCCAAAGGGTCAATCAAGTGGGTTGTTGTGTGTTGAAAACATTAAAAGGTAACTTAATATCTAGTAAATAGGCAGTCACATTTATGCTCTAATTATGTACTTAAAAGAAAGCATTGGCATAATTAGCTGAACTACAAAGCTAATTGTTTCTGTGTTGGTACACACAGTTACTAATTATTCCCAAATCACCATTTTATATTTTCCCCACTTGTTTATATTCATGATATTCACTTTACCTTTAGCCTTGGCTGAGTGAAGTCTGCACCTGGCTTGTACTGTATGTAAGACTTATAATATACAATAAATATCATCAATGGCTACTTTATAATTGGAAATATAAATTTGAATATAAATAAAGCCTAAATGTTTAATTAACTAATTTTAAAAACTTCATATAGATAAAACTGTATAAAATTGCATTTTTTCAGTTGTGAGAACGCTATTCAAATGAATTTAAGTTTTAATAGTTCCAGTGGGATGGATCGATTTGCTAATGGATTTTATCTAGTTGCTTTCAATTCCTTGGCCTATAAGAACTACCTGATCCTGGCATTGGGAATTATCTACCTAATCACTCTGCTATGCAATTTTACGCTTCTAGCTATTATCCTGATGAACTCAAGTTTACAGAACTCCAAGTTTTTTGCAGTTTGTAACCTTGCTGTAGTAGACATATCTATAAACAGTGTTATTATTCCACAAATGGTCCCTGTGTTTGTATTCAACCTCAATTATATCAGTTTCGAAGCATGCTTCTCCCAAATGTTTTTTATGCACTTTTTTGGTGACATGGAGTCATTTTCACTGGCCTTATTGGCTTATGATCGCCTGATTGCTATCTGCTTTCCTTTGCGATACTGTACAATTAATAGTAATGAAAGGATGGTGCTTATTATTGCCGGGCTTTGGCTACTGGTATTTTTCATTGAAATTTACCCTATAGTTCTAGCCAGTGGTCTGTCCTATTGTAGAGCAAGGGTGGTGCCAAGCTGTTGCTGTGAGCATGGCCAAGTTTACAAACTAGCTTGTGGAGATATTTCTTATAACAGAAATTTGGTAACTATAAAGACATTGATTGTTCTGCTTGGCCCTCTGATTTTTATTATTTTATCATACATCATTGTGGTGGTGGCAGTCTTCCGAATTGCATCTTCATCACAATGCTGGAAGGCCTTGAACACCTGTCTTACTCACATGGTCCTGGTTCTCATTTATTATATGCCAGTGATTTGGGCTTATATACTAGGGAATCTACGATTAGTACAATCAGTTGATATTTTCTCAGCAGTTCTTACAGTGACCAGCACACTGCCAGCCATGTTAAACCCGATCATATATAGTTTAAAGACTGAGGAATTGCAAGAAAAGTTGCTGAAATTTTTTAAACCACAGAAAGTATCACCCCAATGAGCAGATGAAATAGTGTTTATTTAAGCAAAGTTTTTGCAATAAGAGAGGACATAAAGTTAAGATGCAAAGGATAGGGTTAGATGGAGGCAGATCATTCGCTGTGCTGAGTCCTGAAAGGGAACAGCCAAAAGACAAAGAAGAAAGAAGACTTAAGAAAAGTTTTTAAAGCAGTTAACCATAATTCAATACCATATTTAATGCCATTTTTATGTAAATAACTAGAATATTGCATTAATAGTTGGTTGCATGCACAGTTGTTTGCCAATGTCCTTTTTGAAAATGTTTTAAAAGTAATTTCAATGTAAGGTTATCCTATGCTACATTCACAGTGTAAAGGATTACTAAAAATCCCAGCACTGTATTTTAATATCCATTATGTAATTCAGCATAAGAGGGCTAATTATTAGAAAGAAAATATTTAAAATGATAAATAACTTGTGTTTAAACTGAAGATTCCTTGATGTTTTCAGGTTTATAAATCTCAAAATTAATTCACTGTTGTCAGTTGATTTTTTTGGTTCTTCTTCAGCATCAAAGTTACTTATTTTAATGACACCGTCAGAAGACATGAGAACCCTCTGCAGTATAAAGATGCATTAATTTATTTGCTGACTGGATGCTCAGAAGATCATTTTGGTCCTGTCCAATATATGAATCTTAACTGTTCATTATCAGTCCCAGTTATGGAGATATTGGAATAGATGTCTCCAGTTAAAATGTGCTTATACACTGTATATTATGAATTATTTTTATTGTGCCACCGAAATCTTTTTATGTTTAATATGTCTTGTATTCGACACACACAAACACATGCATGCATATGCGTTTATTCACCTTTTTTAACGCTTATCCTGATATAAGGGGGCCTGCAGCCTATCAGAGGGCAGAAGTCAGGGTATAGCCAGCAGACACACACACACTCGCGCGCGCACACACCGGATTACTCGATGGAAATGTACCAAGAATGACGAGAACATGCAAATTCCACACAAACATACATACATACATAGATACAGTAGATTATACATATATAAATTTTATATGTAAGCGAAATATATTTATTATACAGTATGTAGTAAATAATAATAAAAGGAGGCAAAATGAAACACAATCACATTAAGAAGGAAGTTTAATATAATTAATAAGAGACTTATGTGTGGTGACCTGAGAAAATTTATTACAGTTTGTAAGATATGTTTTAAAAAGTTAAGCTTGTTGTTATGGGTGCCTTTTAGGCATTCAGAGGGGGGAATTGAGAGATATATTTTAAATGTTCGATAATATTTGATGTGAATATGGCACAATGATCAAGAAAGAATTTATGTCACCATGATCAACAATTTATTAACACCATGAACAAGTGTCCTTGTTTACTTACTCCTCACATGATGTTTTTAACATTGTGTTTTTCTCTTATTGTTTTACCCATCATGGCCTTGAGTTGATGTGTACATCTTAGTATATAATGAGTGTTTTTGCATTTATGTTTGGATTCTATTGCCCAGACGATTGACGCATGCATTCAAAATAACCTATCTTCAGCTGAACTCTGAGTCTTCCGATTCCTTCATTATCGAATGCCTTTTTATAATTTACATCAGTACTACAGAGATAAAGTCAGTAAAGGCCTCCCACAAATTACTTTATTTACAGGTAACACATTGACTTTCTCTCCAGTAGTAATGGAGATACATGCAACAATGAAAAGGATTTACCACAAGATGGCAGCAATAGACCAAATGTAACATTATTTTACACTCTTGTACTCTTGCACTCTTGAGGTTATTTTGGGTATAATTAATAGAGTTTATATACATGAAAAGATGTTTATAATATTTATGACATATTATACAAGTATTTTTTTTGTTTTGCCTGTAGTAGCTGATTTTACTTTTAGAGCAAATTGATGTGCTTCTTGTGAAAAGTCTAACTCTAAATGTTTTATTTATTCACTTACACAGTTTTTGAAGTACAATTTTCTCGATAGTTAAGAAGGAAGCAAGAAAGAAAAAAAGAGAAAGGAGGAGGCAATGAAGGAAGAACCTTCTCTGCTGCTTATCTAAAAAAATTCTAATCTAAAAAGGGTTTTTTTTCCAGAAAAATTTAACACACCATCCTTTAAGTATCAAATCTAAATGATTAAATTGTTGAACAAGGCAGGCTCCTGACTGGAATTAAGAATCTGTATACACAGTGTTTTTTTTTTGAAGATATGTTTAAAGACTTCTGTACTATACAGGCTTTTGTCATTTAATTGTTAAACATAAATATCCCTAAAATCTATGATAGTACTTTGCTAAAGGATGCATTTTGGAAATCATGGTGGTTTTATTTTTAAACATTTTTATAATATAAAGGCTCTGAAATCCTTTGTGTTCAAGACATAAATAATGAGATTTAACATGCTTTACAAAAGGCAGCGTCTTTATCAAAAGGTTGATAAACGCGTGCTGTACACTATATACAACACGACAGCGCGCTCAGTTACTGTAATTCCACTTCTCACCTTTCATGTAGGTCTGCTCGGACTTATTAATTAGTTTTAAACCCCTCAAAAATGCGTAGGTATACAGCTCAAAACCTCCATCAGTTATTAAAGATAGCATCTATTTAGAAAAAATGCCCCAGCGATTTTGGAGCTTCAGGAAATCTACCGGCGTTCTGAGCATAACACCGGGCCAACTCATGTTGGAAAGAATTTATAAACGTTTTCTAAACGTGGGCTATTGTTTTTTTACTTATAATATTTGTTAATTTAATTTAAATGAGGTTTGGGCTCAGGACTGCGATTCGGCATCGTGATTCTGGTGTAGTGGTAGGTGATTCGCCTGCCATGCGGAAGACCCGGGTTCGATTCCCAGCCAGGGAATCGCTATCAAATATTATATTAGAACATAAATTCATAGGTTTATTATTATCATCAAATATGATATTACTATTATAATGAACCCTAGGCACGTGACAGCCGTCAAGAGCATTAATACAAAATCTTGTATGATGTTTATTTTGCGGCACATTTGCAAATATGCAATGTATTATATATATTATAGTCCAATTGGTTTTACCTGTGTAACCCACTTAGCGAAAAAGCTATTGAAAATTCATAATTTTTTTTTATAAAAAATGAATGTAAAAAATTATCAAACTGAATATTGCAAAGGGAATTGTTGTAGTTATTAACAATGATGGAGTGGATTATAGTCCAACTGGTTTTACCAGTATATGTTTAGGAGAAGATCAAAAAATATATTTATTTGTAATAGTTTCTCTGTCCACTCCGGAGTAAGAAAATATGCGATTTGTCATTTTTGGGTATTTATTTCTTGATAAACAGATGAGATAATCTTGAATGTGTAGCGAATGTCCAATATAAAGCCAACTTCACCGTGGTTTAATTTACTACATATAGTTTTAATCAGCGCTCGGTCGCATGCATGACGTTTTCAGAGCGCACCGGCAGAAGTAAACTAATGATTATGAATGCGTTGGGAAAACAGCAAGCAGACTGTCTCTGACCATTTAAAAAAAACTTTGCGTTCATTTTCTGACGCGCTCAAGTTCACCAAAAACAATACAGAACAGTGCACCTTATTTGCTTTCAAACATTTACAAAATCACAACGTTTTTTCGTTATTGTGAGTGCGCTTAAATAAAGGTTGAGTCTTATAAAGGCTATGTAGTCTTGTATAGTTTTATTATATAGTTTTTGCACATCAATCTGAGTCCTCATCTGTTAAATTTTTGAGGACAATACTGTAGTTTTTTTTAGCCTGTCACGGCGTGCGCCCAAATCAATATCGATCCTCGCTCACTAGTTAGGTTGCCTCCCCTTCAGATGACGCGCGCGCAACAACGTGGAAGTGCAGCATGCAAGCGGGGCAAATGGAACGCGCCCCAGCCAGGGACTTCAAAGAAGAGCCAGTGCGAGCGGACGGTGGCAGGAGCTGCTGCACTCGTATTTTATAGCGCGGGGTGCAAGGCCGGGATCATTAGCAAGGATAGCTCACCAGCCGTGTGTAATTCTGTCATGTCATGTGGGCATTATAAGATTTGTACTGAAAACTTCAAACTAAAAAGTGGCAGCTGGCACGCCTAAAAATAGACGCAGGTTACTTTTTTTATAGTCTTTTTTTTTTATTAAAATCCTCCTCTTTAGTGCCTCCTTTTCCTATTAATCCTAGGCTGTTGTTCTTTTAGTGTCACTTTACAATGCCAGACAACATTCAAATGCAAAGTATTCACTCTCCCCAAGTGTGAATCAGCTGTTCTCACCTATACATTCAGAGGAACTGTAATGCACTGTAGCAAATAAAGGGGCTCCAGAGAGAGCAATCAACAGACCACAGTCCAGAGACCTTCTCCCAGCATGCATGTCGCCATTCCGATAAGCTTATCTAATTCGCGATCAGATATGAGCGTCTGTGAGACGAAGCTGCAAGAACTTCACAAGGCCAGATGCTTTGAAGTAGACCCCAAAACCAAGGGTGTTAATTGGCGATCCGGGAAACAAAGCAGACAGTTTCACAGATTAGCCCCGAACTGGGGGGAAGACGACCACGTCACACCTAGACACTCTCTTGATCTCCGGAAGTCATGCCTTTCAATGAACAAGGCATACGGCATGGACACTATTTTAAACATCTTTAAAGTGTGCCAGTAGGGCAAAACATATTTACATACATTTACTCAGTACCTTTTATTCCTGTCTGTATGTATGATTATTCTGCATAACTTTAAAGGTGTAATCAGCATTTACAAATCCCTTTTATTAGATAAAGGAAGGAATGAGTGGGTAAGATATGTAATGTTTGGTGTCAATCTCAAGCTGGCTTTATTTCAAGAATGTTGGTGAACACGGGAAATTGGTAGCATGAACAGAGCTCATGCAAAATTACTTCATAAAAAGTATTAAAAACTCCAACCGGATGGGTCACATGTGACAGCCGAAACACCGGGCTAATTTATGCACAACAGGAGGAACCTCCTTGTTGTGCATAAATATATATATATATATATATATATGAATATATAAATAATATGACCGCATCTACACTCCTTCATCCATCACGACTGGAACCTACAACATCTTCCAGGCGGCTCGGGCTTTCGCCCTTGCGGGCGCCTCGCCACCACTGCTGGCTGTCATCCGCTCTTCAAGAACTCTCAACGAGACTTTGTGCCAGAACTCCAAAGTCTCGCAATGAAGGAAACCTCAGGGGAAGTTCCAGAGCATTTACATGTTACAGCCATCTGTAACCAGGCAACCAACTCCTCACCGAAGGGCTTTCCCGACAGATGTCATCTTTACAACAGCGCACCAACCAATCAGCAACACACTGATTCCTTTTGCTGGAGGCGAACGCACGGATGAGAATGAAACATAATGCAAGTAAACAAACAAAGCTGCATACCTTGCTGAAGTTGGTGCTCGTTTCATAACTGAACTGTAAGATTGAACCCAGGACTCTGCTCTTGTGACTTTCGTTGATCTAGTAAACAGTACTAGAATAACTTCATTCATTTTTCACTTTCCAAACTGTTTGTATGTGTGAGTGTTTGTGTGTATGTGTGTGTGTGCATGTGTGTGTGTGTGTGCGCGCGCTTGTGTTTAAGTAGCGTAGTTTCATGTATGGTAGATTAGTAAAATAAATTCTCGTTTCTTTATAAAGAACTGTCTTTCTTGGTCATGTATTTTAAAGCCTAAACATTTTCCCAGATCTTGTTACCTTGCTCATAATCGGTACATTATGATTCAGTTAATCAAATTAACCCGAATCGTTTAAGATTCGATACAACTCTGACCCAGAGCTAAACATTACATATTAATGGTGAAGGATGCGTTGGCATTGTGTCCACATTAAAATGTCTACATTTATTGCTGAACAATGCAACCTTCCTTTGTTGTCTTTATTATATGTAAACCCTACAGCACCTCTTCACACTTTAAAACCTCTTGAATCTGAGGCTCTTCTGAAGACTTTCAGTGATTAAGGCCTCTTTTTAAATTTGTGTAAATTTAATCTTCTGGATTCTAGATTCTAAAGTTGACATTGTTACCATTTTTTAATCCTTGGAATGGAAGAAATTGAGATTTTCCTTATGATAGCATAAATTGCATTTTTTTTAATCACTCTATACACAACAAAATGTTTATAAGCTGGGTCTCTGTGAGACTGGTGCTACTGGACACTGAAAATATTGTCTTTATATGTAGTTTTATATGTTGTTTGTCTTATTGTTCTTTCCTTTGTTTCTTTGTTTTACAAATATGACCACTTTAATGAGCCAGTGTATTATGATGTGGGATGTGGTGGGCTGCTGGATCCAGCCTCGCTGTCCCTGACCAGTTACAGTTATAGGCAGAATCTGTTAATTTAAACATTTACCTCTAAAGCTTTTTCTTATTTTGGAGAATATGAGAGTTGTGAGTGGGGAGATGTGACGCGCCCCAGGGACTTTAAACAAGGGCACTGGAATTCCGCCCTTTGATCAACACACTGAGGACAGCTGCGCGATGTGTATAAATCAATTCAAATTCAAATTCAAATTTTATTAGTCACATACACAATCATACACAGTATAATATGCAGTGAAATGCTTTATACGACCGCCAGTGACCTTAAAAAAAATAAAATAAAATCTTGTACGTAAAATAAATAATCAATAAAAAGGAAATACTAAAGAAATAATTTTAACTAGTAAAATTAACTGTGCATAAGGGCATAATAAAATATTGCAAAAATATAGAAATATGGTATTAAAGTGTCAGTGGTTGTGCAAATATGCATGAAAGGTGACATGTGCAATTGTCCAGATGTATGAGTATTTAGTGCAAGTGTGTATGAATGTGTCCATGATTGTCCAGTCAGTGTTGTGAGCTTAAACGATTTTATTAGTCCTGTGTGGAGGTGTGATTGAGAGACCTTATCGCCTGCGGGAAGAAGCTCCTCCTCAGTCTCTCTGTGTTGGCCTTTAGGGAGCGGAATCTCTTCCCAGACCGCAACAAAGAGAACAGTCCATACTGGGGTGACTGAGGTCCTGCATGATCTTCCTGGCCTTAGTCCAGCACCGCTTGCTGTAGATGGAGTGCAGGTCAGGGAGCTCAGTGCGGATGATGCGCTCGGCTGATCGCACCACCCTCTGTAGAGCTCGTCTGTCCTGCATGGTGCTGTTCCCGAACCAGGTCGTGATGTGTGTGTGTGTGTGTGTGTGTGTGTGTGTGTGTGTGTGTGTGTGTGTGTGTGTGTGTGTGTGTGTGTGTGTGTGTTTGAAACCCCCAATTCTGTGAATTCCCCCAGCAGCGAAACCGGTTTGATAACTTCACACCTCTCATAAATGAAAGGTGAGAACAGGCTTTACAGAGCATGCCGTCGCGTTGTATTCAGATTATAGACTAAAACGAAAAACATGTTTGCATCAGTATTGGAAACAATATTGTATTAGGCTAACTTTATTAAAGATTATATTTGAACAGAAAATAATAGTAGGCTGGTAAGCACATTATTTTTCATATAACGGTGAGGCTACAGGGAGCAGAGGTAAAGAAGGTGCAGGACTTTAAGTACTTAGGGTCAATGGTCCAGAGCAATGGAGAGTGTGGAGAGGAGGTGAAGAGGCGGGTACAGGCAGGTTGCAATGGGTGGAGAAAAGTTTCAGGTGTGTTGTGCAATAAAAGAGTATCGGCGAGAATGAAAGGAAAGGTGTACAGGACAGTGGTGAGACCAGCGATGCTCTACGGCTTAGAGACTGTGGCACTGAAGAAAAGACAGGAGGCAGAGTTGAAGGTAGCAGAGCTGAAGATGTTGAGGTTCTCCTTGGGAGTGACAAGGATGGATAGGATCAAGAATGAGTTCATCAGAGGGAGAACCCATGTGAGATGTTTTGGAGATAAAGTCAGAGAGGCCAGATTGTGGTGATTTGGACATGTTCAGAGGAGAGATGGTGAGCATATCGGTAGAAAGATTGGAACTGCCAGGCAGGAGGTCGAGAGGAAGACCAAAGAGGAGATTTATGGATGCAGTGAGAGAGGACATGAAGTTAGTTGGTGTGAGAGAAGAGGATGCAGAGGATAAGGTTAGATGGACGCAGATGATTCGCTGTGGCGACCCCTGAAAGGGAACAGCCGAAAGACAAAGAAGAAGATTCTTATTCTCTATATTCTTGTCGAGCATAGTCCTTCATGTCTGCTTTCTTTTGCACGGGTTTATCATCCTTTTGATCAAAACGCTGCCTTTTGTTAAGGCTGTGGATTTATACATGCCGAGGTATGAATTTTAGATTAATTTAAAGCATCTTTTTAGGCCTAAATATTCATTTTTATTTAAGTGAAGACCTGTTGTTGGTTTTATCAATTTATATTACTCCCTATAATAAGGTAAATATTGCTAATTTATGTTTTGGTAATTTAAGTAATTTTTTCATTATATATATTTCATAAATCACACAACTAGAATATAATTAAACAGTTTATTCACCAACATTACCAAATATTTTTGACATTCACAGTCTAGATACAGGTTGTCTTTTTAATAAAAGTGCATTCAGCTAAATTTTGCATCCATAGGAACAACTGCACGGCACCAGGGCCTGAAATACTTGTTTTAAACAAAATTGTGTAAAATAATAATAATAAATAAATAAATAAAATACAGCATTCATTTAGAAATAAAATACAGCAGAAAATACATTAAACAAACTGTAGAATGAACTTTAAAACTTAAAACCCTCTGAAGCAGTGAAGTTGCAACATTCAAATCAGCACTCTGGACTAGTGCACTTAAAAGTATGCCATTGAAACCTTAACGCATTAAAACATTTTAAGCTGAACATGTAAACACTGAACATGTAAAGACTTGGAGTCAAGCCATATCAAATGTTTTAAGATGATAACTTCATCTTTAAAGCTTGCACTTTTGGTGATAGCTTAATCCAATCTAGAAGAACTTTCTGAAATAGCTCAAATGTGTAGCGCAGTGCTCGGGGCTATGCAAGGTTAATGGTATAAATTATTTCCATAAGCAGTGCACATGCCTTTGCAGTATTGCCACATTCTTGCAAAATTTCCTTTCCTTCAAGGATTATGGATACACCAACTTCCCATAAGCAGTGCACATGCCTTTGCAGTATTGCCACATTCTTGCAAAATTTCCTTTCCTTCAAGGATTATGGATACACCAACTGGTTCTTCCCCTTTGACTGCACGGACGACAAGGATTTTAAGAATGTGCAAACTGGCATCACTTCGTCTGTCCTCCTGCATAAAATTTACAAGAAAACAAATAAAGAATTATTTTGAGAAACAAAAAAAATCTGAATTGCTTCAATCACCTGTGCTGAATTCATTATCACAGAGAAAAAATAATAATAAAAATAATTGATCATGAAAAATGACCATCACTTCATATACTTCAGATTGTTAAACTTGGGTTAAATTGCTTTAGCAATAATCTTGCATCAGCAAAACATTGTAAAACATGGCATGAGATGGCTACACTCCATAGATTACTCTGCACCTTAACAGTGTCAGGAAATCCTATGATGAATTCTGAGTTTGTATTTAAAGGGTTAGTCCAAACATGAAAATTCTTTCAATAATTACTCAGATTTATGTATTCATTTGCATTTGGTATATGCTTCTGTCCAATGCAACAAACAATATATTCAAGGTACAAGTTTTTATTTATAACTTGTAATTTACAATTACTTGCTTTTCTTGGGAATCAAACCCATGACCTTTGCATTGGTAGCACCATGCTCTATTTCAGTGCTCTGTTTGCAGTAAATCTGCATCACTGGCAGAGAATGTCCACCCCTTCATCTACCTTGATCTTGTAGTGAATTTTACATTTTAAATTGTATAATTAATAAGAAAACAATGCTTTACCAGGCAATTATCAAAGAGATCCTCTTCAGATTCACGTCTCATCTCTATGCTTTGTTTCTGTGAAAATATTTACATTGTATCATTACATAATTTTTTATTTGTGCAACTACATTTAGTCATTTCTTCATCTTTTGTAAGTTTGTCATTATCCAAAGCAAATTACAAAAGAGGAAGGCATCAAGCATGTCAAGCAGTACTACTAACAAAGTTTCTGACACCGTTAGAAAAATACAAGATAGAATAGTGCGGGATTAAGGAAAAAGTGAGAAGCAAGAATCATGTGTGGAAAGATTAAGCATGCAAGGTCACAGGATGACTCTCGGTCACGCAGCTCGGTTCGTTATTATTTTATTTATTTATTTATTTATTAACCACAGGACCCCTGGGGAGCTCTGTAGGTTCAGGTGAATTTCCACACTATATAATTTAACACAGATCAAGATGGCGCCGATGAATGGCAGCAGTCTGCAGGCCGTCCTGTATTATCTTTTTATTTTCATTTTATTCTGTGTATGTTCACGAGACATTTTAGCCCTGCTCACATATGATCGCCAAACTCTTCTTGACCTCGGAACAGCTAAAGAAATTTGGAAAACAAACAACTATTTTGGTAAACAGTCGTCCAGGCTTCCACCACACCTGGCGTCTGTACCGGCTTACCTGTGCCGCTCACCACGCACCTTTAGACCCAGATAGCATACGAATGTGGGTCACTTTAGGCAGTTATGCGGCACTGGTGGTCTTCCTTCGGCCCAGACAAAATGGATGTGAGCCTGAAGTGACCCACCTGTACAATAGCAAATGTGGGCCAAAGATCCCAAATCATATATGGGCCATTTAAGGCAAAGATGCGGCACTTATGGCAAAATGTAATCTGGATGTGAACCTAATGTGGCCCATGTGGTAAATGATAAATTTGGCCCAAATGTCAGAGGACAAATGTGGGCCACGTTTGGCAAACATCTGGCATAGTCGTTTTAGGGTATTCTGGGTCTAAACCCAAAGTGGCCCACATGTGTAGTTGCAAATGTGGTCCAGTTATTATAAAACATATGTGGGACAGTTTTGGAGATGATTCGGCACAGCTCTGGCTAATGTACGTGGCTGTGAGCCTAAAGTGGCCCAGAGAAGATGTGGCAAATATGGCCCTGTTATCTTAAGACATATGTGTGCCACTTTTGGCAAATATTCGGCACTATAACCTCTGGCTAATGTGGATGTGAGCCAAAAGTGGCCCAGAGAAGATATGTCAAATATGGCCCAGTAATATTAACACATATGTGAGCCACTTTTGGCAAATATTCGGCACTGTAACCTCTGGCTAATGTGGATGTGAGCCAAAAGTGGCCCAGAGAAGATATGGCAAATATGGCCCTGTTATCGTAAGACATATGTGAGCCACTTTTGGCAAATATTCGGCACTGTAACCTCTGGCTAATGTGGATGTGAGCCTAAAGTGGCCCAGAGAAGATATGGCAAATATGGCCCTGTTATCGTAAGACATATGTGAGCCACTTTTGGCAAATATTCGGCACTGTAACCTCTGGCTAATGTGGCTGTGAGCCTAAAGTGGCCCAGAGAAGATATGGCAAATATGGCCCAGTAATATTAACACATATGTGAGCCACTTTTGGCAAATATTCGGCACTGTAACCTCTGGCTAATGTGGATGTGAGCCTAAAGTGGCCCAGAGAAGATATGGCAAATATGGCCCAGTAATATTAACACATATGTGAGCCACTTTTGGCAAATATTCGGCACTGTAACCTCTGGCTAATGTGGCTGTGAGCCTAAAGTGGCCCAGAGAAGATATGGCAACTATGGCCCAGTAATATTAACACATATGTGGGCCACTTTTGGCAAATATTCGGCACTTTTAGCTCTGGCTAACGTGGCTGTCAGCCTAAAGTGGCCCAGAGGAGAGAGGGCAAAAGTGGCCCTGTTATCTTAAGACATATGTGGGCCACTTTAGGCACATATTCTAAACAGTAAACTCTGACTAATGTGGCTGTGAGCATAAAGTGGCCCAGATGAGATATGGCACATGTGGACAACTCATTACAAAACATAAGTGGGCCAGTTTTAGATAAGATTCGGAGAGTATCTCTCGCATAAGACAGTGAAGAAAGCTGAGGTAAGATATGGCAAATATGGAAATATTTCCTTAAAACATAAAATATGTCACTTTTGGTAAAGATACAGTACAGTGATCATTTGATAATTATAGGGGTTAAACCTACCCACATGACAGATAAATTAAGGCAAAATTTCCAATTAGTGAGCACTGTGATTACTTATGGTGTAAGCCTAACATAGGCATCAATTGGTATGGGCCAATTATCATTAAATGGATGACAGACACTTCTTGCAGTGGCTTTTGACACTAGCAAGATGTATGGCATATGATTAGAAATGTTTGAAATAGCAAATATGTCCAGAATGTTTATATAATTTTTTTATTACAGCATTAAGGTAATATGCATCCAATTGAATCAGCTTCACGGATCATGTTGCCAGCATTAGCCGGTCAGATTCATCCTTTGGGATCAGCAGATTCTGTAGCCATATTTAACAATTGGCTAAAAGCACACCTGACCCATTAACACAGATCTCTATTTCTTTTTCAATTCTTATATCTATTCTATAAAACACTTAGATTTGTTTAGGCTAAATTATACCAGTTTTATTGCACTTACGTATTGTTGACCTATTGTTTGAATACTGTTCACCTCATTTGTAATTCCCATTGGATAAAAGATGTAAACCCTTTTGGTACAGGATAATTATCCATATTAATAAGGCTGAATTAGATGAGATTTGATTCAACTTTATTGTCATTACACATGTAAAAGTAACAAAATGCAGTTTGGTCTAACCAGAAGTGCAATCGCAGCAAGTGCAGGATATACAGTGGTTGCATAATTAGTGTTATGGAAGTAATTTACAGATGGGTTTGTGCTGTGAACATAATATACAGAATTACTATAAACAGAAATGTACAGATGGATTTATACAATGATAAGTTATGATTAAGTGAGCAGTAGTGCAATGGATATAGAATAGTGCAAATAAATTCTAGACAGAAGGTGTCCAAGAAACAAGGTGTGCAATGGCAAGATATGGCAATATTTAGTTCCAGAGTGCAAAAATGCACTGTAAACAGTTCGTACTGTAATGAATGCCGTGCAAATGAACAGTCTGGTAGTGCAAGTGTGCATGTAGACAGTGCAGTAGAGCACTGAAGCAATCAATGGTGCAAAAACACAAAGGTATAGCCAGGTATAGCAAGGCAGTGTGATCAGAGAGGGGCAGACTTCAATAAAGAGACAGCTCTGGGAAAACATTTGCTGGTAGTGGTCAGCATCTGAAAGGCTTTCCGGGGGTAGGACAGAAAACAGTTTTGGGCAGGATGAGTGGAGTCCTGGATGTGAACTCGTGGTGCAAGCTTGTTTCATACAGTATGTGTTACAGTACATTCAGGCTGTACACTGTAAAAAAAATAAAAAGTTGAGCAAAAACAATTTTGAGTTCTGAGCATTGAGCAACCCCTGGCCAGTTAGTAGGCAATGTAGTTGTGCCTACAGTACTTGTTTCTTAAAAAACAAACTCATGATGACTAGTTAGATATACAGTACTTACTTAGGAACCTATAACTAACTGGCCAGGGGTATCTCAGTGGTTAAGGCATTGGACTACAATTCGGAAGATCCCAGGTTCAAACCCCACAACCAACAAGTTGCCACTGTTGGGCCCTTGAGCAAGGCCCTTAACCCTCAACTGCTCAGATATGTGTAATGAGATAAAAATGTAAGTCGCTCTGGATAAGAGCGTCTGTAACTGAAACTATTAATTTCTTAAAATTCACTCAACCCCTTTTTCGGCTTAAAACAAACTCATAATGATTAGTTAGATGTACTTTTTTTTAGGAAGGTATAACTAACTTAAAACAGCAGTTTCAATGAACTTTTTAAATGATTTGGCGTTCCCAAATTGACCATAGTGTGTGAGTGTGTGTGTGTGTGTGTGTGCTCTGCGATGGATTGGCACGCTGTCCAGGGTGTACCCTGCCTCGTGCCCTGGGTCTCCTGGGATAGGCTCCAGGTTCCCGCGACCCTAATACAGGATAAAGCGGTATAGAAGATGAATGAATGAATGATTTGGCACAACTTCAACCACTGGAGATGAGTGAACTCAAAATTGCTTTGCAACCGGTTGCCTTAACTTTTTAAGTTAAGTCAACTTTTTATTTTTTACAGTGTATGTGGCATATTTGAGGATTATCCTGCCCTGTGTTTTAATTTTAGTTAGGATTCATAATTTTATGAAATTATCTCTATTTTTAAAGCATAGTGAGAAAACAGGAAATGGTAATGAAGATTCCAGGTCAGACTGAAATTCAAGCCATTGTGGAATAGCACATGGAACACGTTGTGTCATTTGGGTGACACATCTGTGTCATTTGCTCTGTATTTTGAAGTGCAGGCCATTCACATACTTTGTTTTAGGATTATCTCATTATTTGTAAAATGCAAGACTGTGATGCATTGTTTTTCAAGCAATAGCACAGTCTGACTTCACATGATTTTTTTTTCACACACACAACACTTTGCATTATATTTGGCTAAATAATGTCAGAAAATGTAATTGTGATTGAGTGATTCAGTTCACTGTGCTACACATAAACATAGGGCGGAGGGTTATATCTTTATATTATTCATGTTTAAATATTTTTTTATCATGCTGCATTTCAAGTGACAGTTTTGTAAAAGCTAATGCTTTAACTTCGTTAAGATAGTGTATATATTTGTATAAATATGGCCAATCAGTAGTTCAATCTGTGGCCTGCGTTCAGGCGGGAGTTCTGGATCTTTAAATTTGAATTTTGCCGCTTTGAAGAAAGCGAAGAGGCGCGCTTTTGCTCAGTGAGCGGACTGATGGTGTTTGCGGAAAGCTGTGCAAAGGTAAGCTTTTGAAAAACTTGTATGTCTGCCTAAATAATATTATTATTGTCATTCAGCTTAGTGCAGCTAGTATGCACATTAGTTTATGTTGTTTGAGGAGAAATATTTAACAGTTCAGCAGCAAAGCTCTAGTAGGTAAAAATGTTTAAATAAAATGTTTTTGCTAATCGTTTACTCGAATGGAGCTTGCTAGCTATATGCATTTGGTAACTATCCGTAACACTAACTTTTTATATACCTGCTGCTGATTCATATTCAGGTTCATATTACCTCAACGTTGGGGGCTGTGAAAAACGTTCACTCTCGAAGGCGGCAAACAGTGCTTTAGTATTAAGGAGTTAGATGACAAACGCTTAAATGTCTGTTAACAAAGATATACAGTAGTAATAATGATAAACCTCTGGCCAGAATTACATAGAGCTTTGAGATGGTAGGCTATGCTTCTATTACTGTAAGTACAATCAGCTTTTCTAATAAGAGAAATTCCGGTTAAAAATACACTCAGTGCTTCCCAATCTGAAATAGACGAACTGCCACAGCTCGTTTATCATTTTACCTTTCACCAATTCATAATTCCACCAGAATATATTATTATTACATACTATGGTGCCGTTTAAAACAATACTCTAACAGCTGCATATTACTGACTATTAAGAAAAAAGAAGTATACAGGTACTTGAAGTTAATTTTTATAAGTATACTTAAGTAAAGGCCAAGTAATTGTAAAAGTAAACTTTTTAAAAATTAGTATTCTAGTATCAATGTACTAGTAGTGTACTAATTTCTAGTTTATAAGAGTATACTTTCCTTTTTTAATTTTAAAATAAGCATGCAAATAGCTCACTTCAATAAACTTGTTTTTCATATCTCTTATTATTAGTAGTAATGTTACTACAGCTTGTAGTAGATAATACATTAGTGTACTACAGTATTTTATCATTTGGGGTGAACATTATTGACAGGAAATGCTTACAAACTGGTAATAAATGTGGATTGTTTAAAAAAAAAAGACTTTGTTAGTCCATGTATTAAACATTTAAAATCACCAAGAATAAAAATAATATAGGGGTCTTGTGAATTTTGGTATGTTTTGGGGAATCTAACATCTCTGAAGTTTGGGAAGCTCTAGTCTAGCAATCTTTAACTAATGCTAACAATAATGAACAAATTAGGCACATGATTTTAACAGTGTGCTTGTGTTACAGAAATTTGCCGGTGAGGGGTAAAAGAAGAGTGGCAATTGGAATGTCAACATAAAGGTACATTTGATGCCTCTACATTTTATTCTTATACAGAATATCAATGTAATTGTTTAGAATATCTATGTAATTGTTTTGTTTTTCTTTTCTTTTTTTTTTTTAGAATACCTGGCTATTGACTTATTACATAAACTTTTGAAGAGTAATTGTTAGTGTGTGTCATGGAGAGGGAAAATTGGAACATTACTCGAAGTAATTTAAGAAAAAAGGCTGTTAAAAGAGTCAACCAGTTGTTTCAATCTTTAAATGATGAGGACATCAGAGTTGAAGATAATACTGCAGAAAATAACGTAGAACACGAAGTAGTTGCTTCAGGCTTTGATTTGCCATCAAACTCTGGATCAGAGAGCAATGAAGAAAGTGAATCATTTGATGAAGATAACCATGTTGATCAAGGGGAAGATATTCCTAACAATGATTTAGCAGGTTGTTTGAGAGACTGGGCAACACGTTTTGGTGTTTCATTAATTGCTTTGTCCGCCCTTTTGACTATACTAAAGTTCCATCATCCCTTCTTGCCAAAAGATGCCAGAACTTTACTTAAAACACAGACTTGCCATAGTGTTGCTTCTTTGGCAAGTGGGTCATTCTATTATTTTGGCATACAGAAAATGTTCAGTCGCTTTTTTGAGAAGTTGACATCAATTGTTCAGAATCAGCACAGTTTCAAATTACAATTAAACATTGATGGTCTTCCAATTTTTAAAAGTTCAGGTATACAGTTTTGGCCAATTTTAGGAATGCTCCATGGTTACAGTAGAAAGCCTGTGCTCATTGCTCTTTTCTGTGGAAACTCAAAGCCTCAGTCACTGTCAGAATATCTAAAGGATCTGATTTGTGAGCTGAAATCTATGAGCACTGGATTTGTTGTAAATGGCAAGACCTTTTTTTTGACTGTGTGCTCTGTAATATGTGATGCGCCAGCGAGAGCCTTCGTTAAGGGTATTAAGTCACACAATGGGTACAGTGGGTGTGATAAATGTGTACAGCCAGGCATTTACATTAATAATCGCATGACATTCCCAGAGCTTGATGCTAACGTGAGAACGGAAATATCTTTTTTAAATGCAGACGATGAAGACCACCATTTAAAGCATTCCCCATTTTGTGAAACCTCTGTCCCTATGGTCAGTGGATTTCCACATGACTATATGCACTTAGTATGCTTAGGTGTGATGCGCCGTCTTCTTGATTTGTGGATCGTTGCTGGTGGAAAGTTACGTTGTCGTATTTCTTCCACACAGGTGAAATTAATTTCAGACAAACTGCTTTCACTCAGAAGTTATATACCTTCAGAATTTGCTAGAAGGCCAAGGGGCCTAGATGAGAAGTTGCGTTGGAAAGCCACAGAACTTAGGCAGTTCTTACTTTACACTGGTCCAGTAGTTTTGAGGGATTTTCTGCCTACTGAGGTTTATCACAATTTTATGCTGCTGTCTGTGGGTATATACATCTTGGCAAGTCCAACATACTGTTTCCTGTTAAATGACTTTGCCAACACTCTGCTTAGATCATTTGTTAAACATTTTGGAGAACTCTATGGTCATGGGTTTTTAGTTTATAACATTCATGGTCTGATTCATCTTAGTGATGATGTGAAGGTGCATGGACACTTAGATTTAATATCAGGGTTTCCTTTTGAGAACTATTTAAAACAAATTAAAGGGATGGTTAGAAAACCTAGCTCACCCCTGCAACAAGTTGTACGCCGAATATCTGAACTTCATTCAAACAGTTTGAATGAGGAGGAACCATGTAAACCCAACAAAAAATTTAGAATGCTTCACTCAGATGGACCGGTTCCATCTGGCTTTTCAGGAACAGTGTCCCAATTCAAAGAACTTGCAATTGATGATATTGTGATCAACTCATCAGAGAGGGACAGGTGTATAAAGTTGAACAACAAGATTGTCTTGGTTCAAAATATAATCATCTGTGAGTTCGAGGAATACATTGTTTACAAAGAATATAGACACATCGCAAAGTTTTTTGACTATCCCATTGACTCCACAGAATTGGGAATTTGCTTTGTATCAGATTTGTCACCAAATTTGATGTGCTTTAAGTTAGACAGTAGTGTGCAAAAGTGTGTCCGGTTGCCTTTGGAGGTTGGATTTGTTGTTATTCCACTTTTACATGCAGACCCATTCTAGGTTTCAGTATTAGCGTTGTGGTGGTTGTGGTAGACAGTGAAATTTTAAGCTTTACAAGCTTTTTTTTTTTTTTATCTTGAAAAGAAATATTGACACTTTTTGTGCAGATCAACATCAAGTTTAAACTGCGGAGAGAGCCTGCCTTTCATAATCCCTGTAGGTGTGTATCCCATGTTTATACTAATATCATAAGTTTTAAAGATCTTTAAGAAAAAGAGGTATACTTGAAGTTTATTTTTAAAAGTATATTTAAGGAAAGCTCAAGTATATGTAAAATTGTTCTTTATTTACTGTAGTAAGTATATTAATATCAATGTACTATTAGTGTACTTGATAGTGTACTAATAGCACTTTGGACTAAATTGGCCCACTTTCTAGTTTATAAAAGTATTCATTCCTATTTTAAGTTTAAAATAAATAGCAGTAATAGCAATAATCTTCTTTTTCATAAGGGGATGAATAACTTTCTTAAGTAAATCCTCTTTCAGTTATTTTTAAAATAGTTTTTATTGTTTGTATATAATATTGTTCATATTGTTCACAATCTTACAGCTAATGTCTGTTTGTTTTCTAAGCCATGTTTCACATTGTGGAGTTTCTGGAAACCCAAGAAGTTGAAGTTGTGCCAGCACTGTGGGTTGCAGATGAAATATGTCAATGGCCAGCTCACTACAAACCTGACGAATTAGTGAAGGCCATACGGAGCCAGGAGCAGCCTGGACACACATGGGATGCATTTCGTGTTCGAATTTTATATACAGCTGGTATGCATATCACATTTACTTTTATGATTTAGTGGTTTAACCAATCATCTTATGAGATTTTTCTATTTTACAGCAAACTACAAAAGTGCTCGATTAAAACTTCCTGAAGCTGAAGCCCACACTGATCTTCAAACAGCAGAGGAAGACGAGGATGACATTCCAAAGAAAAAGCGAAAACGCCTGTAAGTGCAATATATCTGCCCAGAATTACCATCTAAAGCAGGGCTTCTCAAAGTCTACATTCAAAGGTCCAAATCTGAATTTACATGAATGTCAAAGGTCCGGAACTAGTGTCGTCACGGTACCAAAATTTCAGTAGTCGGTTCCAATACCAGTAAAATTCCACGGCTACCAATTTCAGTACCAAAGCAATACATGATAATTGAACAACACACAATTTCATATATACATATATATATATATATATATATATATATATATATATATATATATATATATATATATATACACACACAGGTCCTTCTCAAAAAATTAGCATATTGTGCTAAAGTTCATTATTTTCTGTAATGTACTGATAAACATTAGACTTTCATATATTTTAGATTCATTACACACAACTGAAGTAGTTCAAGCCTTTTATTGTTTTAATATTGATGATTGTGGCATACAGCTCATGAAAACCCAAAATCCCTATCTCAAAAAATTAGCATATTGTTATTAGCATAATTAGCATATATTATAATATATAATGTCTTATATATATCTTTATATATATATATATATATATATATATATATATATATATCTTATAATATAATATATTATAATTATAATATATATACAGTATATAGTTAAAAAATACACTGACATATTCAGACACACATATATATATATATATATATTTATATATATATACACACACACACTGTCAACTTTCCATCTGCAATTATTGTTAAAAACAAACATATTTACATACAATAAGGTTTAAATGTCAAAATTAAAGATCATTAAACTCTATTTGGCTATTGCATTTTTTAAAGTTTACTGTTATACATAAATAATACCCTGATTTATGGTTTTATATAGTTAAGCAAAACATCAAATTAAAGCGTCTAGCTTTTATCCGATTAATCGAAAACATAATCGACCAACTAATCGATTATCAAAATAATCGTTAGTTGCAGCCCTTATATATATTAGAAACAAAACTTGGCATGTTTATTTTGTCCCAGTAAAATTATTAAAGTATTAAATGGTTAATAAGGACAAGTAAATGGATTTGCGTTAGCACTAACACATTAACACACAAACAGAGATGTTTATTAATATATTTTTAATCTATCATTTAACCTAACATAAACTACAACATTCAACTCAACCACTAACAGAATTTAAAACGTACCGCTTTCTTCATGATTTGACTTTATTCTGAAGTATTTCTTCACTCTGGTGTGCGCTCTTGTTGACTTTGATTAGCACACCTCTGCCCATCACGTCTTATTGCGTCTGAAAAGTTTCCTTCTGAAAATGTGTCAAACAGCGCATCAATTCCTGGTTGACACGTTACGTCTGTGCTACCAGGTCGTATGAAAATGAGCTGCACCACGTGAAATCAAGCAGGTCCGGATAAAATTCCCTCCGGGTTCGGACTTTGAGATGCCCTGGTCTAAAAAATAGTACTTTTAATTAATTGAAATCAATTTTGGTTTGATTTCTGTTTCCCATTACAAGACCAAACATTCGCTTTGAAAGTGAGAGTGAGGAGGAAGTTGCTGTCAAACAAAAAAGGACATTGCCTTCAGCCCCAAAAATAAGATTGCCGAACTTTGATATACAGTCTGCAGTAAGGAGAAAAGTTCAACGGCCTGAACCACAAGAACAAAGGACAAGCCTGGATCTTAGACAGCCTCGTACAAGTCCTGAGCCTAGGCAGTCTGTAAGAAGTCCTAGACAATCAAGAAGTCCTGAACCAAGATGGTCTGTGACTAGTCCTCAACCTCATCAACTAGATGAAAGTCAGAGACACACAGGAACAACTATTTCAAATGGTCTGGCTTGTAAGTAATTTATGGACTTTGTACATTTTTTATCTATATACAACATTTTATATATATATATATATATATATATATATATATATATATATATATATAAAATGCATATATATTTTGATTCTGAAGCATCCTTAATAAGGGTTTTTCCAGTTCAACTGATTAGTAGAGTGATTTTTTTCTTATACTGTATGTTCAATGTAATCTTTTAGCTCTACTGCACAAACTTCTTACAAATCAAGAAATGATTTTGGAACAACTTAAAGTGATTCAGATGACTCTGCAAAAAACATGCCAACCTGCCCAGGGGCAGGATCCCCTCAAGGAAGAAGTGCTGCCGCTCAGAGATGTGACTGCCCTCCTTGCTTTGGAAAAACGTCTCAGAGAAGAGGAAGACCTCAAAAACAAAATGGTAATAACATTGCCTTACCACATAAAATAATAGGTTAGTTTATTAGTATTCCCAGCCACTTAAGTTGTATGTTGGACAGCAGCAATTCTATTCTCACTGACGGATGCACAGTATTTTGAACAGTTTACTAGGTCACCCAAATATAAAATTCATAACCTGTTCACCCTCATGCCATTCTATGTATTTGCCTTCCTGTCTTTAGCTATAGACAATTGTACTACATTTTTACTAATTTCTTTTACAAAATGGTGGAGTAAAAGCACTCAAGGGTAGTGTTGATGTCCATTCTAAAATACCTAAATATCCTAAATTCCAACTTAGGGAAAGTTAAAAAATACCTTTTATTAGAACTGGGTTATGAGTGAGGTGTTGGTTTAGGTATCCATAGTTTTTCAATTTTACTTTTTCAGATTACTTCCTTCAGTGTCATTGGAGGAGTTGACATTAAGGATAGTGTTTGGCGAATTATGAAGCACTGTTTTACCAACACCCTTGCCAAACAGCTCAACTGGCGTGGCATCAATGGCAAAACAGCTTTCCATGGACTGCATATGAAAAATGTAATAACTGGTAAGTGTTACATGCATTCATGTCATCAAACAAGGTCATGTTAGGGTGTAAATAAAAGGAATTTCATGCAGAACAACATACTATCTCATGCTGCAAACATACCATGGTGTTTTAGCTGTTGCTAACCAAACCTCACAAAGAGAAACCTGCACAGAAACATGTGTTCAACTGTTTACCACCATGGTATATTTGCAGCATAAAATTAGATAAGCATACAGTAAGAGTGTGTTGTTCTGCATGAAATTCCTTCTATTTCAGAGGGCACTATTATTCACTTTATACCACAGCAGAAAATGCTCAATTATAAGCTAAACATATCTTGCAAAAGTAATTTTTACACCCTAGAATGACCTTGCATCATACTTCCAAATATTCCAACCCAAATCATCACCCTCCACCTCCTTGCTAATGTTGCAGTCTAATTGGAATAGGGTGGTCATTCACCAGTTATTAGAAACCCACCCATCTGGATCATCCATCATAGTGTGACATTCGTCAGTGAATAAAACACTGAATTTAAAAACAAGTCTTCATGTGTTACTACAGGCACTGTGCAGTAGCTAAAACACAGCTTTACACACCACTGCCAGTCTGTATGAAGAGGATCTTGAGACTCCAATAGATTCAAACACATGTTTGCTGCTCAGCAGTGTCTTTTTTGCCCCTGACATTACAATATAGTAAATCTTTAGATAGAAACTTTCCTTAACAAGTCTTTTTCTGACCAAGACCTTCTGTGATGTTTTATTGTTAAGTCTTGTGTGTTTTAGTGATAAGTCTCTCTTAATCTTAGTCTGAAATAGATTCATGGATGTTATTTATCTAAACATAGACAGTGGATATTGACTAATTCATATCATTCCCCTTTGATAACTTAGAATGAGATAATTCAATATCTGTACTTGTCAATACAATACAGAGCCAAAACAAGTGTGGGACAAGGTAAACATTTGAATACTTGTTGGTTTGATATATCTTGTTATTTTGTTTATAAATCGTATCAATTCATTTAGTAATGCCCTTCAGAACCTACAGAAAATATTTACATGTTTAGCAAAAGGCAAGGCATTCTCTGTTAACCTTATAGTCCTGGATGGAATCAGAAAGGATAGTTGAAGTATGATGTTCCAAGCAAGTGTCAAACTTGCATCTCTGTCCACTTCCAGAATGTGTTTAAAGTTTTACCATGCAAATCATGTTCAGAAAACAAGAACATTTTGCACTTGATCCTTGGGTCACCAGATTGTTCATATTTTTAGGGACTGTGAGAAACAACAGACTTACAGCAACAGCAACTGATCAAGAGGTTGAGTGCTACATAAAACGATGGCTTCACCTTGCAAGTGACCGAGATGGAGGGAGAAGAGAAAGAGAGGAGCGAAGACGGACTCTACAGAAAAACTGTAAGTCAGTTGCAATGTCTGTTTTATAACATTTCTGGAAGCAAAGCACACAAGTCAAAACAAAACGTAGAAAATAATATTAGTTAAATAAATTAGTCAGATCTTGCAAAAACAAGAGAACATGCATGTTTTATTGACTCAACATTTTATTTTTAAATTATGTAAAGGTCTACAAGATCACAATGACACTGCTGGGCCCAGTCAAGAACACTAAAAATGTTTACATAGTGTCTATTGCCATGTTTTACACTGTGTTGAATAGTTAAAGAGTTTATCTTATCTTATAAAATCATATTGTTCTGTGTTATTGCATATAGTGTTTCTAATTAAGCTATTTTGTGACCTTATATTTTTTTGTTTTGTTTTTGAACATTTAGCAAAAATGTAAACAGATCATTGATAATAATACAAATTAATGATGCAATCATTTCCGGAATGTTTTCTGTTGGATTCACTTTTTTCACATTTTTCTACAGTGTTTTTTGTAAAGCTGTTTTGTGTTCATGATTTAATTATTTCAGAAATGTTTTCTTCCTATCTTTTTTAAACATAAGAAGGCTATTTTTCATTTCTCTTTACTGAATGTTTAAACATTGTTGATAAATGCTTTATTGTTTCATAAAGTGTTTCTTGCAAAGCTATTTTGTGTTTGTTTGTTTTAATTAGTTATTGTTATTTTGTTGATACATGATTTACTTGCCATTGTCATTGAGTAAAATATAGTATGTGGTTTATTTAGGATAAAGTTATAGTTTTTTTTATATTAAATCTTATCTGACCTGTAGCTGACCTGTGACCTGCTTGTGAACCACATCTAGCAAATACAGTACACTGCCATAATGTCACAATTTCATTCAGCAAGTGGGCCATATAAACAATATGGATGTGAGAAAGTCCAGGGTAAGAATAACAATCAACAGTGGTGCAAATTAGGGTAATTTCTGGTATATCTGTAATTTCATGGTTATCATTACATGTGGTACAGTGTGTGGGCTGGATGTAAATGTCAGGTTTGGCTGAATCTGGGCCAGAATAAAAGCAAATTGAGGCCATGGAAAGTGTCAGTTCTGGTTCATTTGGTTGAATTCTGGCTGATATGTGGTATTGCTTTGGCTTTTTTGTGGCTCAGATCTGGCAAACAGGAGTGGACCGCCCAAGAGCCATCATTCCATGCGGTATGTGGGCCAGATGTAAGTGTCTGGTGTGGGCCGGATCTGGGCCAGAATAAAAGCAAACTGTGGCCCAGAATAGGGTCAGTTCTGGTTCATGTGGTTGAATTCTGGCTGATATGTGGTGTTGCTATGGCTTTTTTGTGGCTCAGATCTGGCAAACAGGAGTGGACCGCCCAAGTGCCATCATTCCATGCGGTATGTGGGCCAGATGTAAGTGTCTGGTGTGGGCCGGATCTGGGCCAGAATAAAAGCAAACTGTGGCCCAGAATAGGGTCAGTTCTGGTTCATTTGGTTGAATTCTGGCTGATATGTGGTGTTGCTATGGCTTTTTTGTGGCTCAGATCTGGCAAACAGGAGTGGACCGCCCAAGTGCCATCATTCCATGCGGTATGTGGGCCGGATGTAAGCGTCTGGTGTGGGCCGGATTTGAGCCACATGAATTTTGCTATCTGGGGACGGAGGAGACGCTCAAGGAAGCGGGGGAAGCGAGGAGGTGTTCTGGTAAAACTAAGGACACTCACATCGTCCGGCTGCGGGAATCCAGATCGCTTTTCCCCAAGTGGATTCCCAGTGATTTTCCGTTCATTGGGGCGTCGCTGGATCCAGCAGGTGTTTCCCATTCAGACGACTGGCGGCTCGTGCTCGTTTCCCAAGGAACAGAGTCGTCCATGGCGGAATCAGGTCCGACCAGGCGGCGTGAATCATGCAAGCCTCCGATCACTACAGTGGGCCTCTCCACTGGCTGATGAGGAACAGGTGCTTCGTTTGGCTCTTTTAAATGCTAGATCAATAGCGAACAAAACCTTCATTCTAAACAATTTCATGAAATCGCGTGAGTTGGATTAAATTTTTCTCTCGGAGACGTGGGTGAAACCAGGTGAGTTGACTGCATTTACTGAACTTCTGCCCCCCGATTGTTTATTTTTTAATTCCCCTCGGACCTCAGGCCGTGGTGGTGGACTAGCCACAGTCTTTAAATCGGACTATCACTGCAAATTACTACCCACAGACTTCTTCTCCAGCTTCGAGCTTCAGACTTTTGTTGTTCATTTTAAATGTCCTGTTCTCTGTGCTCTGATTTATCGCCCACCAAAATTTAACAAGGATTTTATTAATGATTTTACTGACTTTTTAACGGATGTAGCATTGAATTATGACAGATTTCTTATTCTTGGTGATTTTAACATCCATGTCTGTTGTGAATCTAAACCTTTAGTCAAGGAGTTTCTCAGTCTTGTTGATTCTTTCAACTTAACTCAATCAGTGAATGTCCCAACACATGTAAAGGGGCACACATTAGATCTTGTTCTGTCATATGGTTTAGATCTGTCTGGCATTGAGATATACAACACGGGTATATCGGACCAATTTGCAGTTTTATTCACTGTCACGCAGCCATCCACCTGCGTTAATCCTCGCGCTCCGGCTCTACGAGTGCGCACCATCAACTCTTCGACTGCCGCTTGTTTCTCTCTTGCTTTTAACGACTCTGTGCACTTTACCAGTGCAGATTGTAGTAATCTCAACACGGATGAGCTGCTTGAACTGTTCAACTCCACATGTTCTAATATTCTGGACTCAGTAGCTCCCATGAGGATTAAACGCTCTAAATCAGTGACTGAACCGTGGCTGAATGAGACCACACGGAAAAGGACAATCTTCGGGTCTCACTGGACATCTTCAAAATCAGCCTTCAGGAATATCAGAGAGCAGTTAAAACAGCGAAATCACATTACTTCTCAGAGACTGTGTCAAACAATAGTCAAAAACCGCATGTTCTTTTTAATACTCTGAATACTTTAATTAATCCTTCTGATTCTGCTGCTATTGAACCTTCACCTGCACTTTGTGAACAATTTCTTCACTTTTTTAAAGATAAGATTGCAAATGCCAGATGTGTACCATTTACCTCTGTTTTAGACCCTTCCATTTCTTCTACTTGCCAAGCTGTTTTTCATCAGTTTGAACCAGTTTCTCTCTCTACCCTAAGTGAAATAATTAAGCATCTGCGGCCATCTTTTTGTCCTTTTGACACCATTCCACCACGCCTTTGCAAGGATGTATTGAATTCCATCGGACCATACATTGTGGACTTAATTAATTCATCTTTGATGTCCGGTTGTGTTCCAGCTGCTTTTAAACATGCTGTAGTACAACCGCTGATCAAAAAGAGCAATCTGGATCACTCCGTTCTTTCTAATTTCAGGCCCATTTCTAACCTCCCCTTTTTATCAAAAGTTTTAGAAAAGGTTGTTTATAATCAGTTACAGGTACAGTACACCTTGATTTTAATGGGATCTCTGAAAAATTTCAGTCTGGTTTTAAGGCACGACATAGCACTGAAACTGCTCTCATAAGAGTGTTTAACGATTTGCTTTTAGCTGCAGACTCTGGTGATTCTGCCATTCTGGTTTTATTGGACCTGACTGCAGCTTTTGACACAGTAGACCATAACATTATTTTATCACGCCTCGAGACATGCGTTGGAATTAAAGGTTCTGTTCTTAATTGGTTCCGATCATATCTGTCAGACAGGAGTTTCTCAGTCCATCTAGGGAAGTATTCATCTTCAGTGTCTTCTCTTGGCTGTGGGGTACCACAAGGCTCCATTTTAGGTCCAATTCTCTTCTCACTGTATATGCTTCCATTGGGGTCCATTTTCAGGAAAAAACAGAAATTATTGTTTTTGGAAAGTCTAATCTCCTCAGTGGGTATGACGGTGTCATTGGATCACTGGAATCTTTTTCTCATCAGTCTGCCAGAAATCTTGGGGTAATTTTTGACTCTGCCTTTAAGCTGAATGAACAGATAAGCTCAGTTGTAAGGTCCAGCTTTTTCAAACTTCAACTTCTTAGTAAAGTTAAGCACTATATCCCCCCTGAACAGTTTGAGACAGTAATTCATGCTTTCATCATGTCACGCCTACTGTAACTCATTATATATAGGTCTCAGTCAGTCACAACTTCAACGGCTACAAGCCGTTCAAAATGCAGCAGCTCGCCTTTAGACTGGGAAGAGAAAATGTGATCATATTACACCCATACTGGCTTCCCTTCATTGCCTTCCTGTACATTTCAGGATCCAGTTTAAAATATTACTTCTTGTTTTTAAAAGCTTAAATAATTTGGCACCTGCCTATCTGTCGGAGCTTCTTGTCCCGTACTCCCCTTCCAGAGATTTGCGATCCTCTGATCATCATTTACTGCACATCCCCAGAACAAAGCTCAAAACCAGAGGTGGCAGAGCCTTTTCGGCGGTAGCCCCCAGCCTGTGGAACGGCCTCCCTTTGCAGTTGAGAGCCACCCAAAATCTTAATCATTTTAAAACCATGCTTAAAACACATCTGTTTTCATGTGCATTTTCCTTATGATTTATTAAGCTAGTTTTATTTTATTTATTACTATTATGATTATTTTTTATTTTATCCTATGGATTTCTGTTTCATGGTTTGTAATAGTGAGCGATAAATATTAAGTAGATACGCAGTATAGTACCTGCTGATTTATTGTTTTATACTTGTACAGCACTTTGGTCAGCGGAAGTTGTTTTAAATGTGCTTTATAAATAAATTTGATTGATTGATTGATTGATTGATTTAAAAAATATAAGAAATATTGCTAATTGTACGTCCTGAGATTAAGATGAACATTAATTGTGAGTCATGAAAGCGAGAATCACATCCAAAACATCCAAAAGGTAAACTTACCTCGAACATGACAAACTCCAGCTCCAGTCACGCCGTGTAGTACCTCCGTAATGATTCCCAACCGACTGATCCACAGCGCGGGTACATTGTCTCCAAACACACACGCGTGGTTCATGTCTGTAGATTTATCCATAAATCTGCTCATATCTGCGCACGCGTTTATCAGCCTTTTGATCAAAAAGCCGCACACGCAACTCTCTTTCACTTTGCACAAGGCAGTGCTTATTGTTTAGTGTACATTTAAAGCGCATAAACACAATAAAACAATAATGTTTTAGGCTAACATGTAACGCTCAGAATTATTATTAGAGCTAATTACACTAAATCGGGGTCTAAGATCTATAAACGGGTAAATCTCACTTACTTCCGGTATTGCGCAACCTTCGCGGAGCAAGGAAAGACGGACACAACAACAGATTCCAAAACCAAACCCAAGTGTATTATGTACAAAAGCCAAACAAACAAATGAAGTGCAACGAAAAAACAATATATACAAAATATAAACAAATGTATACAAAGTCAGTAGTGTGTGCGAGTGTGTGAGTGCGTAAGTATGAATGTCCAAGTCCAGGTTATAGTGAGAATATGGAAAGGTGGAATGGGGAGACGGCTCGATCTCACCGGTGAAAGATGTTAAGTCCGGGAGCTCGAGAAACGGAATGAGAGGGGTATAGTTGCCGTCCAGGAAAAGAATAATCCACTGGAAATCACAAACTAGCTCTCTCTCTCTCTCCATACACAGCGCTGCTTTCTTCATCTCTCCGTCACGAACGTCATGCCGGTTCCGGCTTTATACCGGCACACGTGACCTGATAGGTCATCGGGGTTCCCTCGCGGCACAGCTGCGCATGCGCGCGTGAGCTTAACCCCGGAACCAAGGCACCGTTGCCATGGGGACGAAAATAACCGAAAGGGGTCAGTTTGTTGGTGCAGGTGAGCAACATTAGCTCCTTCCTTTTTCCCCTGCTGTTTAACCGCCCCTTTATGTGGCCGCGCTACATAGACCCCCCCCCCCAGCCTCCGGCGTGTGAGGAGAGGACCGCACTAGCGCTTTTTTTGATCCACTTACTCGGCTTAGTGGGTTGCCCCCAGACCTAGTGTCAGTCCATTGGTTCTTTTTTGAGTCTTTTAGCAGGACCCTCCCACTGGGCACTAGCTCACCTGACAAGTCTTTGATGGGCAGAGGAAAGAGATGGAGTCCATCGCCAAACCAGCCCGCCCGGTGGCTCTGGCACCTCGAGCTGCCGGGAACTGTGGTAGCTGGCTTCTTTGGCAGACTGACCTGTTGGTGGTGGTGTCTCTTCCTCCGCTGTGATCTTGATGTCGGTCGGTTCTGTATCAGTTCTGTTCAGTCTGTATCAGGGTCTGTGGAGTGTTGTTGGGTGGTAGACAGCTCCAGCGGCCCCTGGTTCGCTTAGCCTCACTCCGGGTGTTTTGGCAGACCTCGCACGCTCCCACGTACCGCCAGACGTCCTTGCGGATGGTGGGCCACCAGGCGACGTCTAGGAGGCTTAGTAGGGTTTTTAGCCCCCCCCCGGTGGCCACCCGACGGCTTTTGGTGAAAGTCTTGTAGGACCGTCTGGACGTTTGTAGGTGGGACTACCAGCTGGAGTGCTCCTCCCTTCTTCCTCGGAACTCTACGGTGTAACGCCCCCTGGTGGTGTTCGAAGGAGACGCCCTGGCTCTGGGTCGCTCCGACATCCACCACAGTGGCTAGTAGCGCCACCTGGAGACCTTCCCGCTGTGGCGGTTCCCCCTCTGCGAGGTCTCTGGGTGGGGCGGCTGACCGCTCCGAGGTAGGTTGAGGAGGTTCTGCCTTTGTTGGCACGGCGTAGTAGAGCTGAGAGGGTGCAGAGAGGGGCTGGGCGTTGGACGGTCCGGCCTGGGCCAGAGTAGCAGAGGGCAGTGGTGCCCCTTTCTTCCCATTCTCCTGGCTGTCCTTCTCTGGTGTTGCAGCGGTTGGACGATCGTCTGAGTGTAGAGAAGGAGGTGGTGAAGACGCCGCGGTGTGTGCTTCAGATCTGAGGGCGGTGGGCGTGTTAAAGAGGCGCAGCTTCTTCATCTGCTTCTCCCAGACGATATCACGACGCATGAAACAGTCAGCTACTGCTTTCTCCAGTTTCCCTAGTGACTCCTGGCAGTAGCGCTCCAGCTCATCTAGCTTGGTGTCTACTGCCTGTCGAAAACTGAGTTCGCGGTTTAAGCTGCTGTCCATGGAGTCTCTGAAATTCCTCTCCAACACACCCACCTTTTCAGTCATAGCCACTACATCCCCTTTACATTGCTCAAGTTCTGAACGCATTGTTTTTAAACTATCAGACATATTAGACATAAGACCCATCAAGTTATCATCATGCCTATCTGATACATACAATGAACTAAGCAATGGAATAGGATTACGTCTTGTCACAAATGCACATTCCTCATCCTGTGTTTTACTACCGGCAACAGAGTTGGCCCTCCCGGTCCTACTAGCATTAGCAAGCATGTTAGCCCTAGCACTAGCCATGTTAGCGTCTATTTTGCTCCACAAATTCACACAACACCGGAAAAACACCGAAACAACTAGACTCCCCGTATGGGCCACCAATATGTAACGCTCAGAATTATTATTAGAGCTAATTACACTAAATCGGGGTCTAAGATCTATAAACGGGTAAATCTCACTTACTTCCGGTATTGCGCAACCTTCGCGGAGCAAGGAAAGACGGACACAACAACAGATTCCAAAACCAAACCCAAGTGTATTATGTACAAAAGCCAAACAAACAAATGAAGTGCAACGAAAAAACAATATATACAAAATATAAACAAATATATACAAAGTCAGTAGTGTGTGCGACTGTGTGAGTGCGTAAGTATGAATGTCCAAGTCCAGGTTATAGTGAGAATATGGAAAGGTGGAATGGGGAGACGGCTCGATCTCACCGGTGAAAGATGTTAAGTCCGGGAGCTCGAGAAACGGAATGAGAGGGGTATAGTTGCCGTCCAGGAAAAGAATAATCCACTGGAAATCACAAACTAGCTCTCTCTCTCTCTCCATACACAGCGCTGCTTTCTTCATCTCTCCGTCACGAACGTCATGCCGGTTCCGGCTTTATACCGGCACACGTGACCTGATAGGTCATCGGGGTTCCCTCGCGGCACAGCTGCGCATGCGCGCGTGAGCTTAACCCCGGAACCAAGGCACCGTTGCCATGGGGACGAAAATAACCGAAAGGGGTCAGTTTGTTGGTGCAGGTGAGCAACATTAGCTCCTTCCTTTTTCCCCTGCTGTTTAACCGCCCCTTTATGTGGCCGCGCTACAAACATATCATACTGTACATCTTTGTAGTCTTTTTGCACACGCGCGGGTGCATTACAATAATAATAAGAATAATAACAATAATAAATTCGGAGTAAGCACTGTCGCCTTGCACCTCCAGGGTCTGGGTTCGATTCCCCGGCCAGGCTCGATTACCGTCTCTGTGTGCATGGAGTTTGCATGTTCTCCCCGGGCTTGGTGGGTTTCCTCCGGGTACTCCGGTTTCCTCCCACAGTCCAAAGATATACAGGTTAGGCTAATTGGCGTTCCTAAATTGCCCATAGTGTGTGATTGGGTGTATGAGTGTATGTATGTGTGTAACGCTTGGATTTAGAAAACCGCTTGGTTACAAAAATACGGATTCGGGAATCTAAACTGGGGCTTGAAAACACTACTTCCGGTATTGCGCAATCGCAGTTGGACAAAACACGACGCGACACAAAACGATTATAATAAATTAAACCAAGTGTATTATACAGACGGAATAAAGAAATAAACAAACACGGTGCACCACAAACCAATATATACAAATATAATACAAATAGAAAAAGTGTGTGTGTGATGTAGGCGGGTGTGTGTGTGTATGATAGTCCAGTGTCTGAAATATGGCAAAAGTTATGAAGATGGTGAGTTGGAGAGATGGATCGATCTCACCAAATGACGATGGTAGGTCTGGGAGATCGATAAACGGAATGAGCTGGGTACTGAATGAAATTATCAAAGTATAATCCACAATCAGGCTCTCAGTCTCTCTCAATAAGCAGCGCGCTGTCTTCATCTCTCCGTGCCGGCCTCAATGCCGGTTCCGGCTTTATGCCAGACCATGTGACCCACGTCACTTCCGGGTTCCCATGCGTTGCGATCGCGCATGCGCGGGAACTTGCCCGGTGACCAAACCACTGTCAATGGGGAACCAGAAACCGCTAGGGCACGCCTTCGGCCACAGGTGAGCAGCATTAGCTCCACAACCAGTTCCCTGTGTATGAAGGCGTCCCTGTTGTGTGGCTGTGCTACATGTGTTTGTGCCCTGCGATGGATTGGCACGCTGTCCAGGGTGTACCCTGCCTAGTGCCCGAAGTCTCCTGGGATAGGCTCCAGGTCCCCCGCGACCCTGAACACAGGATTAAGCGGTATAGAAGAAGATGAAATTCGGAGTACTACTACTACTACTACTACTACTACTAATAATAATAATAATAATAATAATACTGAATGAAGAAAGCGCAGTCAAAGAAGTACCATCATTGAAGGAGAGAAGAAAATGAAGAATAAATACATATCAGTTTGAGCTTGACACGTTTATGACCTCTGTCGCTTGCTGTCAATGGGCGCCTAAGAGATTAACACATTTTCAGCTTCCGTAGACACACAATACTTCAGACTGAAATACGACTGCCCCCTACAGGTAATGAAGGGCATTTTCACAGCTTCTCGCGCACGTGAGGGAAATCACGGGATCCCTTTTCTGAAAACGTGCGTTTTTAAAGGCCAGGGCCCGGTTTCTCGAAAGTTTCTTTTCGCTAAGTAGTTCTTAAGTTGTACCTTAACCTCTCTCTTAACTTTATGGTGCATTTCCCGAAACTTTCTTACGCTAAGTATCTCTTAGCTAAGTCACACGTTCGTAAGGTTGGTCTGGACCAACCTTAACTCATACTTAGCGTAGTTTCAGCTCAAGACGCTAGTCGCCGCCACTGAGCAGCAGTCTTTATAAATCAGCGGTGTATGCAAACACATTATGGCACGTTATCAAAGCCGTATTAATGATGGAATATACTGTAGACCTGTTTAAGAATGTTATTTTATTGATATCAGAACTAATAGAGTGACTTTTAATTAGCCTATTTCATAATGTGACTAATGCATTAAAATTGCCAATCACAATTAATATTAAACAGGTGGCGAACAATTCGGCAGCGAGCGTGGTGTTGTGTTAAACTGAAGACGGCGCGGTCCGTGGAGCCGTGTGGGTCATGTAAAATTTTCCTTTAGACAAAACTTCAGCCCTTTTCATATTTTCCCCGTGGTCGTTATTAAAAAAAAATTTGAAATAAAAGTTTTGCCTTCCAAGGCAACAGATTATGGAGCTTCTTGAGCTGCTCAGACCTGCGCGTGCCAGACCAACGCATCGTACTTACACTCCCCGTCCCGATGTCCAGCTGCTCGCTGCTTTTTGTTTAAAATATGTCATTGATCATTAGCCATTATCCATGACTTCATGGGTTTTTCTTTTGACACGTTTTATTTTTATGAAATTTGATTTAGTTAAATGAGAAAATAACCTTGGGAGTTTAAAACCCCGCATCCATTAATTTTTCTGGGTGAATGTAATGTTTAATACCACTACAGTATTCACATATGCGGTTTGACTCGCTGTGAGATGCGGTGTGTTATACCCCTATCTCACCTGCACGGTCTCGCGCTGTGGCCGTAGGCTTGATCATGATTCACCCCGAGTTTTTGCACTGTGATTACGTTTCCATCTTTCCGCGTGAAAAATTAAACGTTTAATTTTTTGCTGGTCCTCGCGGAAGCTTGCAGAACTTCGCGGAACGTTAAAGGAACGTCGCGGGCAATCGCGGCAGCTCACGGAGATGAGTCAGGCCACACAGGTGAGAGAGGGGTATTAGGCACTTTGAGCCACCTCGAGTGACTGGCGCCCAACGGTCCGCAAAGATCTGCACGGTCCGCGAGCTTCCGCATGTTAAACATGTTTATTTTTTTTTGCGTGGTAAGATGGAAACGTAATAACAGCACCAAAACACGCGCCGAATCATAATGAACTGCACTTAACCTCCACTCTGTCATCTCATCATATTCATTCCATAAGTGCGCTGTACAACCCCAACAACTGACATACTTCACATTGTTTCAGTTGTTTGTCCATCAACTATGATTGGATACCCGGTTCGTTTCACGGCCACAGGTTACATGAAAATATTAGCGATATTAATTAATTAATATTAATTCATATATTTGTCTATTATGGCATGTTATTGTTAAGTTAACCCATGTCGAAATAAAAGCTATTAAAAGAATTTAGTGCAATGTTTAATTTGTATAGAAAGTGCCGTCTTCCTTAACGCTGTCATGCAAAAGGAGTGAAAAATCGATTCCTGAGCAACCGATGTCCGCTAATTCAGGACCTTCACTGTAGACAGCGCCTTGTAACGTCGGACGTAAGAGGCAGCGACTTAAGAAGACTCCTAAGAGACAGTTCGAGAAATACACTTAGAAAAGTTATCACTTAACGTAAGATATATCTTAAGAGTCTTCTTAGCGCACGAATAGTGTGCGTTATCGAGAAACCGGGCCCAGATCTGTAGTATCACACAAAAGTTCCCCATGAAGATATTTATTCTGTTATCATTACACGCCATTGCATAAATTGGCACATAGTCACAAAAAAAGCTTTTTATCTCAATGGTTTTATGGAACGAAAGTCGTGTGATAAAACGACTGTTGTGCCAGTTTTGACAAATTTCAATTTCAAATCAAATTCAAATTTTATTTGTCACACACAGTCATACACAGTACGACATGCAGTGAAATGCTTATACAACCGCCAGTGACCTTAAAAAGAGAATTAAAGCTTATAATAAGATTAATTGTTAATTATATAAAGGTTTATGATTAATTATACATATTGCAAGTACAGTTGCAAACATAAAGGAAGCGCTTACAATTGCATGGTATCTCAGTGATAAGCAAATGGCAATAAAGCGATCATATGCCAATTCAATTAAATTTTATTTGTATAGCGCTTTTAACAATTGACATTGTCTCAAAACAGCTTTACACAATCAAAAGAATTATTTAAGTTTGTATGGAATGTGAATGTGTATGAATCAAAATGGTCAGATAGTCCCTGCCAATGCAAAGTTAGAGACTGTCCACTATAAAAGAAAAAAGTAAAAAAAATGTTGGTCAACGAGCATCATAGGATATGTACTGTAATGTGAATCATAAAACAATTTCTTCTCAAAGCTGGGAATAAGTGCATTTGTTTCACCAAAGTCTGACAGAGCCAAATTACAGATCCCCATGTATTTAGGAATATGCAGTTAATGGTCAACTTTTATCATGAAAAGCGCCCAATAGTGGTGGCTTGGTGGTTTGGTGTTTGAACCTGGGAACCACCGGGCTACCCACTGCCCAGGACAGTGTGTATATGTTTTTATCATTATACAATAATTACTCTTTAACCTGTGTTCTGTCGTGAAAATTAATTGAAGACTCAGGCTTTGGTTTCAGAAGATAATGACCTTTATTATATCTATCCGGTGATTTCCCTCAGCAGTTTCACTAAGTGATTTCCCATCATGATCACTCATGATGTTTTTCCGACTACATTTTATTCTATTGTCCTTCCAGGTTTTAATGATATTCTTAATTCTTCTTAAAATTTTTGTAGTCTCTAATGTATATGCTTAGTTTTTTCTTTGCTTGAAAATAATTTGACCCTTCTGAAACAGAGTAACATTTTTGCAAGGATCACAGGATCTGCCTTCTGACATAAAGAAATGAGAAGCAACTCACCTCATCAACTAGAATTAAAAACCAGGTTGCCCGCTGAAACATATCAATCACTGTAATTATACAACGGAAGGCTCTTATTTACAACTTATTGTTCCTGATTCTGTGGGTGAGCTTTCTTGTACCACTTTGAAAGGTACTAACCACTGCATACCCCACAAGACCTGACATTGTCACGTTTCTTTCTCTGATGTGTGCGTCTGGAGTGAGTGCGTGGCATGAACGCGGAGGAGGCGAGCTGACGGTTTATCAAAGTCCTTTTATTAAACATTAAAGGTCAACATAAACTCCAAACACAAACTGAAACTTAACTGCAACTGAAGCTAGACGCCTGACTGAACTTCAGCCAGGCTATTTATACATAACATAAAACAAAACATAATTAGTCTTCCCTCGGTTCAGGTGAGCTTCTTACGTCACCTGACCGAGGTGCATACTGGGAAATGAAGTAAAACTAGCATAACCAAAACTACAAACGAAAATATAAACGGGCGTTAGGCGCCCTCTAGGGGTTAACCGTCACAGTACTCCCCCCCCAAAAAAATGCTCCTCCGGAGCATCACCGGAGGCCCCGGGCTCCCACCCCACAGTAGTACCTTCGGCCTCCTGACCAGGAGGCTGGGTGACGGGGCTGGAGACGCGCTCGGCGGCTGCAGAGCTGGCGAAGCGCTCGGCGGCTGCAGAGCTGGCGAAGCGCTCGGCGGCTGCAGAGCTGGCGAAGCGCTCGGCGGCTGCAGAGCTGGAGAAGCGCTCGGCGGCTGCAGAGCTGGAGAAGCGCTCGGCGAAGGCGTTGAAGCGGTCACTGCGCTCGACAGCGGCGTTGGAGCGCACTCGGCGCTCGACAGCGGCGTTGGAGCGCACTCGGCGCTCGACAGCGGCTCTGGAGCGTGCAGTGCGCTCGACAGCGGCTCTGGAGCGTGCAGTGCGCTCGACGACGGCTCTGGAGCGTGCAGTGCGCTCGACGACGGCTCTGGAGCGTGCAGTGCGCTCGACGACGGCTCTGGAGCGTGCAGTGCGCTCGACGACGGCTCTGGAGCGTGCAGTGCGCTCGACGACGGCTCTGGAGCGTGCAGTGCGCTCGACGACGGCTCTGAAGCGTGCAGTGCGTTCGACAGTTCAACGTCGTCCTCAAAGCCGGGAGGCGGCGGCAGAACAGGTGTGTCGGTCAGCGGCTGCTGACACACTAGGTCGCTGTACACAAAGCCGGCAGGCGGCGGCAGAATGGGTGCGTCGGTCAGCGGCTGCTGACACGCTGGCTTGCTGTCCTCAAAGCCGGGAGGCGGCAGAAGAACGAATGTGTCGGACAGCGGCTGCTGACACGCTGGCTCGCTGTCCTCGAAGCCGGGAGGCGGCGGCAGGATGAGTGCGTCGGACAGCGGCTGCTGACACGCTGGCTCGCTGTCCTCGAAGCTGGAAGGCGGCGGCAGAATGGGTGCGTCGGTCAGCGGCTGCTGACACGCTAGCTCGCTGCTGAGCATTGGCGAGGGAGGAGAAAGCTCCGAGCCCGCTTCGCGGTTATCCCGGAAGTGGAGGATCATCTGCTGGAGCTCCTTCACATGCTCCAGCATTTCACTCACCCGCTCCGGTTCCGGAATCCACCACATGAGCTCTTTGTGCTGCTGCTCCGCCTGGGGTTCTCTCTCCCCCGCGTCACCGCCGTACTTGGGCTTCCTCGCCCTTCTCTTCCGGCCGGTGCGGGGAACCACGTGACCCCGCGCTGCGTCGCCTCTGAATGGCGTTCGCCGAATGGCGAGCCTGCAGCTCTCCCAGCTCCGTGGTGCCTCTCTCTCTTCGCTGCTCTCCCGCATGTGCTCCTGCTCCCATTTTACCATCTGGTTGTACTTCCAGCTCCTGAGCAGATCTACCTCTCCGTTCTCCAACCAGCAGTAATCCCAGTCGCCATACTCCTCTTCCTCGCTGTTCTCCAGCCAGTTCGCCAGCTCGGGCGAGATGGTCTCCGCGCCCCCCCAAAAATCATCCAGGGGGAAATCCTCCGCCATGCCACTTGTACAGTCTAGCTTTCTGTCACGTTTCTTTCTCTGATGTGTGCGTCTGGAGTGAGTGCGTGGCATGAACGCGGAGGAGGCGAGCTGACGGTTTATCAAAGTCCTTTTATTAAACATTAAAGGTCAACATAAACTCCAAACACAAACTGAAACTTAACTGCAACTAAAGCTAGGTGCCTGACTGAACTTCAGCCAGGCTATTTATACATAACATAAAACAAAACATAATTAGTCTTCCCTCGGTTCAGGTGAGCTTCTTACGTCACCTGACCGAGGTGCATACTGGGAAATGAAGTAAAACTAGCATAACCAAAACTACAAAGGAAAATATAAACGGGCGTTAGGCACCCTCTAGGGGTTAACCGTCACAGACATTACAGTATGTAGATGCTCTGACCCATTTATCTAGCCATCACAATTTGGCCTTTATCAAAGTCTCTTGGATTCTTACACATTATTTACTTCACCTGTCCCCAGGGGCAAACATACCCAGTTCATTATACAGCAGCATTTCTGGTGGCAAACATCTGGTGACTCCTGCGCCACACTGTAAAATCCAATTAGTAAACCTTACTTAAAAAAGCATGCAAACCGATTGCCTTAAAAAAACAACTAAAGTTAAATGGGAATAGTTTGTAGTATTAACAAATGGCTATCTAGTATTATTAATTAGTATTGTTAATTGTTAACCAGAGAGTTCCAGTAACTGAAAGCTAAATTGTAGCATATACTTTATTGTTTACTTTAGATGTACTCATCTTTAGTACTGTACAGGTTACTCAGAATTACTATTTTTAACAACTATAGAATTTCAAGTGGAAGATACTTTGTATGTATTCCAAACTACTGATTTATGCAAGTTGAGATAACTTGACATTTTCTGCATTCAACTTGAATTTCTAAGTTGAATTTACTTCAAAAGCGACCTAGTTTACTTATTAAAACCATGCAAACCGATTGCCTTAAAAAAACCAAGTAAGCAATACTCCGATAACTTAAGTGCATCAATTGTTTATTACGTATAAAACACTGAGAAGTGGTTCGCAATTTCACAAGGAATCCACTTACACCTTGACAAATACTCTAAGGCAGTGACAGTTCAAGGGTCAATTTATTGAATTTTTATTTCTTCTTAAAACCATGGAGCACCCATGGGGTCATATTTGACCCAGACTTTTACTTCATCGTCATATTCAACCCACACACCAAAGTAAAGATTTCTTTTTGCATTACAACCCAGTGTCCCCTATGTGAACCCATAACACTGACATTTAGTGGTAACTGACTGAACTAACCTGATTTTTTTCACATCAAACATGGCTGCTACTGTGCTTTTTATTTGGTGATATAAAAGCTGATGCCAGTGTTTTTAGTTCCTGCCTTAGAAAAGTTAAAATCAATAAATATATTTTGAAATGAGAATCTGGTCTTTCCTTACTAAGAAAGACCTCCTGCCTTCATGTCATGAGTGAAAGTAACCAGTTGGTAAAACATACTGGATATCCCAAGGGGTCATATATGACCCATGTCATTACATGTAGTAGGAAAGGGTTAATAAAAAAAAAACACCTGTTTTAGGGTTCACTGGGTCTGTATCATCATTTCAGCCAAAGGAGATAGATTTCCTATTAGGATGACAGGCACAGTGATGGTCCGCGTTCTCCCGCCGAAGCTCCGCCACTTCATGGCGCAAGGCCGCAACGTCTTGAGCGCTCCGGCGAAGAGTAGCGAGCTCTCCGTCTAGCTGGTTGATTAGCTCAGCGTGCCGATCTACCACGTTGCATAGATGCGCATAATCCGCTGGGTTTACCGCTTGTGGCTCAGTCATTCTGTCACGAACTAACCGGAATGATCAGAAGAATTAGCACACTTAGCGGTTAGCCCTTTGTAGCATGGATGGTAAACCCAAACGCGGAAGCAAGCGAGTAGGCAGGATAACCACGCGATTTGGTCTAAGGACTCTCACAAAAGCGGAGCAAGGGAAAAACACAAATTTAACCCGCGTCCTATAAACAGACACTCTAATCAGAAAGTAGACCCAAGCAAGTGAGTACTCACGAAATGGTAGACAGGTGATCTGAACCAACATGGGCCAAGAACTCAAATACTCCTCTTATACTTCCTGGTTGGCAACCGCATTACTTCTGGGTCCTAGTGCCGGTTGCAGATTGAGTGTGCATGACATTTATAAACATAACGCAATGTTGTTAGGAGCTCCTTCTTAAATTAATATGTGTACCATATAAGCACATACCCAGTCTGTGGAAGCCAGTATTGTTGGTTGCTTGGGGATCAAATACTTATTTCCCTCACTGAAATGCAAATCAATTTATAACATTTGTATTGTGTGCTTTACTCCAGGTACTCCGGTTTCCTCCCACAGTCCAAAGACATGCAGATTAGGCTAATTGGCGTTCCCAAATTGACCATAGTGTGTGAATGAGTGAGTGAGTGTGTGTGTGTGTGTGTGTGTGTGTGCTCTGCGATGGATATGAAAAAAATTATAAACCCTTCATTTCTTTGTAAGTGGGCAAACTTAGAAAATCTGCAGGGGATCAAATACTTATTTCCCCCACTGTATGTCTAGCAATGTGGCCGCCACTAAACAGCGAGGATGGAGGATGGTGTCCTGAGGCGAGGGGACTTGGTCCTGAAAAAAGTGTCGGGACAGAGCATCTGGCTTTGAATTCTTGGCTCTAGGGCAGTTTAATCATTTTGTGTCAAAGCTTTTTTGGCTCTTGTTGCTGAGATCACAAGCACTGATTTTGCTTATTATCACAATAATTTAAACAGTGATAATGCTGTAAAAAGAACAAACACACTGGTACATGTTGTGTTCGGGAAGCTCCTGTGTTTGTCCCATTTTTCCTTATATATTTTCAAAGTTAATTACAGTGGAACCTTGGATTACGAGCATAATTCGTTCCGGAAGTAGGCTCGTTCCATAACACTCATAAACCAAACTGAATTTCCCCATAAGAAATAATGGAAACAAATTATTCATTTCACAGACCCAAAAAATACATAAAAATAATCAACACAAAATATTAAGTAAAAATAAAACAAATTAACTGTCACGGTTGAACACCAGATGGCGCCATGCTCCTGGACTCCATGTTGTTTTCCTTACTGTTTTAGTTTGGTTTCGGACTTCAGTTCCCAGAATGCACCTCGATCAGGTGATGGGAGCACACCTGATCATTGTCTCCGATTACAAATATCTGGGAGTTTATCTGGACAACAAACTTGACTGGTCACTCAACACAACGGCACTCTACAAGAAAGGTCAGAGTCGATTGTACTTTCTTCGAAGGCTCAGGTCTTTTAACGTCTGTAATACCATTCTACAGATGTTCTATGAGACCGTTGTGGCGAGTGTCATTTTTTACGCTGTGGTCTGTTGGGGTGGTAACATTAAGGTGTCTGATAAGAACAAACTGGACAAGTCAATTAAAAAGGCCGGATCTGTGCTAGGCATGGAGCTTGACTCGGTGGATGTAGTAGCAAAGAGGAGGATTCTGTCCAAAGTACAATCCATTGTGAACAATCCTTCTCACCCGCTATACAGTGTTTTGGCTGAACAGAGGAGCAGTTTCAGCCAGAGACTGATTACTATCAAGTGTTCCACTGAGCGTCACAGGAGATCCTTTCTCCCAACGGCCATAAAACTTTACAACTCTTCTCTGTAACTCATACACACATGTATGTGGATTTTTTTCACTGACTGGTATACAACAGGACACTAATACTTACCCCTTTTTCTTTTTTTTTTTTACCTTCCTTAGTTAACAACTGTGAGCACCTGTAACCGAGCATAAGCAATTTCCCTTTGGGATTAATAAAGTTCTTTGAATCTTGAATCTTGAATCTTGAATCGAGGTTAGCAAATTAGTTCAGTTATAAATAGCCTTTTGTTCCGTTGGCTCATTGTCTGGCATTGTTTAAGTTAACTGGGTGCTTATGTTGCTAATTCTTGGTGTCATGCCTTTTTTTCCTTATCTACTGGTTTCTTCTGTTTATGTACTCTTTTGTTTAGTTCCTAGGTTATGCCTTGTATCCTAGCCATTTGTACTTAGCTCCTAGCCTGTCATACTTAGCTTCTAGCCTGTCATATTTCACTCATGTTTAGCTTGATAAAGTGTAACTCCTTGATATAGTTCAGCTCTGTGTTTAGTTCAGCTCTGTGTTTAGCTCAGCTCTGTGTTTAGTTTAGTTTGATTCCTGTTTTGGATGTGTTAACATTCTGGTTCCTTTATTAAAAGACCCTTTTCCACTTGATCACCTCCACCTCTATACCTTCTCCAAATCCCACACTAGCACCCTGTTACATTAACCTGCACTTTACCTTTTAAAAAAAGTAAAAATAAATCCTGACAGATAAGTGTTTCCATTTGTGCAAGCAGGCGCTGTGTATTTGTGTTTGTGTGAATCTAAAGTAAGTGTAGATGCGGACATATTATTCCACTAGTTTTGACGCGTATCTTTGGTTAGCTTTTTTACTCACACGAAAAACTGAAGTCTGATGATCTCACGGTCTCTTGTATTTTATTTTTCAGCATCAAAGAATCAACACTTCATACAGTCGTCTTGAGTAAATCCACTGTGGTTACAACACTACTTCAAAATGCCTAAAGGACAATACAGGCTAAAGTTTTGCCAATTGCCTTAATTGAAAGAAACTGTGTGTGAAACTACATGTGACAAATAATAGTCATTATCACATAATAAACAGAAAGTTTATTTAGGATACAATAATCAGTCAGCTCAATTATAGTCTTCTGTTAAAAGGCCAGGGGTAGCTCAGTGGTTAAGGCATTGGACTACGGTTTGGAAGATCCCAGGTTCAAACCCCACAACCACCAAGTTGCCACTGTTGGGCCCTTGAGCAAGGCCCTTAACCCTCAACTGCTCAGATGTATAATGAGATAAAAAATGTAAGTCGCTCTGGATAAGAGCGTCTGCCAAATGCCTAAATGTAAACACTAGTTGCTGTATCAAAACGGTTCAAGATTTTCTTACACATATAACAGCACATTTGTTGTATCTATCTGATTACGGTTAGCTTCCGGTTTCTTACTTTTACAACTGTAAGAGCCATATCGTACTTGTTATGAATTTGTTGTTGTGTTTATTTTATTTTATTTGTTGTTATTTCATTTATTCTACCTTGTTCTATTCATTAGTAAATGCATTAAGCATTAAGTTTGTTACATAAGCCATAAGCTTTAAATTTCTTAGTTATGCATCCATTTTGACAATCGTAAGTTGGTCTGTGATGTCATTCCACTATTACATGCATTTGTATGACTGTCGTATGATAGAGAGTCAGCTTAGATGCGGAAGGTTACGGAAACACAGGCTTTTGACCGTAAGCTCCCGGTAAGCTAAGGATGTAAGATACAGCAACTAGGTTGTTGTAACCGTTAGCTCCCGTAAGTAGGTATGTACAACAAGAGTGTTGTTATATACGTAAGCTAAGACTGAAATTTATAAGATAATTGACGAGTCTTCTCCAAAAAATTCATGGGTCATGGGAAGAATCACGAAAGTGTTCCCCGACAAAAGGGGACTTGTGAGACGTGTGTTAGTTAAAACCAAGTCCAACACTCTGGAAAGACCCATCGACAAGCTGTGCCTCATATGTGAAATGGACTGTTAAATGTGTGGTAATGTTATGAAATTTGACATGCAAATATAAACACCTGAGATAAATATTATACATTTACAAGATTTAAAACGTTTTAGAAGGTTAAGAATGTTTGATTTCATGGCTTTATCAAAAAAAAAAAAAAAAACACAAAATTGTAATTGTCAGTCTCCATGCCTGTCAATTAGGGGCTGGAATGTAAGAGCCATATCGTACTTGTTATGAATTTGTTGTTGTGTTTATTTTATTTTATTTGTTGTTATCTCATTTATTCTACCTTGTTCTATTCATTAGTAAAGCATTAAGCATTAAGTTTGTTACAGATGTCGCCATTAAAAACCTGCGTTTCGAGAAAAGGGATCCCGTGACTTGCCGCGGCTTTGCGCGGCTGCGTGCGGGAAGCTGTGAACATGCCCTTCATTACCTGTAGGGGGCAGTCGTGTTTCAGTCTGAAGTATTGTGTGTCTACTGAAGCCGAAAATGTGTGCAAATTAAACTGCGCATGCGTGTTTGGAGTCGCTGTGTATCAGTCGGTTGGGAATCATCACGGAGGTTACAACACGGTGTGGCTGCAGCTGGAGTTTGTCGTGTTCGAGGTAAGTTTAGCTTTCTTTTTTGGATGTGATTCTCGCTTTCATGACTCCCAATTAATGTTCATCTTAATCTCAGGACGTACAATTAGCAATTTCAGTTTTTAATAGTGTGGAGATTCACAAAACACCGTTTTCGTGTAAAAACCTGAACCTACGGAGCCCCCAGGGGTCCTGTGGTAAATAAATAAATAAATAAAATAATAACGAACCGAGCGCGCGGATTAATACACCGAGATGTGTGTTTCTTACCCCCACCCCGAGTGAAAACGGCGTCTTCAGACAAAGCCTCGCCAGTTAGATGCCATTTCTGAACAAACTGAGTCGTGTGTGTTAAAGCATTAAATGGTAAAAGAGCACTAGCAATAAACGTTTTTTTTTCTGAAGCCGAACTTTATTAATGAGTTACGAGTAAAGAACCTGTACATATGTTCATACAGTATTGACAGCAGCTCTAATTTACTGCGGTAAAGCCAGCCGCGGTTCAGAAAAACACGGTCAAGCCAGCCGCGATTGATTTTAGTGCGCGCGCATATTACAGCGATTACGGTAGTTTCATGAACAACACAGAGAGAATGCCCCATATCTGAAAAATGCTGCAGTAAAATAGTTTCATATGTGGTGTGTATATAGTATGGGACGTCCTGAATAAGAACTGATCATTGTTTTTTTTCTGTTTCAATCTGAAGTATTGTGTGTCTACTGAAGCCGAAAATGTGTGCACATTAAACTGCGCATGCGTGTTTGGAGTCGCTGTGCCCGCGCTGTGTACAGTATCAGTCGGTTGGGAATCATCACGGAGGTTACAACACGGCGTGGCTGCAGCTGGAGTTTGTCGTGTTCGAGGTAAGTTTAGCTTTTACACTTATTAGAAATGGGGTCTTTATACCCCTTTGAAATGTAATAATGCCCCATATCTGAAAAATGCTGCAGTAAAATAGTTTCATATGTGGTGTGTATATAGTATGGGACGTCCTGAATAAGAACTGATCATTGTTTTTTTCTACTTTTTTTTTTATCATATAATGTGTGTACATTATATGGGATAAAAACTGACCATGGCGTTTTATACTTACTAGAATTAATTTTTTCATAGGTCTCTGAAGTGAAATAAAGGCATTTTATTTAACTTTTTTTCCCCATTGTGAACATTTGTTTATTTGACCTCTCTTCCAAAGCAGACGTTAATCCTCATTATAGAAAACATTCATTGAAGAATAACTGCTACTTTTGAACAGTAAAACAAAATAAAAATCAATTCTGGTATTTAGAAAGACTAAATACATTATTTTGTCTGTTTTCTATGAATTCTGCTGTAACTTATCTACATAAAACAATTATTTGAATGGTGAATATTTAAGAAAAATATTGTAACAGACAACCGTCAAAGTCACCAATAAATAACACGGATATTAAAGCAGAAATGCAAATATCTGTTTCTAACGGTGTCAGAAACTTTGTGTTAGTAGCACTGCTTGACATGCTTGATGCCTTCCTCTTTTGTAATTTGCTTTGGATAAAGGCCTAAATGTAGTTGTACGAATAAAAGATTATGTAATGATACAATGTAAATATTTTCACAGAAACAAAGCGTAAAGATGAGACGTGAATCTGAAGAGGATCTCTTTGATGATTGCCTGGTAAAGCATTGTTTTCTTATTAATTATACAATTTATTAATACCTTGAATATAGTGTTTGTTGTATTGGACAGAAGCATATAAATGCAAATGAATATATAAATGAGTAATTATTGAACGAATTTTCATGTTTGGACTAACCCTTTTAAATACAAACTCAGCATTCATCATACGATTTCCTGACACTGTAAAGCCATCTCATGCCATGTTTTACTGATGCAAGATAAAGCAATTTAAAAAGTTTAACAATATGAAGTGATGGTCATTTTTTTATTATCATTTATTTTTATTATTATTTTTTTCTCAATGAAGTCAGCACAGGTTGAAGCAATTCAGATTTTTTTTGCTTCTCAAAATAAATGATTCATTTTCTTGTAAATTTTATGCAGGGGGACAGACGAAGTGACACCTTCTTAAAATCCTTGTCGTCCGTGCTGTTGAAGGGGAAGAACCGGTTGGTGTATCCATAATCCTTGAAGGAGAGGCTATTTTCAGAAAGTTCTTCTAGAACTTGATGGGATTAAGCTATCACCAAAAGTGCAAGCTTTAAAGATGAAGTTATCATCTTAAAACATTTGATTTGGCTTGACTACAAGTGTTTACATGTTGTGTTTACATTCACTTACTTGGCGAACATTAATGATTTGATTCGAGGTTTGCACACTAAGACTCAGAAAAAGTGAAATAAAATGATTGCTGTTTAAATGGCATGTGTTTATCCTGTTTTGTCAGGTAACAGAACCTAAACACCTGTGCTGTATATCAGACAGCGATGGAGAGAGTGTAGATTACACACAGGTGCTCTCTAGTCATTAGCACTCATCAGGCAATGTCTATGGCCAACTGACTGCACTCAGACCAAAGGGGGCTGAATAATTACACACACCTCACTTTTCAGTTATTTATTTGTAAAAAAAAAAAAATGTTTGAAATCATGTATGATTTTCGTTCCACTTCTCGCGTGTACACCACTTTGTATTGGTCTTTCACGTGGAATTCCAATAAAATTGATTCATGTTTGTGGCTGTAATGTGACAAAATGTGGAAAAGTTCACGGGGGGCGAATACTTTTGCAAGCCACTGTAGTTGTCCTGAGATTTAACATTGTTACCAATAATAGGCTGAGGCATTCTCTGTCCATGCTCATAAGGAATCCCTCAATGTTTTTCAATTAGGGGACAGAAGCAGATCAGCCATGTTGTAGTTCAGGTGAAGAGGCGAGTTCACAGGAGGTCAATCTGAATGTTGATTATACAGTATATAACATATAATATGTGTGCGTGTATTATACATGTTGATTATACTAATATTTAGCATTATGAGGAGTGATAGGCTGAGGATGTAAGTGATTCATTAGTGTTTTTGGCAAAAGTTTTGAACTGACATTTCACTTTTTTGTCACGCTATTTCATCAGGTGGCAATGCTGTCCGGTCCTAGTGCAGTCAGAGGGGAAGAGTTAGGGTCAAAGCCATTGTTCACCCCCAAAAAAACTTTACTCACTATTTACTCCTTAAGTGGTTCCAAACTTTAATGATTTTCTTTATTTTGTTGAATACAAAATAAGATATTGGGGAAAAAAGGGGATTGGGGGATGGGGTATTAGTTGGAGTCATAGGTAGCAAACCTACGCCCTTGTGTGTGTGTGTGTGTGTGTATGTATATATATGGAAATATAATTAATATTTTCGTGTTTAATTACAAAAAAAAAAACATTTTAATGGTTAGTGATTGTTGCAGACATTTACACTATTTTTGAGAACTATTAAGTTCTCCTTCAACGTGTCATAGCCGATAACTGCCCCTTTGAAGCCTTTGAATGGTGTTAAAAATACTTGCAAAACAAGTATTGCAGCCATACATTGGAGGGAACTTCTGAGGTGGTCAGTGATTGATGGCACGGTCAGTCGGAGGGGGTTGTGATCACACCTATAGATCTTTTGTTCTAGGCTATCGGTCAAATATCTCTCCACTTGGAAGCAAAAACATGCAAGGGATTTCAGCATCTCGACGCACATACTAAGCTGTTTATAAAGTAGACACTGTTTGTTTTTTCATTTTGTAATCTTTCCCGTGTTTACCGTGTACTGTACAATGTATATTCATTTTTTAATGAATTACTGTAAATAAACTACACATTCCGTTGATTTACCAGAAATGACTTTTCTGTTTTTTTGTGTGTGCTAAACTAAACTTCAGGGTCAAAGTAATAGCGATTTTATTTGAAAAGTATTATATATTTACAATGCTGATAAGTTCAAGCTTAGATTCATATATAAACTGCTTCAAAGTCTTTTCGTGACCGCTGAAATCCGACAGACGCAGGGCTCAAGGGAGGTGTGTGTGTATGTGTGTGTGTGCGCGCGCGTGTGTATGTGTGTGTGTGCGGGTTAGTGTGCCTGTCCTATTTCAGCGGATTTTTCCGCTACCGCAGATCAGTTTATCAACTTGTAATATATACATTTTAGGAATATATTAACATGTGCAGACATTTAAGGGTGCGCTGCCCTCTGTTGCCCCTGCGTAGAGCCTACACACACACACACACACACATCTATCTATCTATCTATCTATCTATCTATTATATAAATACACATTTGGAATCTGCATCTACATTTTCTGTTACAAGTATAGAATTAGGTTCAGCTGAGACTCATGATCAATGGTGTTAGGGTACTTATGTAGTGATAATTAGTTTCAGACAGATCATTAAAACTAACAATGGACTATGACACTCTTGAGAGGGGATATGAAGGTGTTATTCATTTATTTATTCTCTACAAGGGTGCGAACAACAGTACAGACCAAACTATAACTCTCTCTTACTACTATAAAAATTCTAGATATAAACAAACTAAATACAGCTTTTTTTCCTCAGAGGTAAACGGAAAAGTGAAGTTGTTCAGCTGTCACTGCAGCTTCTTCAAAGTCTTCCCACTCCGTGACCACTGAAATCCGACACGACACCACGTTAGGCTACGTCTTGACTCATTTGTATACCGACGGTGATTGGATGTTTCCCGAGGGCTCAGGGGAGTGTGTGTGTGTGTGTCTTGTGTGTGTGTGTCTATGTGTGTGCGTGCGCGCGGGTACTTGTTCTACTGTTATAAAAACTCTAAATATAAACAAACAAAATACAGCTTTTTTTTCAGAGGTAAACGGAAAAGTGAAGATGTTCAGTGTCACTATGCAGATGTTACACTCAGTGGAGTTACCGAAATCATTGGTTTAGTCCTCATTGAGCTTTTGTTCCTCTTATGTGAGCATAAACAGTGAAACATTCCACAGGTTTATAATACACCGCGGCCAAGTGAACCACGTTCCCGTCGAACGAAACGAGGCATAATCGTGGTGTTTGCTTCGCTTATGACACACCATAGTTTATTACCTGCTGTGGTAGATCTGAATATTTATTCAAACACAATAATAAAGCTTTATATCCTCAGGAGGGCTCAGTACATTGTTTTAGCAATAGTTTCACTGAAGCGAGTTCAGAACTAATCTAACCAAACCAAAAAAAAAAAACATCCGAAGCTTCAAATAGAATGAACGAACTAATGAAATTGATATATATGTAATTGATATACTGTATATACAGACGTGTGTGTGTCATTTTAATTCAAATGAACATTTTAATGCTTTCTGATACACTTATCAACTTATCCACATAAACTTATCAACACATACTCTCCGTCCACGCACATACAATCTCTAAAAAAGTAAAATTAATAACATACATATACAAATAAACAAAAATATAAACGTCTTTGTATATTGAAGTTTACGGTGAACGCAGAGTCGGCTAAGCACATGTGATGACGCGCGCGCCCTCACCTTTTGTTACGACTGCCTATTTGGCCAAAAAATAATTGAACGATATGCCTGGTCCTGGAAAGAGACAATAAATATATATATTTTTTTTATACATTTATTGCATTGTTTGTTGTTTACAGTCAAGCCATCAACATACAATAAAATGTAAACATGAGATCTAAACTAAAAACTGTGCTCCCTGTGCTGGTGCTGGCAATATCATCTCTTTGTTCTGCTGTCTCCGGCTCCCTCCCTGGTCCTGAACCGTACCATACATACCAGATCAAGAACTTGAAGATGAAGATTATATCTCTGGTCTTCTCTCTGACGGGTTCCTCCCTAGTTTCTGATGATCTCAATTAGTTTGTAGTGTTGCTTGTCCAAGGAAACCAGTAATCTTGCTTGAAGTGGAGCAGATATAATTCTCAGAAAATCATTACTGATCTTTAAAAAAAAAAAAAAAAAGATAAAAACAAAAATTGGACTGGCTCAAGTTCTTATGTTAGCAAATCTTAATTACAGTGTGTATAAAGTATAGAAAGCAGTACACTACAAACAACACTCACTCCAAATTAGCTTGTTCTATGTTTACGTCACTTTCCTATAAATTTTTACATCGTTAACCAACGGTACTTAAATATAATTATTTTCTTCGGCGCCGCTGACTTACTGTATAAACTCCGGTGTTTTTGAAAATCACCACGTTAGTTAGCTAATGCTAATGCAGGTAATATAGGTGGTTTTAGCTACAGTAGCAAACACGGACACAAAACTCAATCTACAAAGTAGTTGTTCCTGACATAAATCATGAATTTGCTCATAGAAGAGATACATTTAACATAGAAATGACATGAGTTTGCTTTCTTACCTGGTTTAAAGGAGTTTTCTTTGAGAATCTCCACCCGCATGTGATTCAGTCCGTGAAAATGCTGCGTCATGAGGTCATGAGACACGGTATGAAGCAGAAATGTCCTTTGTGAATGGATTAGATTTAAGTTTAATCAGGGGCTTTAACTAACAGTAACTGAAATACAGGTTCTGATATCCTTCCTTACTTGATTCAACGTCATGCTCCGGTTTGAGGCGGAAATAAAATTATACCGGCAAAACTATGGTCTAAAGACTGCGCATGCGCAAATCACACTCAACCTAATAAGAGTACCTTGATCAAAATGAAATATTTCACTTTGGTTTCCTGCTGTAAACAGCATTATACTAAAAAAAAAAAAAAAAAAAAAAAAAGTTCACCCATAAGCATAAATTAGACACTTCAGTTAAAAAGAGCAAATTATTTTTTTTACTAATGGAATGAGAAAAAAAAACACATTAAACTAGGTTTACTTTTTTCAGTGGATCCCTCAATAATTTCTGTCTCCTTTGCCTGTGTTTGATAATGTGAAGCACATATACACTCATTCATCATGAAAGATCTATTATAATAACTAAATAAAATTCATGTTCGCTTCAGCACTGTTCATCCGCGTCCTTACATTCATTGTTGTACTTGGTCCGGCTTTTAGATAAAGTCCTTCCATGCGCCATCTGGCGGATATTCAGTGAAGCGCAACACATTTATTTAAAATTCCCGAATGTTGCCTCCGGCAAGACGCGGCACGCCGCGCGCTAAATTGCGGCATCCCGCGGGAAAACACGCAGGGTTTTAAGGGCGACATCTGTAACTTTTGCCATGACACCAGAGAGGAACTTCTGATCTGAGGAAATACTCAAAACTATCACACAAATCATTGTTAACTTGTATTTATTCTAGTTCTTCCATTTACTTACCAGTTTTCATTCTTTCTGCAATTTCCTCAGAAACCTTAAGAGTAAAGGTTCTTCCTTTGCTGTCCTTCACATTCATTGTTATATTATTCATTTTGTTTTTTCTTGCACTTGGTAATGCATTGTCTTTATATATGCGAAGTGAGAGACCATGGCACTATACTCAATGTGTGTGACTCGTTATGTCTAATAAAAACTAATTAATGCAATAACACTTAACAGATTTCAATTTGTCTGATTTAAGTGGTTGTCTGTAATTTTTGTGGGTTAGAATGTATGTGATATTTATGGCATAAACAAGGTTTAGTAAACTAAAAACATTGAACATGAATGACCTGCACATTATAAGGAATTAGGCTGTTTTTTGTAGTTTGATTTAGATTGTAGTTATGTAGTATAATTTTGCAGTTGTGTTGTGTTTTGTGGTATGTATTTATTTTTTACATTTAACCTTTTTTTTTTTTTTTACATTTAACCTTCAGTTAGCTAAGGGCAGGTTAAATAAACCATAGATGCACAAGCACAATGTATTTGTCTTTCTTATAATTTATACCAGTGTATAAAAGTGATCTGAATGTTGTATTTTTCAATTGACAATACACACTAGCACAATGCAGCACATGCAAGTGGAGCAGCAACTACAGATTTCAGCATCAATGTTGACCACATTACATTAAATGTCTGACATTTTAGTTATTCCATAAAAATATTACTTAAATATGCAGCTGAATACAATAAGTTGTCTGTATGAAAAAAGTACAATAATAAACTTATGCACAAATCCAATATAAAGAATTTAAGGGGAAAAAATGTACGGCAGTCAAAAGATTGTAAACTATTTACGAAATGGCATGCAAATTGATTTGTTATGCAATTATATGGATTGAAGCACGAAACACTCGTGATCATCGTCATGTGGTGAATGTGGCCAATCATGAGAAGCTGTGACGTCATCACAGCCTGGTGCAGTCGCTCCTGAAATGCTGCGCTGGCTGAGCAAGCCGGCTGTTCTCGAAACGCTCTCGCGTTACTTTAATGCCACACGTGAACGTCACGTGGCGTCGGCGCCGGTTCAAGTCGGACAAAATTTCTAACCGGCATGCACTAGTTCAAGTCAGCCGCCGATCGGTCTGCGCAGCGCTGCATGAAGTCGAACGCACCTATTGGCTCAGTTGTGATCACGTGACTCTCTGGGTCAAAACAAGAAACGCATACATGTCACATGATATTCGATGATATTTGGTACAAAATTAATTTTAAAAAGTTTTGGTCATCTTGCAAAACTCTTGCAAACGGCGGGTTACTGACAATTTGAGGTTCCACTGTATAATATGTTCAATTGCTCAATGTGCTTAATTTCTTTTAGCAGAATGTTGAGCTTTCTCATTGTTTTTTCTCATGCATTAAACAGAACTGCATTAAACAGAACTGAATTATGGAATATGAATTGAGTAAATAAAAATCCTGAAGGTTCATCAGAGAACATGATTTATTGAGACAAAATATTTGTAAAATTTTATTATTTATTTCTGTGACTCATGTAACCAAAAAGAGAACAAACAGCCAGAGGTATCCAATCTAATCTAAAAAGGTTTTTGAGGTTTTTATTCCAGTTCAATTTAATGTACATCTAACATTTATTCAGGTGTGGCTTGCTTTTGACTGGAATGAAAACATTTAGAAACACTGGCCCCTTGCAGACATATGCTTAAAAACCCATGAAAGAATAAAAATGTGTATGAATGAGGGTGAAAAATGTTTGAAAATATCTGATCTGATCACTTTGCTTAAACCAGCAAATGAGAAACTGAAGTTTTCTTTTTAAATATGTTCACAAAGAATTTTCTGAATTCCTTTGTACTCAAAACATAAATTATGGGATTTAACATGGGTGGAATTGTTATTGACAGTGAAATGTTAATTATCCTAGCAGTAGGATGTAGAGAGAATGAGTATGTAATTGACACAGGAATGAAGAATATTCCTACTACGAGCAGATGAGTGACACATGTTTTGAATGCTTTAAGACGACCCTCCCATGTTGTAATTTTAGTTAATGCCAACAGAATGCCCACATAAGATAAGATTATGGCAGTCAGTGGTAAATAAAGGTATACTACAATAGAGACATTTCCCATGAGAACATTTATGCTGTTGTCATTACAAGCTAGTGTATAAACTGGCCCATGGTCACAAAAAAAGCTATTTACCTCAACGGTTTTACAGAATGAAAGTGGTGTAATCAAACCCACCATAATGGCAAAAAAAATTACATTAAATATCCATATTGTTATTAAAATTGCTATCATGAAGGAATTATTGACAATAGCATGATATCTCAGAGGTGAGCAAATGGCAATAAAGCGATCATACGCCATGACAACAAGAGTTAAATACTGTGCACCTGCAAAGAAATAAGTCAAAAACATGTTGGTCAAACATGCCTCATAGGATATGTACTGTGAATTAAATAGAAAAAGCTTAACAAGAAAAGGAATCAGTGCATTTGCTTCACCAAACTCTGACAAAGCTAAGTTAAAAATACCTATGTATTTAGGAATATGAAGACTTTTGTCAATTATTATCATGTAAAGAACAATTGAGTTTCCACACAATGACATAATATAAACAAACATTAAAAAGACAAAATAGTATTGACTAAAAGGTATTCCAGAAAATCCACTGATGAAGAAGTATTCAGGGCGCACAAATGATACATTTTGGAGTAAACTGGAGTTCAACCCACTCATGATAAAGCAGATTTTAATGCTGATTAAGTCATTAAGTAGAATATTTTATATTAATTTTATAATAATTTTCTCACCTTAAACCTTGTACACTTATGTGCATGCATTCTACTGTATGTAAATATGCTGAACCACACTGTTGAATCTCTTCATACTGTTAAATGATAGCTCAGAAATTGATGTGAATGCAGCCCATTGCAGCTAATATTATTAAATTTTATAACCCATTTTATTTATTTACTTTTGATACTTCTCTTTTGGGAATTTAGGGAGGGACAAACACAACTAAACACATTGGGGACCATAAGCGAAAAAAGGCAATACATAAATATACTATAATAATATGAGAACAATTAAACAACATGTTTACACGATATGATTGGGATATTAGTGTTTTCACATTTGGAAACATAAATAATGGCCATACTGTAGTGGCCAGCTGTAGTGAAATTGCTTCACTTAATGATAAGGTACAGTGGTGTGAAAAAGTATTTGCCCCCTTCCTGATTTCTTATTCTTTTGCATGTTTGTCACACTTAAATGTTTCTGCTCATCAAAAACCGTTAACTATTAGTCAAAGATAACATAATTGAACACAAAATGCAGTTTTTAAATGAAGGTTTACGTTATTAAGGGAGAAAAAAAACTCCAAATCTACATGGCCCTGTGTGAAAAAGTGATTGCCCCCCTTGTTAAAAAATAACTTAACTGTGGTTTATCACCCCTGAGTTCAATTTCTGTAGTCACCCCCAGGCCTGATTACTGCCACACCTGTTTCAATCAAGAAATCACTTAAATAGGAGCTACCTGACACAGAGAAGTAGACCAAAAGCACCTCAAAAGCTAGACATCATGCCAAGATCCAAAGAAATTCAGGAACAAATGAGAAGAAAAGTAATTGAGATCTATCAGTCTGGTAAAGGTTATAAAGCCATTTCTAAAGCTTTGGGACTCCAGCGAACCACAGTGAGAGCCATTATCCACAAATGGCAAAAACATGGAACAGTGGTGAACCTTCCCAGGAGTGGCCGGCTGACCAAAATTACCCCAAGAGCGCAGAGACAACTCATCCGAGGGGCCACAAAAGACCCCAGGACAACATCTAAAGAACTGCAGGCCTCACTTGCCTCAATTAAGGTCAGTGTTCACGACTCCACCATAAGAAAGAGACTGGGCAAAAACGGCCTGCATGGCAGATTTCCAAAGTGCAAACCACTTTTAAGCAAAAAGAACATTAAGGCTCGTCTCAATTTTGCTAAAAAACATCTCAATTATTGCCAAGACTTTTGGGAAAATATCTTGTGGACCGACGAGACAAAAGTTGAACTTTTTGGAAGGTGTGTGTCACGTTACATCTGGCGTAAAAGTAACACAGCATTTCAGAAAAAGAACATCATACCAACAGTAAAATATGGTTGTGGTAGTGTGATGGTCTGGGGTTGTTTTGCTGCTTCAGGACCTGGAAGGCTTGCTGTGATAGATGGAACCATGAATTCTACTGTCTACCAAAAAATCCTGAAGGAGAATGTCCGGCCATCTGTTCGTCAACTCAAGCTGAAGCGATCTTGGGTGCTGCAGCAGGACAATGACCCAAAACACAGCAGCAAATCCACCTCTGAATGGCTGAAGAAAAACTAAATAAAGACTTTGGAGTGGCCTAGTCAAAGTCCTGACCTGAATCCTATTGAGATGTTGTGGCATGACCGTAAAACGGCGGTTCATGCTAGAAAACCCTCAAATAAAGCTGAATTACAACAATTCTGCAAAGATGAGTGGGCCAAAATTCCTCCAGAGCGCTGTAAAAGACTCGTTGCAAGTTATCGCAAACGCTTGATTGCAGTTATTGCTGCTAAGGGTGGCCCAACCAGTTATTAGGTTCAGGGGGCAATTACTTTTTCACACAGGGCCATGTAGGTTTGGATTTTTTTTCTCCCTAAATAATAAAACCCCTCATTTAAAAACTGCATTTTGTGTTTACTTGTGTTATCTTTGACTAATAGTTAAATGTGTTTGATGATCAGAAACATTTTGTGTGACAAACATGCAAAAGAATAAGAAATCAGGAGGGGGGCAAATAGTTTTTCACACCACTGTATACATGATCAGCTACTTTATTGTTATTATTATTATTAGTAGTAGTAGTGGTAGTATTATTTTAGCAAACTTCATATCTTAAACTTGATTCTTAAAATTATTAATAAACATTTTTTTGTGGATGCTTTTTGAATGTTACAAATTATTCTTTGCTATTAAATAGATTATTAAAATTTCTGACGATGTTGAGGCCTGATAATATTTTATATTATTTAAGATGGGTTCTGAGTGGTTGTGGTTATGGGAATTGGCAGCTATTAGAACATCCTGAAAGACTTATATAATTATTAATAGAAATATATTTGGGGCTCTTTATACAGTGCAGTGCAAAAGTATCCTGATTTTTTTTTTCTGCAAAAATATCTATATGATTTCCAAAAGCTTGTTTTTTTAGCCATTCAGTGGTGGATTTGCCGGTGTGTTGTGGACCATTGTCCTGCTAAATAACTTATGTACGTTTGAGCTTAAGGTCATAAAGTGGTCACAAAGAAGTTCTCCTTCACACTATAAAACCAAACAAGTTCAGAGTACTCAAAGCATTTGTCATAGGCTACGTTTACACTGCCAGGTCTCGATGCTTAATTCCGATTTGTTGCCTACATCTGATTTTTTTGACCGTCTGTTTACACGTTATTTCAACTATGACTCATAGCCGATTCACGTGTTTACACTTGCCATACCATCTGAAACATCGCGCATCCTTAAAGGGAGGTTCTTGCGCTACACACTAGCCAAGATGGACGAAGGCGAAATATGCTTGATGCTAGCTCTGCAATATATGCAAAGTTCGTGAAATGTCACCATGGTTTTGAAACGGCGAAGGAGGAAAAAGGCCATCATTGCAGCCTGTGCACATGCTTCATTTATTGTGTCCTCGACCATTCAGAGGAATGTATGGGTGCGAGAGAGATCTCATGACTGGTGGGAGCATGTTGTGGCTGGCTTTAACGAGGAGCAGTGGGTCCGAAATTTTAGGATGAGCAAGCCAACCTTTGATATGTTGTGTCAACGTTTGTCCACATTCCTCTCCTACGACGACACAACGTTTCGTCGGGCCATTCCTTTGCATATGCGTGTCGGGGTTGCTCTCTGGTGGCTTGCAACAGGTGCGGGCTACCGTACACTGGCGCATCTGTTTGGGATAAGCAGCGCGCCGGTGTGCCTGATTGTCAGCGAGTTCTGTCAAGCCATGCGAAACAAGCTGTGGCATGAGTACATCCAGCTTCCACAGCTGGATGAGCTTCAGAATGTCATTTGAGGTTTCAAAACCTACTGGGGATTCCCTCAGTGTGCTGGGGCTATCGATGGGAGCCACATACCAGTCATCGCTCCATCTGAGGACCACACTGACTACTTTAATCGAAAGGGATGGCATTCTGTGATTTTGCAAGCTGTTGTTGACCACCGATTTTGGTAAGGACAGCATTTTAAAAATAATTACACACCATGTTGAAATATACTCTCATCTGTTAACCAGCATCCTAACTTCCATTGCATCCTTAGCATAACCTGTCCAGGTATATTACCCAATCCTAGCGATAGATCACCCAAAAATTAATTCAGTCATGAAACCTGTATAAATTTCACCAAAAATATATTTGGAAGAATGTAACTGATCAGATCACACCCCCATTTATTACCATAGTATTTATGTTACAACCTTCTCATCTCAATAGTTTTACAAACATCAATGTTGGATGGCCTGAAAGTGTTCATGACTCCAGAGTTCTCAGGAATTCAGACATTTATGACAAGGCAGAAAGAGGAGTGCTTTTTCCCAACTTGAGTTACTTTCTGTTATTGAGATTTACAATCATATAGTATGCTAAACATACCACATTATAATTTTGTTGATACAAAATGATGTGTACTGCAATATACTTAAAACATGAACCTGAATTATAAATACTTGATGATCTGTACTTTTAATCTGTACATTGACTGCAGTTACACATTTTCTGTTATTTCCACACATATCATAGATGATATCCAAGGCACACAGGTCCCCATCATGCTGCTGGGAGATCCGGCCTACCCACTTCGACCATGGCTCATGAAGGGTTACCCTGATACAGGAAACCTAACTGAAGACCAGTGCTACTTCAACCAGAGGTTAAGCAGGGCTAGAATGGCAGTGGAATGTGCATTTGGTCGATTAAAAGGTAGATGGAGATGTCTAGCCAAACGACTTGATGTTGACATAGCTTTGGTCCCCACAGTTATTGTTACATGTTGCACTCTTCACAATATATGTGAGAAGCACAATGAAACATATGGTGAAGACCTCTCTGCAGCTGGCCCTCCTGAAACCGCAGGTGAAGATGGTGACCCAGTGGGTCCTGTGGACACTCAACCACTGAGAGTTCGGGAGGCACTGACCCAACATTTTGCTACACAGCACTGAATATGGCAATACAAGAATGTGTGAATACTGTACAAATTCAAATAAATATAGTATGAATACCTTTGAATTACTATTTTTTAATCTTTTACACTGCTGTGGCGGTTTACAGTCCCACTCAAATTACCAAGTTATCTTGTTCCAATAAAATCAAGACCACATTTATTCTTGCTGAACATGTATTTATTTAAACTGTATCAGAAACCTGTCTGAAAATAAAAATGACAAGTGGATTCAGGTCACATGAGATCAAAACAAAGCTAAATTCCTCTAACCTGAGACAGCTCAAATGAACAGTGGCTACATACAGTGGTGTGACAACCAGACTGCTCATTACCGTCGCACTCACCGCCGTGGAAACGCGGCAGCGGCCAAAATAAACCAGGAGCATTTCAAAATAATTCGTGAAATGACCGCCAGGTGGCGCAAATTGACATTTTCCGTCGTATCGGTTTTTAAATATATTCAGAGCTTAAGTCATAATAAAGTCAAAACAATATGTTGTAGCGAAGTAATACTACAATTATGATAATTTACACATCCAACAAACATGTAAAACTATAAATATAAAAAATATGAGTTAGAAAACATTGGTTTTATTTTGTTTAGACAGACTCTCTGTTTTTATCTGTTTAGTGTTATTATTAAAGAAAACAGCGCAAACAACAGCACTAGGGCTTTCAAAAAAATTATTTCGACAATACTTACAGTTGTTAGAGTTTAAGACATCAAGATTTAAATATAGAAATAACAAACAGATGGAGCAAACTTCCAGAATAGATAATAAAAAAATAAATCAATAAAAAAGATGTATGCAGTATAATCGGGGCCTCTCATTACATTATATTTTGGTTCAGTGCCAGACGAAGTGCCAGCAAATATTGTCTTACATTTGTGAATAAAATATCATTGTTTTATTCAGAGATTTACAGTATTTGTGCAAAATAATAGTTATGCAATATAATTACAGGCTCTGGATTCGTTTTTCGTTTGCAGTATAAAACCAAAATACATCTTACTATTTTTGAGAGATTCGTCGTAAAAAAAACTGTTTTTTTTCAGATATTTGTCTGTACAAAATAATATTTATGCAATATAATCACGGGCTCTTGATTCGTTATTCGTTTGCAATATAAACCAAAATACATTAACCATATAATATAAACCAAAATATAAACCAAAATATTTAATTTGCTGTATTAAATATTTATGCCGTCTCATCAAGGATCCAAAGATTGCCTTGTACTAAATAATATTTTTGCTGATTTTTTTCTGCGATTCAGTTGTGTGATGTTTTAATGATGAATGATGTTTTACTGTATGTTTACTGTATATTAAAAAAAATATGAGTTAGAAAACATTGGTTTTATTTTGTTTAGACAGACTCTCTGTTTTTATCTGTTTAGTGTTATTATTAAAGAAAACAGCGCAAACAACAGCACTAGGGCTTTAAAAAAAATTATTTCGACAATACTTACAGTTGTTAGAGTTTAAGACATCAAGATTTAAATATAGAAATAACAAACAAATAGAGCAAACTTCCAGAATAGATAATAAAAAAATAAATCAATAAAAAAGATGTATGCAGTATAATCGGGGCCTCTCATTACATTAGACCTGTTTAAGAATTTTATTTTATTTGATATCAGAACTAATAGAGTGACTTGTAATTAGCCTATTTCATAATGTGACTAATGCATTAAAATTGCCAATCACTATTAATATTAAACAGGTGGCGAACAATTAGGCAGCGATACAGCGTGGTGTTGTGTTAAAGACGGCGCGGTCCGTGGAGCCGTGTGGGTCATGTACATTTTTCCTTTAGACAAAACTTCAGCCCTTTTCATATTTTCCCCGTGGTCGTTATTAATAAATATATTTAAATAAAAGTTTTGCCTTCCTAGGCAACAGATTATGGAGCTTCTTGAGCTGCTCAGACCTGCGCGTGCCAGACCAACGCGTCGTACTTACTGTACACTCCCCGTCCCGATGTCCAGCTGCTCTCTGCTTTTTGTTTAAAATATGTTTCATTGATCATTAGCCATTATCCATGACTTTATGGGTTTTTCTTTTGACACGTTTTATTTTTATGAAATTTGATTTAGTTAAATGAGAAAATAACCATGGGAGTTTCAAACCCCGCATCCATTCATGTTTCTGGGTGATTGTAATGTTTAATACCCCTACAGTATTCGCTTATGCGGTTTGGCTCGCTGTGAGATGCGGTGTGTTATACCCCTATCTCACCTGCACGGGCTCGCGCTGTGGCCGCAGGCTTGATCATGATTCACCCCGAGTTTTTGCGCTGTGATTACGTTTCCATCTTTCCGCGTGAAAAATTCCACGTTTAGTTTTTCGCGGAACGTTAAAGGAACGTCGTGGGCAATCGCGGCAGCTCACGGAGATGAGTCCGGCCACACAGGTGAGAGAGGGGTATTAGGCATCGTGATCCGACTCGAGTGGCCGCCCGACGGTCCGCGAAGATCTGCAAGGTCCGCGAGCTTCCACATGTTAAACATGTTTATTTTTTTGCGTGGTAAGATGGAAACGTAATAACAGCATCAAAACTCGCGCTGAATCATAATGAACCGCACTTACGGCCCCGCGTGTGAGATAGAGGTATTAAACCTCCACTCTGTCATCTCATCGTATTCATTCCATAAGTGTGCTATACAACCCCAACAACTGACACTTCACATTGTTTCTGAAGCTGGTGAAGAGTGTTATCAGCTGTTTGTCCATCAACTATGATTGTAAACCCGGTTCGTTTCACGGCCACATGTTACATGAAAATATTAGCGATATTAATTAATTAATTTATATTAATTTTATATTAATTTATATATTTGTCTGTTATGGCATGTTATTGTTAAGTTAACCCATGTCGAAATAAACGCTATTAAAATAATTTAGTGCAATGTTTAATTTGTATAGAAAGTGCCGTCTTTCTTAACGCTGTCATGCAAAAGGAGGGAAAAATCGATTCCTGAGCCACCGATGTCCGCTAATTCAGGACCCGTGTTATTATTAAAGAAAACAGCGCAAACAACAGCACTAGGGCTTTAAAAAAAATTATTTCGACAATACTTAGAGTTTAAGACATCAAGACATCAATCTTACATTTGTGAATAAAATATTGTTTTATTCAGAGATTTACAGTATTTGTGCAAAATAATAGTTATGCAATATAATTACAGGCTCTGGATTCGTTTTTCGTTTGCAGTATAAAACCAAAATACATCTTACTATTTTTGAGAGATTTGTTTTAAAAAAAAATCTAAAAAATAAATAAATAAAAATTCAGATATTTGTCTGTACAAAATAATATTTATGCAATATAATCACAGGCTCTTGATTCGTTATTCGTTTGCAATATAAACCAAAATACATTAACCATATAATATAAACCAAAATATAAACCAAAATATTTAATTTGCTGTATTAAATATTTATGCCGTCTCATCAAACTCGCAACTCACTCCGAAGAGCATCCTTCTCTGCCTTGCAAACTCCCAACTCACTTGAAATTTAATATCGTATATAATATTTAATATTGGCATAATATCCCTGCCCCAATTCTAACAGCTGTACAGTATGAATTGAAATAATAACAGTAGTGTTTTTCTTTACTGAATAGGCAGAGCCTCTGAATAGGCAGAGCCGTTGATGTCTTTGGTTTCGGCTGTGAGTGGATGCGCTGTAGTAATCCACGTTTTATACAAATTACATAACCTTTTTTCAGTCATGATATACTAACATATATTTCAGTCATGATTTCAGTCATGATATACTAACATATTTTTTCCCGTGTAGTGCGCGCGCAACATCTAAAGGGCGAGCGTTCACACAGCTGACCAAATCGTCATTAGCGTGCCCCTCCCCCAAACAGCGCAGCGAGGAGCATTTACATTTAAACAGGTTTTACAGGTGTGCTTTGCAAAGTCAGACACATACAAATGCAAATGATACTGAATAGCTGTTCTCACCTACAGTATACACTCGGAGAAACTAGAATGAGCAAGAATGAGATTTTTCTTACCATAACATGTAGTGTTATTAATCACTCTACACTGTTTTTAATTACTTTTAATTTTATTTATAAATAAACAAACCAAATAAAATTATTCCATGTGTATTTACCCTTTGTAAAATAGCATTAAAAATGATGGGTCGTGTATCGAGTGATTAAAAAACAATACAAGGCACGTTATGATAAGGAACCTTTCTACAGTACAGTATCTCTTCCATTTCAGTGATTAAAAAACGGTAAAAATGTCAATTTTGGAATCCACAGACGCTCAAACAGCAAAAGAACATGATAATAATAATCAAAATAATATTATTATTCTTTTTGCTTTTTATGTCCACCATTTAATAATGATTTAATTATCAATAATTAAAGCTGCTCACATCGCGCGCTTTCACTTTAAAAATGCAGTGTTTAATCAGCAAGTATATGTCGCCTCTCTTTATGATTGATAAATATTCTGACTGAAACAAATCTGCTCGTGTCGGATTGTTCATTTTTTATGAAAGAGGAGGGAAAACGTTTGCATGATCCCGCGTGTGCGCCTTTAACTTTGATCTAAAGTCAGATGAACGCGCGCGCCGATATGAGAGATTAGATCTTTCAGCACGCCGATGTCAGTCCCTATAGCAAGGAGCATTTACTTACATCTAAACTGAGTCATTTACATAAATCACTGATCACATTTAAACAATTTATTCATACAGATGTACATGTTTTATAGGTTTGTTACTGAAGAACTGTGGCAGCGGGCACACCTAAAAATAAACGCAGGATTATTTTTTTTTTTATAGTTTTATATAAATAAAAAATGCTTTTATAAATGTGGGCTGTTATCTACAGTACTTCAGTACTTATATTTCACGTCTGTGAGGCGAGTATACACGGAGTTTGGGTTCATTTTCTGACGCGCTCAAGTTCACCGAAAACAATACAGAACCCCGTTTAGTGTAATTTATTTCATTTAATAAATCTACTACACATTTAAAGAACACAAAATATAAGATGACACAAGACCCTGGATTCGTTTTTCGTTTGCAGTATAAAACCAAAATACATCTTACTATTTTTGAGAGATTTGTTTTAAAAAAAAATCTAAAAAATAAATAAATAAAAATTCAGATATTTGTCTGTACAAAATAATATTTATGCAATATAATCACAGGCTCTTGATTCGTTATTCGTTTGCAATATAAACCAAAATACATTAACCATATAATATAAACCAAAATATAAACCAAAATATTTAATTTGCTGTATTAAATATTTATGCCGTCTCATCAAACTCGCAACTCACTCCGAAGAGCATCCTTCTCTGCCTTGCAAACTCCCAACTCACTTGAAATTTAATATCGTATATAATATTTAATATTGGCATAATATCCCTGCCCCAATTCTAACAGCTGTACAGTATGAATTGAAATAATAAGTCAGATGAACGCGCGCGCCGATATGAGAGATTAGATCTTTCAGCACGCCGATGTCAGTCACTACAGTAGCAAGGAGCATTTACTGATCACATTTAAACAATTTATTCATACAGATGTACATGTTTTATAGGTTTGTTACTGAAGAACTATGGCAGCGGGCACACCTAAAAATAAACGCAGGATTATTTTTTTATATAGTTTTATATAAATAAAAAATGCTTTTATAAATGTGGGCTACTGTTATCTACTTCAAATATTTGTTAAACAGGCTGGAAACTCACTCTGACCATTTTAATAATTCATCTCATCATATAATAATTCATCATGTCATCTCGTCGTCAGTGAGCGCGCCTATACAGTAATTCACTTCTCATACGAATTACATAATCTAATATATTTTTTTCATAAGTTTATATTAAATCAGATATTTCTCTTTCTATAAGTATATATTTTTCACGTCTGTGCGGCGAGTATACACGGAGTTTGGGTTCATTTTCTGACGCGCTCAAGTTCACCAAAATCAATACAGAACCCCGTTTACTTTATTTATTTAATAAAATCATGAAGTTTTTTCGTCATTGTGTGTGCACCTAAATAAAAGTAGAGTCTTATAAAAGCTACAAATTTAAAGAACACAAAATATAAGATGACACAAGACCCTACAGGTGTAGCCTTTCTACTGTAATTAAACAGTTTACAATGTTTACGTTGCTTAAATTCGATCCTAAAAAACTGAATTTAATTTTAATTATAAATTTGTACTGTAATGTTACTACTGTGATTATGAATTCGTTTATTTACAATGTTTCACTTTATTTTATCTGCAACGACGTGCAGCTGTGGACGACCTGCGCCTCATTAAGCCTGGAGAGAACGAACTGATGCCTGAGGCGTCAGTCCATAGTTATATAGCGCCACTCAGCGGTAAAAGCCAGCAAACGCACAAACCCAAATGCTGACGCCATACGCTGCGACGGTAGAAGTCGCATACTGCCTGTGCACCCACTGTACGGTATGACAAAACAAAAAGACCATTCTGAACCTTCAATTCCCTGAGTACTGATAAAAACAAAATGGGATGCAGGTTTTGCCTATCCCTTTTCAAATATGAACAGTAGAGAAAACAAACTAAAAGGAGTTCTTAGCCTTGAACTGCTAGATTATTATTTCTAAACACTATCAATTGTGGGGGTAGGGCTGGGTGCTAAGGCAGAACACTGTTGGGGGCTGCCTGGCCTTGGCTGAGTAGAAACGATGGGCTCAGAGTGTGTATGGCCCTGGGAAGAGGTCGAAGGTTGGACATCATGGTGAGAGGAAGGGATGTGTCTCTGAGTAGAAGCATAACCTTCATGCCAGGTATGTAAGCTGGTAGCTTCACTTTGGTGAGGTGTTACTGTTGTGCGTGTTTGATCTGGCTGATAAGGTGCAGGGTGGGTATAATCTGGGTGGAAGGGAGAAGGGCGAGTGTGATCTTGGTTGAAGTGATGAGCATTTCTATGATCTGGGTAGAAAGGTGGAGTGTGTGATTGATCTGGGTAGAAGGGATGAGGACGTTTGTGTTCAAACCAAGGAGGTTGATCTGGGAATGACCTTAGGACAGGAGGTCTGCTGGCGAGGAACTGGGTGAACATATTCATCATGCGTAACTTGTGGGCATGCTGGGCAGCCTGCATTTTGAGCTGAATCTCTGTGTCATCCATCTGGGTGAGAGTACTGCCAATCTTCTGCACAAACAGCTCCATTGTGGATTCCATCTTGTTCTTCCGTTTTCTCCGTATTGTAGTAGAACCTGTAAAAAACAAAACTGAATTTCTGGTAACATTTTCAATAAGCTGATAACACTTTAACAATAGTTAATTTATTAATGAACATGAACTAACAACGAATAATCCATTTGTTACAGTATTTATTTATCTTTGTTAAGGTTAGTTAATGAAAAAAAGTTATTTGTTAGTGCATTAACTAATGTTAACAAACCAGTCATTTGATTTTAATGTACTGTATTAGTAAATGTTAAAATTATCATTAAGATAAAAAATGCTGCAGAAGTCTTGTTCATGTTTAGTTTATATGTTAAATAATATAGTTAAATAGTGTTAACTAATTAACAGTATGGGAATTATTTATGACACCAACTACATATTTACTTTTTCCATGTAAACACTAAAAACAATTATTTGTAAAGTGGACACACAGTGACTCGTAAAACCCTACCAGTTCCACCACCCTCCTGGCGTGAACCAGCTGCTTCTTTGATGGATGAGGTAGGCCTATTGTCGCTTGAAGGAGTTGAGTCACTGAGTGAGGTCTCAAGAGAATCATGAGAATCATGAGATGCATCATGAGGACCATCTGGATAAAAACAAATCCATTATTGATACATAAAAATTACAATTACAATATCAGAGAATTGTGCTATTTAAAAGGTCAGTTTTGGGCATATAAACAATGGAAATATATTAATAAAACAAATTAAATTTTGGCCTTTTCAACAGACATATTTAGCCTAGCTTATAGGTACAGGATGATTCACAAATCAGAAATGCTATCTTTTTAATGTTTTATATACAGCTCTGTGTATAATGTCTGGAATGTGAAAAACTGGTGGAGAGCATGCCAAAACACATGGAAGCTGTAATTGCAAAAAGGAATTATTGATTTAATTGAATTATTGAAATACCGATTTATTAATATGTTATTTAGCCTAAATAAGCATTAACACAATTTGTTTACTAATTATTTGTGTTTGGTTTTATTCGAGTTATTAAAGCACTGCAAATACTGCATGATCTTGGGTTATTTTCATGCGTTGTGATGTCATTTCCTTTAAAAATGCACTCTAAATAACAATAGTTTTGAATTCAGGAGAAATATTGTCAGCAGTTCACAAAAAATTAAACAAAATTGTTCATCTCACCAATATATGCACTGTAAGAAAAAAAACATAAACAGATTATTTTGCAGTGGTCTCTTTTTTTTTTCCAGCTGTATAACATAAATTACATAACTTTTTCTCCTCTGGCGAGTAAACGACCACGTAGGCTAGCAAACATTCATGTGAGTAAAGTTCTTACCTGTAGGAATATCGGTGTCCTCCTCATTCACAAGTTCTTCTTCGCGGGAACTGTCCAGAACGTTTCTTGGTGTGACGCTGGGCTTGTCCCCTAAAATTATGTCGATTTGCTGATAGAATGGAAATGTAATTCGCCCATTACCGCTGGTGTTATTCGGGTATTTGAATGACCTTTAAGCAAAAATAAATAAAAGTATTCACATGTTTCATACAAATTACTGTTTTAACTTTGACTAGTTTTGGAAGAATACATTTTATTTCTCAAGTCATGTGTGCGTGTTTTAATTGTTGGGGGATTGTTTGGGTATTTAAAAAAAACATTTACTTGAACCAACTACTTAAATGTGCACAAAATGGGAGACGCCTTTGTTTTAAATAGTCAAAGAGTTGGGCTAATAATAATAATTATTATTAATATTATTACTGGTCATAGAAACAAATGAAAACAATAGTTAAACACTTGATCATATGTATCTGTGCTAGTTTGTGTTTGTGGTTATGTGACCCATAATAATTTTTTCTCAGTATAAATTATTTTTTGGGTTTTAAGAACTCCATCAAAAGAGCAAAGATAAACTTAGAAGGAGTGGAAGGTGAGAAAGCTCAGTGGAGAATACTGACTATGACATGGTGCTAATTGCTCTGTGTGTATTTTTTTTCACGGGGGAGGGATTCTTTAGACCTGTCTGTGCAAATGTGTTTGTGGTAAATCCAACGGAGAAACGAAGGAGCGCACACAGACACCTTTCCATCCACAAATGCTTTAACACTAGAAGCGCAGAGGACCGGTCATTTGACCGCAATGGGGGAAAAAAAGAAATACTTCACACTCTATCAAAATCCAGGACCCTCCTTTCATGACTTTTCCTAGATCTGTGAGCTTAATCACCCAGCATGCTTAAATATTCAAAATCGCACCAGTAAAAGCCAGTATAAAGCTATTTTGCTATTATTTACGTGAAATTGCTGACAGCTGCGCGGCGGCATGACGTTTCCTGCCTTTTCCAACCTGCGATTCTCATTTCTCTCAGCAGATGGCGCAAGGGATCGCGCATACTGTCTATGCGTCATTCTGTGCGTATATGTAACTATCTCAGGTTTTTTAATTATCGCTAAAACAATGTAATGACCCATCCTGAGGATATGAAGCTTTTTTTATGTATGATTTATTTATAACAAATACACAACACAAAAATAAACAATCAAAACATACAAAAAAACACAATCATTCAAGACATTGGAAAGATACACTACAATGAAAAGATATGGAGAAAATTACTAAAGCAGTAATATTGGAATGACTACCATTATAAGGACAAGTGAAAGACAGTACAAAGGAAAAATAAGTAAATAAATTAAATTATAAATAAATAAATTTAACCTGAGTGCCACGCAGAGAGTGTTTGATCTTCTCCAACTTCATAAAAGTAAGGGCATCTTTTATCCAGAGAGAGTGAGTAGGGGGGTTAGAGCCCTTCCAGTGCATTAAAATAACACGTCTTGACAGGAGAGTAAGAAATGCAACAAGTTCAACAAAATAGGAGGGCATGGAGTACCCACTGGGTAAAACGCCAAACAGGCCAATCAAAGGTTCCGGGAGGATCCTAACTGAGGTAATGGCTGACAGAGAGTCAAAAACAGATGTCCAAAATGAGAATATAACCGGGCATGACCAAAACATATGGATGAGATCGGCAGGACCGCAATGACATTTATCACAGTTAGAGTCAGTGCTAGGGTATACAGTGGGAGCCACGCCAAATAGCCGCTACCGTGTGAATGGCGTCTGAATGCCCTTTGCACACCGTAATCCCCCCTCCCTTTTCTGCCAGAAAGGCGTGTCAAGATTTCACAGTAAACACGCCCATTGAAGCCCTATTTATTAGTTGACCTGGTGCCACCACTAGATGGCGCTTCGGTCTCACGAACACGTTAAAACAAGCCAGCTGCGCTGAGTTGCAATCACGTGATTTTAACAACCCGCCTCCACCCCCGCCGAACTGATGCTGCCAAACTATGGAGATGAAGATGGCAGCTTAACGGACTATTCGTGGTAAGTGATGTTTTATTTTATAAAATGTGTTTCGGGTAGTTTATTTCCCAGTTTAGTTTTTTATTGGCCGTTTTAAATATCACTGGCAGCACCAGCAGCGGTCAGATGTGACTTTAGATAACTTAATGATCTGTTTACCAAGTCTGGAGTTAACATTACAGCTTACTGTCAGTGTCACACACTCACAATGTCACTCCACTTTAACTCAAAAACATGCTCAAGCTTCGAAAATACTATTGATGTCCCTATTACAAGAGCTGCACTACCCGATGAAGAGTGTTTGTGTTCTCTGTAAATACTGAGAGAATCTCACCGTGTGTTGTCTGGATAAATTCAGCGGTTATTTATTCTTTGGTTAAGAGTTAATCTGCAGGTTATTTCTGTGACTGTAATATAATGTGATGCAGTTGATGAGGGGCACAGACTGAGGGTAGCTGTACAGGAGCTAGTAACGCTCATAACCCGGTTTATATTTTACACACTTTGGCCGTGACTTTCCGCGGTAGCGCGAGCGCTTAGTTAACGAGCTGAATAACAACACTGAAATGTTTATCAGTTAAGGAGGAGGAGGGGGAGGTGTGTGTGTATGTGTGTGCGTGGGGGGAGGTGTGAGGGGCTTCAGTAAGTTATAGTTTGGCTTCAGGGATGAACTAATGCTCATATACTCATAGGTTTAGCTCCCACATACCTAACCAGTCTTCTGATATGCTACAATCCACCATGCGCCTTAAGATCACAAAGCTCCGGACTTCTGGTAGTTCCCAGAATTTCAAAATCTACAAAAGGGGGTAGGGCTTTTTCATATTTAGCTCCAAAACTTTGGAATAGCCTTCCAGACAGTGTTCGGGGAGCAGACATGGTTTCTCAGTTCAAAAGTAGACTCAAGACGCATCTTTTTAATCTGGCATACACATAACTCATCCCATAATCTCATACTCCAGTACACCTATCCCGAATGGCAACTACGCTAATTCTCCCCATCTGTTCTGTATTTCTCTACCCATCCCGAGGCATCGGGAGATTTTGCCAGCTTCAGTAGACAAAGGCTGACCCTGCGAGGTTCCTGAGGCATCCAGAGAAGGACCAGCTCCAGCTGGATTCAGCTTTATGATGGTTGGAGCTACACATGCTGCTCCTGTGCTTCCAGTGATCCAGACCTCATCTGCCCTCTGCACCTACTGACTCGTCCCTATGCTGAACTGATCTTCATGTCAATTTAAATAATTTCTGTCATATTGAATTTTCACCTGCACAACACACAAGATGTTATATCATTTTAATCTGTTATCGCCCAAATGAGGATGGGTTCCCTGTTGAGTCTGGTTCCTCTCAAGGTTTCTTCCTAATGCCATCTCAGGGAGTTTTTCCTTGCCACCGTCGCCCTTGGCTTGCTCAGAGAAATTTCATTCATTCGTCTCATTATTATTATCTGCACATTTTTCTCACACATACACACTTCCAATTATTTTCTTTTCTATAATTATTATTATTATTATTTTATTTTATAATTTTTTATTTATTTATTTATTTATTTATTTATTTTATTATTATTTTTTATTATTATTATTATTATTATTATTTTTTTGTTAAATTGCTTTCATTTTTGTGAAGCTGCTTTGAGACAATGACCATTGTTAAAAGCGCTATATAAATAAAATTTAATTGAATTGAAATATACGAGTGTTATATCGCTTAACTTATTTGTATGAGAAGCGCATTAAGTAAATTCTCGGTTAATTTAATTCAGACGATAATACAGACAGTCAATGGTTAACACTAACACTGTTCACTGGTTAACATTAGCACAGGCAGTTTATTTACATTCCAGAATTCCCAAAACAGTATTTTACACACTCTGTGGTAAATAGGTTTATTAATATATTTTATTTTTATTAGAACTATATGTTCTGTAAAGTTTATTTATCTTCACTAAATTCTCCTGTTGTATTTAAGCAGAGCTATGCTGTGGAGGATTGGGGGGTCAGACGGCTGACGGTTGGACTTTTGGAGCTACAGGACTGGAGGAGCCTGAACAAGCTGTTGAGGGAGCTGTAGGAGTGATGACGTCACAGTCCGACAGCTTTAGAATGATGTTTGGTCAGGTCTACTGTATATTCGGAACATAGAACTGCAAAACGTCCGATACAGTACTTTGGGGGAAACAAAGACTTCAACTGTTCCATGTTTACAGTGGTGTGAAAAACTATTTGCCCCCTTCCTGATTTCTTATTCTTTTGCATGTTTGTCACACTTAAATGTTTCTGCTCATCAAAAACCGTTAACTATTAGTCAAAGATAACATAATTGAACACAAAATGCAGTTTTTAAATGAAGGTTTACGTTATTAAGGGAGAAAAAAAACTCCAAATCTACATGACCCTGTGTGAAAAAGTGATTGCCCCCCTTGTTAAAAAATAACTTAACTGTGGTTTATCACACCTGAGTTCAATTTCTGTAGTCACCCCCAGGCCTGATTACTGCCACACCTGTTTCAATCAAGAAATCACTTAAATAGGAGCTACCTGACACAGAGAAGTAGACCAAAAGCACCTCAAAAGCTAGACATCATGCCAAGATCCAAAGAAATTCAGGAACAAATGAGAACAAAAGTAATTGAGATCTATCAGTCTGGTAAAGGTTATAAAGCCATTTCTAAAGCTTTGGGACTCCAGCGAACCACAGTGAGAGCCATTATCCACAAATGGCAAAAACATGGAACAGTGGTGAACCTTCCCAGGAGTGGCCGGCCGACCAAAATTACCCCAAGAGCGCAGAGACGACTCATCCGAGAGGCCACAAAAGACCCCAGGACAACATCTAAAGAACTGCAGGCCTCACTTGCCTCAATTAAGGTCAGTGTTCACGACTCCACCATAAGAAAGAGACTGGGCAAAAACGGCCTGCATGGCAGATTTCCAAGGCGCAAACCACTTTTAAGCAAAAAGAACATTAAGGCTCGTCTCAATTTTGCTAAAAACCATCTCAATGATTGCCAAGACTTTTGGGAAAATACCTTGTGGACCGGCGAGACAAAAGTTTAACTTTTTGGAAGGTGCGTGTCCCGTTACATCGGGCGTAAAAGTAACACAGCATTTCAGAAAAAGAACATCATACCAACAGTAAAATATGGTGGTGGTAGTGTGATGGTCTGGGGTTGTTTTGCTGCTTCAGGACCTGGAAGGCTTGCTGTGATAGATGGAACCATGAATTCTACTGTCTACCAAAAAATCCTGAAGGAGAATGTCCGGCCATCTGTTCGTCAACTCAAGCTGAAGCGATCTTGGGTGCTGCAGCAGGACAATGACCCAAAACACACCAGCAAATCCACCTCTGAATGGCTGAAGAAAAACAAAATGAAGACTTTGGAGTGGCCTAGTCAAAGTCCTGACCTGAATCCTATTGAGATGTTGTGGCATGACCTTAAAAAGGCGGTTCATGCTAGAAAACCCTCAAATAAAGCTGAATTACAACAATTCTGCAAAGATGAGTGGGCCAAAATTCCTCCAGAGCGCTGTAAAAGACTTGTTGCAAGTTATCGCAAACGCTTGATTGCAGTTATTGCTGCTAAGGGTGGCCCAACCAGTTATTAGGTTCAGGGGGCAATTACTTTTTCACACAGGGCCATGTAGGTTTGGATTTTTTTTCTCCCTAATTAATAAAACCCCTCATTTAAAAACTGCATTTTGTGTTTACTTGTGTTATCTTTGACTAATAGTTAAATGTGTTTGATGATCAGAAACATTTTGTGTGACAAACATGCAAAAGAATAAGAAGTCAGGAGGGGGGCAAATAGTTTTTCACACCACTGTAATAGTTTTGATATTTGAAAAATTTATATATTTTAATATAAAAGACCTATAGATAGAGACTTATAAGCAGCTGGTGTATCCGGGTTGTTTAATGAACTTTAAGCAAAAAGACAACATGTATTCACCTGTTTTATACAAATTACTGTTTTAACTTTGACTAGTTTTGGAAGAATAAATTGAATTGTTAAAGTCATGTTTGCGTGTTTTAATTTTGGGGGATTGTTTGGGTATTTAAAAAATGTTTAGTTGAACCTCTCATAATGTGATATGACACAAGAGTTGGGCTGAAAATCATAATAATTATTGGTCATAGAAACAAATGAAACCAGTTAAACACTTGATCATATGTATTTGTGATTATGTGACCCATAATAATTTTTTCTCAGTATAAATAAATGTTTTGGGTTTTAAGAACTCCAAAAGAGCCACGACAAACTTAGGAGTGGAAGGTGAGAAACCTCAATGGAGAATACTGAGTATGACATGGTGTTAATTGCTCTGTGTGTGTGTTTTTGGCGGGGGGATGGGTGTGTGTGTGTGTGTGTGTGTGTGTGTTTTTGGTGGGGGGATGGGTGTGTGTGTGTGTGTGTTTGGTGGGGGGATGGGTGTGCGTGTTAAAGCCAATGGAGAAATTCAGGAGAGAGAGCGTGCGCGGGTATATACACACACACACACTCACACACACACACACATATATGCACACACTCATCTCTACATTCATCCATCATTGATTAAACCTATGAACATGGCTGTTCAGCAGTTCTAAACACAAGCGCAGGGTCTGTTTTTGTCCTTAACTAAAATACTTCAATACGTTAATAATTAATTTATTTTGCTGAATAACGTAATAAGCGATATTTAAACCAAACCAGTAAGTTAAGTAAGTGTTCCATACATTAAAGTACTGTGTATAACCAAGTGCCCTAGCAAACACAGTTACAGTTTACAGGACAAACAAACAGAGTGTGTGCGCTGGGGGCATTGGAAGGTGACTGAGAATACTAATTTACAAGACAAAAGACGGTCAGAGGCAGGGCCGTTCTAGACCAGACCATACGGGGGAGGGGGCAGTCAGAAATTTGAAGGGGGCATCATGTTCAAGCACTGTTTTTCCCTGGGCTTACTGTATAGTAACAGTATTGTCCTTGCTAAATTGTGTTGAGGCACGCAAACCCCCTGGCCACAATAAGGTGGCAATCCCTCAGGGGGGAAACTAAAAAATAAAAATTAAAGAAATAAAATAAAATATCCTTAATCCAGATTTTATCAATCAATGACATAACATAAGCTGGATGGTCAAATTCTCAAAAACGTTTAACCTAAAGTAAGACTTAACACACTATAATTAAAATATTTACAAAACTGAAAGGTTGTCTTATGAATAATAAAAAATACAAACTAAATTAAAACAGATGGGCTATTGAACAGACCATAATATGTTTTATGTTTTCTGATTATAAATGATAGATGGGTTTTTAGATTTTAGAAAGGCTAAATGAAATAGCTAGTTTTTGGTCATGTCAGTCCAGTAACTATACTATGTAAAAGTAATTATAATATGAATTAATTAAGGGCAGGACCTAACCTAATGTTAATAATTTACACCATGATAACATTAGTATTTATGTTTTTGTATATATTTTTAAATGTTCAAATGAACGTTTCATAGTATATAATTTGTCATGTCATCTGTGATTGAGACCCATGAGTTAAATTGAAATAATGTTTATAGGTAGTAAGCCAGGTTTTAGTAACCTTGGACAAATCACCATGTAAGCCCTCTCTCGCGCATGTGCTCTCACGCTATCTCTCGCACATGCTCTCATGCTATCTCTCGCACTCACACGACACACACACACACACACACACACACACACACACACACACACACACACACACACACACACACAACACATGAAATCGCGTAAAACCAAATTAAACTAGGGTAAAAAATACAGTAGTATCCTGTAGGTGATTCCTGTCCTGTGATAACAGGCACTAACACTCTAGAACTGTTTACTTCTGTTAGTTTTGTTTTCAAGTGTGAATGTTTATGGGGATTAAATCTGTCTCTGCTGCTGCATCTATACACCGTTGTGATAAGTGATTGATGCCCCATCAGATCTTTGATGTGCGACATTATGCTGGTTAAATGACTAAAGAAATACTGATCCGTATGGACAGATATTTGTTCCAGATATTATGCGCCATTAATCAATTTGTTATGCCAATTTGACTATCAGCAAAAACATCAAAATATAACGAAAACAAACCCAAGCAGAAGTTGAATTTTAAGCTTTACTTTCAAATAAAAATTTTATTTGTCACATACACAGTGCGATATGCAGTAAAATGCTTTGGGTGCTTTAGGTGAGACTCGAACTCGGCATTGCTTCACCTGGACTGCTTTATAAGTATCACGCGCTAACCGATTGCGCCTCTGGAGCCACACGGAAGTTGCGCTTGTCAGAGTATCCTCTCTCTCTCTCGCGCACACACACACACACACACACACACACACACACACACAAACAAACAAACATGAAATTGCGTAAAACCAAACGAAATTTAAGCAGTAAGAAATCATTAATTGCCTCTTATGCCACTTGTTGACTATCAGTGAAAAAAAAAATAAATCTGCGAAAACATCATCAAAAATATAACGAAAACAATCCCAAGCAGACGTTACATTTTGAGCTTTATTTTGCAGCAAAATATTATCTATCAGTATATTAAATGGAACTAGGTAAAATACACCGTAATATAAAATACTGTACATAGCCCGCATTTTTATTCCGTACCTACAATGATCGGTACAGACAAATTACAGCCGCTACCGTGTCTTTAAGGATAATTTCAGGATGTCTTTCACTATTATTATCTTTCAATATTTCACTAACGTTTATGGGGCGGGGCATTGTTAACTGCGTCATCGCGGGGGATCACATTCCGTACACGAAGCGTGCATTAATCCTTCATGATCCTGCCATGGAGCCATCATGCTCCAGGCGGCTGTTTGACGTGGCTCCCACTGTATACGGGCCAGTTTACTTTTGGACCAGTGGACTCTGTGCACCACTTTGCACTGCAGAACTCCATGACGCGCACATATAGAAGAGGTATGTATTCTTTAAGACTAGCTCCCAAACTGAAGGACTAATATCAATACCAAGGTCTACGGACCAAACATATCGCAGACCATCTGAAGCAGAAGAATGAAGTGAGAGGGCAATAGAATATAATTTTGAGGTCGCACCTTTAAGGTGAGGATCCAACCCAAGAACAGAATCAAGTGGGTTAGAAGAAGGAATAGCAGGGAATGTGGAAAAATTAGTTCGAGTAAAATCCCGGGCCTGTAAGTATCTGAAAAAGTGAGTGTTCGGTAGATGAAAAGCATCTTTTAATTGGTCAAAAGAAGCAAAGATACCATTGATGTACAGATGCTCTGCTGAAATAATCCCATAATCTTTCCAAATTCCAAAGGTTTTATCTGTAAGAGAGGGAGGAAATAAAGGATTTAAATTTAGGGAAGATGACAAAGGTACGGTCTGAAGTCCAAAGTGTCACCTAAATTGGGTCCAGATCTTAAGACTGGCTTTAACTATAATATTTGTGGAATATGATGGAGCATGCAATGCCAACGGAAGGCACAACAGAGAAGTAAGAGATGGGGGAGCACAGGAGGCAGCCTCAATTTGCAGCTACGGTGGAGATTTATTGCTGAAACACCACCAGTACAAAATGGAACGAATGTTTGCAGCCCAGTAATAAAATAAAAAGTTAGGTAATGCTAGACCGCCTATATCTTTAGTTTTTTGAAGAATATATTTCCGGATTCGGGGGACCTTTTTACTCCATATAAAGTGAGAGATGCAAGAGTTGAGTGAATGGAAAGAATTTTTCGTAATATAAACAGGCAGGCATTGAAAAAAGTATAGAAATTTAGGGAGCACATTCATTTTGATACAGTTTATGCGGCCGGCTAAAGATAAAGGTAAAAAAGACCAACGTTGAGTGTCATAAGCCAGTTTGGCCTGAAGTGGGGAGAAGTTAGCTTTAAACAGATCCGAATATTTTCTAGTGCCCCAGACACCTAAATATTTCAATGATATCAGAGAGACCTTGAATGGTAATGAGGAGGAACTGTAAGACAAAGCTGCGTCATTAAGAGGCATAAGTTCACTTTTATGCAGATTCAATTGCAATCTAGTGAATGCAAATGCAGTCACTGCATATCGTACTGTGTACGAGTGTGTATGTGACGAATAAAATTTGAATTTGAAATTTGAATTTGTAACCAGAAAATTGGCCGAAGAGAGGGGAGAAGGGAGAAAGCGGGCAGCCCTGCCTGGTTCCACGCTTAAGAAGGAAATAGTCAGAGAAATTATTATTTGTACGAACCCGGGCCAGGGGGGATGAATATAAGAGCTTTATCCAAGAAATAAATACATCACCGAAGCCAAACTTTTTAAGAGTAAAAAACAGATATGACCACTCCACACGATCAAATGCCTTCTCTGCATCCATTGAAATAATAAATTTAGGTATGTAATAAAGAATGCCTGTTTTTAACAAAACCGGTTTGATCTGGGGAGATGATTGACGGCAAAATAAGCTATAATCGTCTTGTCAGGATCATTGCTAATAACTTTACATCAGCACAAAGCAAAGAGATAGGACGAAAGCTACTACAAAGAAGGGGGTCCTTATCTTTTTTAAGTAAGACAGAGATAGTGGCGTGACGCAGTGTGGTGGGCAAGATGCCAACCTGTAACGATTCATTAAACATCATTAACAATAAAGGGGAAAGTTTGTCCGAGAATGTCTTGTAAAATTCCGCTGGAAAGCCATTGGGTCCGGGACTCTTTCCATTTTGCATTGCCATTAAAGTGCCCTTAAGCTCCTCGACTGTTAATGGTTCATCTAGTTTAGCTGACATTACAGGATCAATAACAGGAATGTCCAAAGGTCTAAAGAAATTGTTCAGCTGATTCTCATCAAATTGGCACTCAGTGGTATATAGTAAAGTGTAGAAGTCCCTAAATTGGTTATTAATGGCAAGGATATAAAGCTTTATTATTGTGTTTGAATTAATCAGATCTACCACAGCTGAACAACTTCACTTTTCCGTTATGGATTTAACAAACTTGCTACTATTATTAAAACAGTAACTAGCCGTCAACAGAAATCAGGGTAGAGTAAGGACCACCAGAGACAGCAATAAATTATATCAAAAGTGTATTTACATTCAATGTCGTGCTACATTTACACCACCCACACGCATGCCACTCATACCACATTCACCCAGTCCATAGCTTTGCTGAGATTTCAGAGTCTCTTCTCTCTCAACACAAAGTTCATAATCAAATACACAGAACTAGAGAACGTTCCACTCCACGCCTGATGTCCTCAGTGAGCGGCGTTCATTTAATGGCGACGTGTATGGTCACCCAGGAAGCAATTCCACGCACACTCAGCCACTGGCGGGGTTTCCCCAGGGGAACAGCAGAGACACACCTCAACACCCAAGAGAAAACACACACCAAACATAAACAAAACAAAAAACCCTCCTGCATAGCCACAGCAGGAGGGATGCCATCAATATACAGTAAGTACAGTCAGTATGTGTAAATTTGGTCTAATTGCCTCGGCGGGCTACAAACAAATACACAAACATATTTTAAGCTTTAGTACTCACATGCGTAAAGGACAGGCATATCCCGCATTCGGGTTTACAAAATCTTTTAGTTATTAGCTATTAGCATTCAGCTTTTAGCTTTAGCATCTAGCTATTTATCATAAGCTGTGTAATGGCTGCTGTTACCTAGACCCAGCCTCTCTTCCTCTTTTATTAAAATTGTGTAATTAGCAGCCGCAGCGCCCCCGCTGACCGGGAGCGAGTAACTAGGCAACTGCCTGTTACATGGTAACATAAGCACCTCAGATACAGATGTCACCCTTAAAACCCTGCGTGTTTTCCCGCGGGATGCCGCAATTTAGCGCGCGGCTTGCCGCGACTTGCCGGAGGCAACATTCGGGAATTTAAAATAAATGTGTTGTGCTTCACTGAATATCCGCCAGATGGCGCATAGAAGGACTTTATCTAAAAGCCGGTGGTCCGGGAAAGTCAGTTTCCCTATGTTTCCCCGGTGGCGCGCAGATTCAAATCATGACGTCACTCGTTACCTAACGCTGAGAAGGCGAACGAGGATTTTAACAGTTTTTCTCTCGTTTTAAAGTGTTTTTATGAACTTTTTGAATTAAACAAATAACCTATGCATAATAATCGAGTGTCTTTTCGCTTTTTTTGTATATTTGAAGATAATTCATACGTTTTAAGCCGCTGCAAAAGGCTGGTTTGCTGGGCGAGTACTGACATCACGACCACTTTTATTACACCTACATTTGTTTATTTGTATATGTATGTTATTAATATAAATTTTTTAGAGATTGTGTGTGCGTGCACGGAGAGTTTGTGTTGATAAGTGTATGTGGATAAGTTGATAAGTGTATCAGAAAGCATTAAAATGTTCATTTGAATTAAAATGACACACACACGTCTGTATATACAGTATATCAATTACATATATATCAATTTCATTAGTTCGTTCATTCTATTTGAAGCTTCGGGTGTTTTTTTTTTTTTTTTGGTTTGGTTAGATTAGTTCTGAACTCGCTTCCGTGAAACTATCGCTAAAACAATGTACTGAGCCCTCCTGAGGATATAAAGCTTTATTATTGTGTTTGAATAAATATTCAGATCTACCACAGCAGGTAATAAACTATGGTGTGTCATAACCGAAGCAAACACCACGATTATGCATCGTTTCGTTCGACGGGAACGTGGTTCACTTGGCCGCGGTGTATTATAAACCTGTGGAATGTTTCACTGTTTATGCTCACATAAGAGTAATAAAAGCGAGTGAAATGTGGAAATGATGTGTGGCAACTCAATGAGGACTAAAGCAAAGATTTCGGTAACTCCACTGAGTGTAACATCTGCATAGTGACACTGAACATCTTCACTTTTCCGTTTACCTCTGAAAAAAAAGCTGTATTTTGTTTGTTTATATTTAGAGTTTTTATAACAGTAGAACAAGTACCCGCGCGCACGCACACACAGACACACACACACACACACACACACACACACACACACACACACAGACACACACACTCCCCTGAGCCCTCGGGAAACATCCAATCACCGTCGGTATACAAATGAGTCAAGACGTAGCCTAACGTGGTGTCGTGTCGGATTTCAGCGGTCACGGAGTGGGAAGACTTTGAAGAAGCTGCAGTGACAGTAAACAGCTGAACAACTTCACTTTTCCGTTTACCTCTGAGGGAAAAAAAGCTGTATTTTGTTTGTTTATATTTAGAATTTTTATAGTAGTATATAAGTTATAGTTTGGTCTGTATTGTAGTTCGCACCCTTGTAGAGAATAAATAAATGAATAACACCTTCATATCCCCTCTCAAGAGTGTCATAGTCCATTGTTAGTTTTAATGATCTGGCTGAAACTAATTATCACTACATAAGTACCCTAACAACATTGATCATGAGTCTCAGCTGAACCTAATTCTATACTTGTAACAGAAAATGTAGATGCAGATTCCAAATGTGTATTTATATAATAGATAGATAGATAAATAGATAGATAGATAGATGTGTGTGTGTGTGTGTGTGTGTGTGTAGGCTCTACGCAGGGGCAAGAGAGGGCAGCGCACCCTTAAATGTCTGCACATGTTAATATATTCCTAAAATGTATATATTACAAGTTGATAAACTGATCTGCGGTAGCGGAAAAATCCGCTGAAAATAGGACATGCTGCAGCGCACGCGAACACACACACATACACACGCGCGCACACACACACACACACACAGACACACCTCCCTTGAGCCCTGCATCTTTCGGATTTCAGCGGTCACGGAAAGACTTTGAAGCAGTTTATATATGAATCTAAGCTTGAACTTATCAGCATTGTAAATATATAATACTTTTCAAATAAAATCGCTATTACTTTGACCCTGAAGTTTAGTTTAGCACACACAAAAAACAGAAAAGTCATTTCTGGTAAATCAACGGAATGTGTAGTTTATTTACAGTAATTCATTAAAAAATTAATATACATTGTACAGTACACGGTAAACACGGGAAAGATTACAAAATGAAAAAACAAACAGTGTCTACTTTATAAACAGCTTAGTATGTGCGTCGAGATGCTGAAATCCCTTGCATGTTTTTGCTTCCAAGTGGAGAGATATTTGACCGATAGCCTAGAACAAAAGATCTATAGGTGTGATCACAACCCCCTCCGACCGACCGTGCCATCAATCACTGACCACCTCAGAATTTCCCTCCAATGTATGGCTGCAATACTTGTTTTGCAAGTATTTTTAACACCATTCAAAGGCTTCAAAGGGGCAGTTATCGGCTATGACACGTTGAAGGAGAACTTAATAGTTCTCAAAAATAGTGTAAATGTCTGCAACAATCACTAACCATTAAAATGTTTTTTTTTTTGTAATTAAACACGAAAATATTAATTATATTTCCATATATATACATACACACACACACACACACAAGGGCGTAGGTTTGCTACCTATGACTCCAACTAATACCCCATCCCCCAATCCCCTTTTTTCCCCAATATCTTATTTTGTATTCAACAAAATAAAGAAAATCATTAAAGTTTGGAACCACTTAAGGAGTAAATAGTGAGTAAAGTTTTTTTGGGGGTGAACAATGGCTTTGACCCTAACTCTTCCCCTCTGACTGCACTAGGACCGGACAGCATTGCCACCTGATGAAATAGCGTGACAAAAAAGTGAAATGTCAGTTCAAAACTTTTGCCAAAAACACTAATGAATCACTTACATCCTCAGCCTATCACTCCTCATAATGCTAAATATTAGTATAATCAACATGTATAATACACGCACACATATTATATGTTATATACTGTATAATCAACATTCAGATTGACCTCCTGTGAACTCGCCTCTTCACCTGAACTACAACATGGCTGATCTGCTTCTGTCCCCTAATTGAAAAACATTGAGGGATTCCTTATGAGCATGGACAGAGAATGCCTCAGCCTATTATTGGTAACAATGTTAAATCTCAGGACAACTACAGTGGCTTGCAAAAGTATTCGCCCCCCGTGAACTTTTCCACATTTTGTCACATTACAGCCACAAACATGAATCAATTTTATTGGAATTCCACGTGAAAGACCAATACAAAGTGGTGTACACGCGAGAAGTGGAACGAAAATCATACATGATTTCAAACATTTTTTTTTTACAAATAAATAACTGAAAAGTGGGGTGTGTGTAATTATTCAGCCCCCTTTGGACTGAGTGCAGTCAGTTGGCCATAGACATTGCCTGATGAGTGCTAATGACTAGAGAGCACCTGTGTGTAATCTACACTCTCTCCATCGCTGTCTGATATACAGCACAGGTGTTTAGGTTCTGTTACCTGACAAAACAGGATAAACACATGCCATTTAAACAGCAATCATTTTATTTCACTTTTTCTGAGTCTTAGTGTGCAAACCTCGAATCAAATCATTAATGTTCGCCAAGTAAGTGAATGCATTTTAAAAACTATTTTTCTGAAGTGGATTGTCTATTGGTGTCAACAAAATTCTAGCCATATGGCAATATTAGTATATTAGTTTATCAATTTCTTTCACAATACTGATTTCTGACAAACAGTCACTAGATTAGGAGACTGACAGGGATCATATTTATACTTTTACATTTAGCTGTTTAATCTGCTGTTAGTTTTACGTCCGTATTCACAGACTATATCCTGGCCTGCTGTACTGAATGTGAGTCCACTGCATTTGGCGCTGCTTGTGTCTGAACGCAGCCAATCGTCTATCACATGATGGCAGGGAAAGGCACAGCCAATCAAAATGTTCATATGTGTTTTGGGGGCAGGAGGACTCAAGGAGAGAACGTGATTTATCCCTTTCTGCGTGTCTAGGTTAATGTTGACAGAACGATTTAAAAAAAAGTGGATTAAATTATTGGTGGGGACATTTCAATGGTCGGAGGATATTGGTGGGGACACATCCCCTCCGTCCACCCTAAATCTACGCCCCTGTATATATATAATTTAAAACTTGTGGTGGAAATTCTGAAAACAATATTATTAAGACAAGTAATCCATACACTGGGTAAGAGCAAAGTAACAAAGGTTTTATTTTAAACTTCTGCAGAAGGACCAGTCTCATACAGCAAACAGTTGCAGCATAGAGAAAGGTGATCTCTTTCTCTAGCTGACCTATTTTATACACAAACATCTCTGTTAACATAATCAACGCCCCGTACGTGAAGTTCCTACATTCAAACTCATGACTCTTTATCTGCCCCAGACTAGATGTCCATACCTTATCATTTATTCAGGGACAACTACAATCAGGTTGTTTCTATTCTGTTCTCGGCCTTGTGTCTCTAAGCTTCGACAAACAAGTTCAAACTTCTAACGTCTACGTTACACACTTACTGCAAGGATCAGAATTAATACATAATTAAAATATGATTTTTCCATTACAATTTCCCCCTTTTGTCATTCTATGACAACCTAAATATTTTAATTCTACAATTCAAAACAATACTAATAAGCTATGCATTAGGTAAATTTCATCAGATATTGTCTCTCCAACCTGGGTTTTTAACAACATCACCACTAGCACTCTAATGCACACATAACATAATTTAGATGTTATCTTTACCAAGGAATGCCACAAGCGTAACAATCTTTTTTTTTTTTTTTGCTGTTACCCATGATTTTTACTTGTCAATTTACGCGTGCCACTAACTCACAGTGAGCTCTCACAGTCCCCTTGACTGCTACCGGTGCAGCAGTTTGCACTCTGCCATAAAGTCCTCTTGACTTTACCGGTGCACTTTACACTCTACCTTAATTTACCTCAACAGTCCCCTTGACTGTTTTTCCCGTAAAGTCCTCTTGACTTTTACGTGTGCACCTTGCAACCCTGCACTCTGACTTGCTTTTACCTCCGGAGGTCCTCACACCGAGCACGTCTGCTGCGGGGCCAAGTTTTTCGGAAACGAGGCGAAACCAGTACCCTATCTCTCTCTCTTTTGTGCGCCTTTGCACTTTTTTGGGTACTTTTCACGAATCCCAGACTCGTGTGATAGATCCCAGTTTAAATCTATCCCAGCCACTGTGAGAAAGTGCACTTCTTACTCAATTACAACTTAAAGACTTTGACAATTACAACTTAAAGACTTACAACTTAAAAAATTTCCTTACCACACTATTTTAGTTCTTTTAACTCTGGTGTTGAGGTGACATGGTGAATCCCCGGTCCTCTCACGCTCGATTGCCAATTAAGCGTTTGAGATGAAGTGAAAAGCCTTCAAGGCATCAGCGCTTACGCCTCCCCGGGATTCTCCAATGCCTTCCTCAAACACGGAGAACTGCCGACAACGCCAAGTTGTGGTGGAAATTCTGAAAACAATATTATTAAGACAAGTAATCCATACACTGGGTAAGAGCAAAGTAACAAAGGTTTTATTTTAAACTTCTGCAGAAGGACCAGTCTCATACAGCAAACAGTTGCAGCATAGAGAAAGGTGATCTCTTTCTCTAGCTGACCTATTTTATACACAAACATCTCTGTTAACATAATCAACGCCCCGTACGTGAAGTTCCTACATTCAAACTCATGACTCTTTATCTGCCCCAGACTAGATGTCCATACCTTATCATTTATTCAGGGACAACTACAATCAGGTTGTTTCTATTCTGTTCTCGGCCTTGTGTCTCTAAGCTTCGACAAACAAGTTCAAACTTCTAACGTCTACGTTACACACTTACTGCAAGGATCAGAATTAATACATAATTAAAATATGATTTTTCCATTACAAACTATTTATTCATTTGTCTTTTATTTACTTACTTACTAGCGAATGCTTTTTTAGGGCTCTAAAAACTACGGCAGTATGAATGACAATGGAATAGGACGTGTGAGTTGCACCGGTCACACACACACACACACACACACACACACACACACACACACAATAAATATATATATATATATATATATATATAAAATTAAATTCTTAAAACATCGTGTTCACCCATGCACTGAAAAAAAGAACTTGTAAGATTTACTTGATAAAATCCTCATAACAATTTGGACACAGATTTTAAGTAAATTTTATTGCTCCAATATTAAGGCTGAATCCCAACCCTTCCCCCTACCCTTTCATTTGGCGCGTTCACGTGCAGGGGTAGTGGTGTCTCATTTCTCTTTTGGTTGGAGGTGTAGGGGGAGGGGGGAAGGGCCAGATAGCCCTCCAAATGAAGATTTTTCAGGACCTCACTTCAAACGAAGGGCTAAGCGAAGTTTTCAACATGGCTGCTCACTCGAGCAAACAGACCCATAAATGTTAAGTCATTTTTGCCATTAATAAAGATTTTTATGACAAGTTTTCATTGTATGTATATTACCTTTAGTCTTGTGTCTGTGTTTATGGTGATGTTCTGTAAAGAAACGTTTGCAAAAAAAATCGCTAAAGTTTGCTAGCGGATAGCACATATTGCACAATATTACAAATATATATTTTTATGTCACATACACTTTACTGCATGCTACAAACAAATATGAAAGTTCAGTAGCACGGCATTTTGCCGAGCATTTGATAACGCATTGGTTGTTTTGCTTACGTCCATACACTATTGTTTTGCTTACACTATTCTTACTTATTGCAACGTGACCACAGTTTTGTAATTTATATTCTGTATATGGACGGCTGAGGAAACCCGAAGACTCATCCGTGTTCGTGGTGAAAATGAGCAACTTTTTTAAAAATCGAAATACGGCGCAAAAAACCTTTGGGAGTGAGTAATCTCTCTTATTGGAATGTGTGATAAACATCGGCGCATGTCCTCTGACGTAACATGGACACACAGGAATGTAAATGAACACTGCATTTATGACCCAAAAAATAAACGCTTTGAGATGATTTATTTGCCGTATGGTGTGTTTATTTGAATATGTTCAGTAAATTTATGAATTACACTCAAAGTGTCAGCGAAACCGGTTTGCAAATAATTTGTGTGTGTGTTAGGTGATGTGAGAGTGGGTTTTTCAAACTTGCAGTAAAACATTTTTGGGGCAGTTTTTGATTCCCCCTTATCTAAGTACTGTAAAAACTTATATAGTCTTGGGTTAAAAAGTCTGCATTTCAACATGCATCCCCCACCTCCAAAGACTAAGCTCCTGTTGGTATAGCTCTTAAGGTCACTGTGGCACGCAAACCCCCTGACCACAATAAGGTGGCAATCCCTCAGGGGGGGAGGTGAAAAATACAAATTAAATAAAATAAATTATCCTTAATCCAGATTTTATCAATCAACGACATAATATTTATCTTAGCTGGATGGTCTAATTCTCAAAACCGTTTAACCTAAAGAAAAACATAACACACTATAACTAGAATATTTACAAAACTGAAAGGTTTTCTTATGAATAATTAAAAAAAACATTATAACTCAAAAAGATCATATTATGTTTATATATATATATTTTATAGTAACTGAACAGCTCTCTTCTCTCCAATCCACTCATACACCACAGTCTCCTATTTCTCTGTGCGCGCGCTGCAGCCTGTGAATGAATACACGCAGCGGAGGTTTTACATATTTAAAACGTAAAAAGGTGTCTCCATCATAAATAGCCCTGAATTAACTCATATATATATATATATATATATATATATATATATATATATATATATATAGAGAGAGAGAGAGAGAGAGGAGAAAGGTGTTTTGCTGGCGAAAAACATTTTAGGCAGAGACGCCTGCTCGTTTGTTTTAAAACCCCCCAATTCTACCCCATTCCCGGAAACCGGTTTGATAACTTCACACCTTATGTGAATGAAAGGTGAGATGGGGGAATTACAGTGGGGGTTCTGTGGGTCTCCAAACTCAGAAGGCTACGTGTCAGCCGATAACTGCTCCTTTGATCTGCTGGTTACAGCGGGGCGCCGACTGCTGATGAGCGTATAGTAGCCTGTACAAGCTAGGCCATTTTTAGATTACATTTGAAATTTTAAGTGGTTGAATAGAGAACCTACTGTCTTATTTATGTAGCGAAAACACGAAATTAAACTAGATAACATGATCAGAGTTTTAATATTTATATTTAACTAGATGGAAGGCTTTTCAAGTCACATGGAAAAAAAATTCTGTTCAGTTCTACAGTTTATCCCACAGTTTATTCCATTGTCCAGCCTCAGGACAATGTAATCAATGTAATATGCTGTTTTCTGGTTAAATTTTTCTGATTGGACCCGTACATAGAAAGTTTATACTGTAAACATACTTTATATTATATAAAAAATAAAAGAATCGCTCAAGTTTGCTAGCGGATAGCAGAGATTGCACGATATTACAAATATATATTTTTGTGTCACATACACTTTACTGCATGCTACAAACAAACTCACCCGTAATTGTCAGGTAAAATCTACTTAATTAAATTAACAATAAAATAAATCAAGTAAAAGTTACATAATTATACTTAATGCACAAATTACTTGATTATTTTAAATAAATCTAAAGTTAATGCATTGTTGTATCAGCAGGAACCTTGATTTTATGAAATTACTATCATTTTGTTTTGTGAGATTTTCCCTTACTTGGTTTTATCAATTTATATTACTCCCTATAATAATGTAAACATTGCTAATTTATGTTTTGGAAAGAAACTTAAGTAATTATTTCATCTATATCTTTCATAAATCACACAACTAAAATATAATTAAACAGTTTATTCACCAACATTACCAAATATTTGTGACATTCACAGTCTAGATCCAAGTTGTCTTTTTAATAAAAGTGCATTCAGCTAAATTTTGCATCCATAGAAAAAAACTGCACGGCACCAGGGCCTGAAATACTTGTTTTAAACAAAATTGTGTAAAATAATAAATAAATAAAATACAGCATTCATTTAGAAATAAAATGCAGCAGAAAATACTTTAAACAAACTGTAGAATAAACGTTAAAACGTAATAGCCCTCTGAAGCAGTGAAGTTGCAACTTTCAAATCAGCACTCTGGACTAGTGCACTTAAAAGTATGCCATTGAAACCTTAATGCATGAAAACATTTTAAGCTGAACATGTAAACACAACATGTAAACACTTGTAGTCAAGCCAAATCAAATGTTTTAAGATGATAACTTCATCTTTAAAGCTTGCACTTTTGGTGATGGCTTAATCCCATCAAGTTCTAGAAGAACTTTCTGAAAATAGCCTCTCCTTCAAGGATTATGGATACACCAACCGGTTCTTCCGCTTCAACAGCACGGACGACAAGGATTTTAAGAAGGTGTCACTTCGTCTGTCCCCCTGCATAAAATTTACAAGAAAATAAATCATTTATTTTGAGAAGCAAAAAAAATCTGAATTGCTTCAACCTGTGCTGACTTCATTGAGAAAAAAATAATAATAAAAATAAATGATAATAAAAAAATGACCATCACTTCATATACTTCATATTGTTAAACTTGGGTTAAATTGCTTTAGCACTAATCTTGCATCAGTAAAACATGGCATGAGATGGCTTTACAGTGTCAGGAAATCCTATGATGAATGCTGAGTTTGTATTTAAAGGGTTAGTCCAAACATGAAAATTCGTTCAATAATTACTCATATTTATATATTCATTTGCATTTATATGCTTCTGTCCAATACAACAAACACTATATTCAAGGTATTAATAAATTGTATAATTAATAAGAAAACAATGCTTTACCAGGCAATCATCAAAGAGATCCTCTTCAGATTCACGTCTCATCTTTACGCTTTGTTTCTGTGAAAATATTTACATTGTATAATTACATAATCTTTTATTCGTACAACTACATTTAGGCCTTTATCCAAAGCAAATTACAAAAGAGGAAGGCATCAAGCATGTCAAGCAGTGCTACTAACACAAAGTTTCTGACACCGTTAGAAAATACAAGATAGAACAGTGAGGGATTAAGGAAAAAGTGAGAAGCAAGAATCATGTGTGCAAAGATTAAGCATGCAGGGTCACAGGATGACTCGACTTATTTTTATTGTCTGCAATGCGATTTAGACAAATTAGAACTGCGGTAAAGCCAGCCGCGGTTCAGAAAAACACGGTCAAGCCAGCCGCGATTGATTTTAGTGTGCGCACATATTACAGTGATTACGGTAGTTTCAGGACCGACACAGAGACAACGCGCTTTCAGAGCGCTTTTCATTTAGACGCCCAGGACTGAGAGATAATACAACATGCTCGTCAATTTTTACTTGCTTATTTATTTGCATTTCTGCTTTAATATCCGTGTTATTTATTGGTGACTTTGACGGTTGTCTGTTACAATATTTTTCTTAAATATTCACCATTCAAATAATTGTTTTATGTAGATAAGTTACAGCAGAATTCGTAGAAAACAGACACAATAATGTATTTAGTCTTTCTAAATACCAGAATTGATTTTTATTTTGTTTTACTGTTCAAAAGTAGCAGTTATTCTTCAATGAATGTTTTCTATAATGAGGATTAACGTCTGCTTTGGAAGAGAGGTCAAATAAACAAATGTTCACAATGGGGAAAAAAAGTTAAATAAAATGCCTTTATTTCACTTCAGAGACCTATGAAAAAATTAATTCTAGTAAGTATAAAACGCCATGGTCAGTTTTTATCCCATATAATGTACACACATTATATGATAAAAAAAAAAAGTAGAAAAAAAACAATGATCAGTTCTTATTCAGGACGTCCCATACTATATACACACCACATATGAAACTATTTTACTGCAGCATTTTTCAGATATGGGGCATTCTCTCTGTGTTGTTCATGAAACTACCGTAATCACTGTAATATGCGCGCGCACTAAAATCAATCGCGGCTGGCTTGACCGTGTTTTTCTGAACCGCGGCTGGCTTTACCGCAGTAAATTAGAGCTGCTGTCAATACTGTATGAACATCTGTACAGGTTCTTTACTCGTAACTCATTAATAAAGTTCGGCTTCAGAAAAAAAAATGTTTATTGCTAGTGCTCTTTTACAATTTAATGCTTTAACACACACGACTCAGTTTGTTCAGAAATGGCATCTAACTGGCGAGCCTTTGTCTGAACACGCCGTTTTCACTCGGGGTGGGGGTAAGAAACACACATCTCGGTGTATTAATCCGCGCGCTCGGTTCGTTATTATTTTATTTATTTATTTATTTACCACAGGACCCATGGGGGCTCCGTAGGTTCAGGTTTTTACACGAAAACGGTGTTTTGTGAATCTCCACACTATTAAAAACTGAAATTGCTAATTGTACGTCCTGAGATTAAGATGAACATTAATTGGGAGTCATGAAAGCGAGAATCACATCCAAAAAAGAAAGCTAAACTTACCTCGAACACGACAAACTACACGCCGTGTTGTAACCTCCGTGATGATTCCCAACCGACTGATACACAGCGCGGGCACAGCGACTCCAAACACGCATGCGCAGTTTAATTAGCACACATTTTCGGCTTCAGTAGACACACAATACTTCAGACTGAAACACGACTGCCCCCTACAGGTAATGAAGGGCATGTTCACAGCTTCCCGCACGCAGCCGCGCAAAGCCGCGGCAAGTCACGGGATCCCTTTTCTCGAAACGCAGGTTTTTAATGGCGACATCTGTACCTGTCGCTGCTGCTGTGGAAATATTACGGTTACTAAATATAGAATATTTATTGAAACAAAAACTAATACCATTATAAAATATATAATGTATTGAAACATAACTTATCGAAAATGATTCGATTATTTTACAAGATGTATGGAGATGTATTTATTTTATTATTATTATTATTATTTTTTTACAGATTACAAGCCTATATAATACTAAGGGTTTCTAAATTAAGTTAAAATGTAAATTATTGTGTCCTATTTATATGATGTCCTCGATAATGATTATAATAAATATATAAATAATTTTTCGAGTTAAATTTTTTCACGCTCCAGCGATATGTAATGACTGATAATTTTTCATTCCCTTTTCCGCTAAAGTGAAGATCCGTTGTTCACTAGTTCCCTACAGTGCTACAGTTCGCTACTCTATGCAGTTGTGTGTGTACGGAGAGTTTGTGTATATGTGCGCGTCTCAGAGGTGTATGTGCGCCAGTGGCGGCTGCTCTAAGACTACAAGGGAAGCTCCACTTCCTCTACTATGTCAGAAAATAAATGCTCATATATGTCGTATTTATATTGGTTTTAATAAAAGTGCGCTAGAACGCGTTCAACTTAAATTTCTTGTCATACATTTCCAGCAGCATAGCGTGTTAAACCCTCCTGAAGCCCAGCTTCATTGCAGCTCTAAGGCGAAGCACAGAGGAGCTTTTTTCACAGCAGAAAAGCTGGATGGTAATTGGATAAATGTACCAAAATCATCACTTCCAAGGAAGCTCAGCTTCTCTGGGAGTGAATGGAGCAGTGGGCGGGGCAGGATGCTGGGCTGCTGCATGATGATTGGAGGAGCTGTTTAAAGGGCGGAACCCCTTTTTTGATTGACAGCATGTCTTAAGTATACTCGATATACTGTAGGTGTAGGATCTGGCAACCCTTGTACGAGGACGCTGAGACGCTGCTTTCCGAGCTCCGCCATACTGACCAACTTTTAAACTTTTTCGTCCCCTTACGAAGAGTGTACATAAAACGGATAAGTATCTTATAATATATTTACTCGAAACGCGTGTTATATCGTTAAGTTTTAATTGTTTTGCAGCACACCGCTTTTAGCCGGCATTAGCATCGCTAGCCCGCTAGCCCGGCTATCACGTTTGTTTGTAAAGTTTGTTTTCGCTTCCTCACACCGATTATTTTCCGTGTTTAGACACCATGTCGGTTGTGATTCTGCCTCTGAGTGCAGGTGAGGAGACATTGGAGCTGCACTCGGTGGATTTGGAGCTGGAGGCCGTGGAGAAGCTGATCCGTGAGCTACAGGTGAAGCTGGCCCTGCTACAGCAGCGGAAGGCCACGCTGGAATCGTCACGGACCGACGCTCACCTGTCCCAGGTAAATTCTCGGCGTGACACAATCTCTCATACAACCACAACCCCGCGTGTTTCTCTGCCCAGGTCCAACACACCAAGGACGCAGCCCGCCCAGTTTTCCTACGCCCCGGCGCCGGGATACCACGGACCCTGGATACAGCAGCCACGGAAGAAGCACGCCAAGCCCCGGGCGAGGACCTCTCCCCCTCCACCACCACCCGTCTTCGACATCTCGACCTGAAACCGCTTCGCTCCTCTCCGCGAGACGGCACACGACGTCCTGGTCATCGGAGACTCCATCGTTCGTCACGTGCGTGCTACCACGGCTAAAGGTAAGGTGCACACACGCTGTTTACCTGGTGCACGTGTTCTTGATGTTGCTGCACTGGTGCCTGCTGCCCTGAGGAAGAACATTGGAGCTGTGGTCCTTCATGTCGGCACGAACGACACCAGGCTGAGGCAGACGGAGATCCTAAAGAAGGACTTCAGGAGCCTGGTCGAGAAGGTCCGCAGCACATCACCCATGACAAGGATCGTCGTATCTGGACCGCTTCCCACATTTCAGCGAGGAATCGAGAAGTTCAGTAGATTATTTGCCTTTAATGAATGGTTACAATCTTGGTGTCAACAACAGAAATTACGCTTTGTTGATAACTGGAATGTTTTCTGGGAGCGTCCTAGGCTCTATCACACCGATGGCCTACACCCTAGCAGAGCTGGAGCAGCGGTCCTCTCTGACAACATCTCCAGAACACTACGAACCATCTGACTGGCGGTAAGTCATACTGTAGATTCCAAACATATTAGCCACATCACAACTCACCGTAATGATAGACGCGCACACATAGCTTGTCCTATAGAAACTGTGTCTGTTCCCCGAATACTGAGAAAAAAGAATAAATTTGTTAAATTTGCCCGAAACAATCTGATAACCATAAAACCAGAAAAAGGCAAAATAAGTAGTCAAAATCCACCTCTAAAGTTTGGACTACTCAATATTAGATCCCTTGCGCCTAAAGCACTTATTGTTAATGAAATTATCTCAGATTATTGCCTTGACGGACTCTGTCTCACCGAAACCTGGCTTAAACCAAATGAATATTTTGGTCTGAATGAGTCTACTCCGTCAGGATATTTCTATAAGCACGAGCCCCGTCTAATTGGTCGCGGTGGTGGTGTCGCCACTATCTACAATGATGTACTCACTGTTACCCAGAAAATAAGGCCCAGGTTTAATTCATTTGAAGTGCTTATCATTAATGTTGCACTAAATGAAATACGTAATAAACCCTTGCTATATGTTACCCTGGCCACCGTGTACAGACCCCCGGGGCCATATGGCGATTTTCTTAAAGAATTTGGACATCTGCTATCAGACCTATTGGTTAACTCTGACAAAGTGTTGATAGTAGGAGACTTTAACATTCATGTAGATGATGCTAACGACGCTTTAGCACTCACATTTATGGATTTACTAAATTCCTTTGGGGTTAAGCAAAATATAATTGGAGCAACTCACCGCTTTAATCATACGCTAGATTTAATTATATCCCATGGTATAGATGTCTCTAATATAGAGATCATACCTCAAAGTGATGATATCACAGATCATCACCTCCTGACATATACTCTACCCGTAGAAGAGATTAGCTGTGTCTCCCCACGTTATCAATCTGTTAGAAATATGAATCCCACTACTAAAGACAGATTCACAAGTAATCTGCCGGATCTGTCCCAATTTCTTATTAGACCCCTAAATGCAGATGATCTAGATGAAGTGACTAGCAGCATGGGCACTATTTTTACCAGTACATTAGACACTGTTGCTCCCATCAGATTAAAAAAAGTCAGAGATAAAACATTTGCACCGTGGTACAACAGTCATACTCGCGCCCTACAGAGGGCAACCCGTAACCTCGAGCGAAAATGGAGGAAAACTAAATTAGAAGTTTTTCGAATTGCGTATAAAGACAGTATGTGCAGCTATAGACAGGCTCTAAAAACTGCTAGGACCGAGCATCTTAGCCAACTGATAGCAAGAAACCAAAACAATCCCAGGTTCTTATTTAGTACAGTGGCTCGCCTAACAAAACCTAAGATGCCCGCAGAGAGTATCCCATCACAGTTTAGACGTGAAGACTTTATGGACTTCTTTAATGAAAAAATCAATAATATCAGGAAGAAAATAATGGAGGTTCAACCTGTAATAGTATCTCACGATCCAGTTCAGCCTATAGCTTCACATTTAGATTTTCACTGCTTTACATGTATAGGACAGGAAGAGCTGTATAAACTTATCACCTCGGCTAAATCAACAACGTGCCTGTTAGACCCAATCCCAACCAGATTTTTAAAAGAAGTGATGCTTACGGTTGGAGAGCCACTTCTAAACATTATTAATTCTTCATTTCATCTAGGTCACGTCCCTAAACCTTTCAAGTTAGCAGTTATTAAGCCGATTCTTAAAAAATCTAATTTGGACGAGAATGAAATAACAAATTACAGACCGATTTCAAACCTCCCGTTCATATCAAAAATACTAGAAAAAGTAGTATCAGCTCAAATGTGCACATTCTTGCAGGATAACAACATCCTTGAAGAATTTCAGTCAGGTTTCAGGCCACATCATAGCACAGAAACTGCACTAGTTAAGATTACAAACGACTTGTTTTTAGCTTCAGACCAAGGCTGCATCTCATTGCTAGTCCTGCTCGATCTTAGTGCTGCATTCGACATTATAGATCATAATATTCTCATAGATCGCTTACAAAATTATATAGGTATTCAGGGACAGGCATTAAAATTGTTTAAATCTTACCTGTCTGATCGCTACCATTTTGTAGATCTAAATGGAGAACCGTCTGATGTAATGCCAGAGAAATATGGGGTCCCACAAGGGTCAGTTTTAGGACCTCTGTTGTTCTCAATATACATGCTTCCCTTGGGTAACATCATTAGAAGACATGGGATTAGTTTCCATTGTTATGCTGATGATACCCAATTATATATCTCAACTAAACCAGACGAAATACCTAAGTTGTCTAGATTAACTGAGTGTGTCCAGGACATAAAAGATTGGATGACCAATAACTTTCTTTTATTAAATTCAGATAAGACAGAGATGTTACTTATTGGCCCAAAAACCAGCACACAACAGCTTTCACAATTCAGCTTGCGCTTAGAAGGATGTACTGTTATTACCAGCTCAGCAGTAAAAGACCTGGGCGTAATATCAGACAGTAACTTGTCTTTTGAAAATCACATTTCAAATATCACAAAAACAGCCTTTTTCCATCTTCGAAATATTGCTAAACTTAGGAACATCTTATCCGTATCTGATGCAGAAAAACTAGTTCATGCATTCATGACCTCGAGACTGGACTATTGTAATGCATTACTAGGTGGTTGTCCTGCATCCTCAATAAACAAGCTTCAGTTAATCCAAAATGCCGCTGCCAGGGTTCTCACTAGATCCAGAAAATATGATCATATAACCCCAATATTATCATCCCTGCACTGGCTACCTGTTCAGTTTAGAATTAACTACAAAATAGTATTACTTACATATGTGGCGGCGTGGTGCGGTGCAACCTTCTCTACTGTATATTGGGAAACCAAATTCCCCTTAACTGAATTACCGATTACGCCACCCAGGATTGGTTACCCGGGAAAAATGTAGGACACAGGTTCAAATCTCTCATTGACACAGGGACATGGATGCAAAAATATATAAATCTTTATTCATGCAAATATTAAAAATTACCAACATCAATATCATTTAAAATCAAAAACTAACATCCCAGACCAAGAGAACACACAACAAAAAGAAAGCAGAGCTGGGAAATTAACCAAAGAAGGACAGGCTAGAGATAGGGCTTCACTCTTGCCCAGTCCTACATGATCACACGTGCACCAAACCACTCACTAGGAAAAAGTTAATACCACTCCACACTGTGTAAACATAAGCGCATCACTCTATAAGCTGCTAGCCTGCCCTCTGTAGATTCCCAGCTCCTAAAGAAAAAAAAAGGAAATACAAATAAATACACTGATTAATTACAAAAAAAAAAAGAAATAAATAAAACAAAAGTAATATATAAAACAAAAATGTAGCTGCAGCACACCCTCCAAACTAGGAGGACAAATAACTAATCAGCCAGGACGATTATCAAAACACTGGCCACATACACCTAGCACATGCACAGCAGCATACACAGAGCAAAAGATAAAAGAAGCCCCGCCCCCAAAGCAGCAGCACCAGCAAAGCAATGAACTGCAGGAAGGCAAAGCAGCAAGCAAAAACAGCAAAAGAAATAACCGTCACCAGCAAAACAATAACATGCTAGACGGAAACAAAGCAACAAAATAAAACAGTCACAAAAACAATAAAACTCTAGGCTGGAACAAAGCAGTCTGTTAAAACAATCCACCGGAGCAAAACAGCAGTGCTGAAGCTGCCCATCAAGCTGTAAGCACTGCACAGTGAAGAAAAGCACCCTCACCAGCCGATCAGTTTACCTAGAATTCAGAAGAACATTAAAGTAAACAAAATACGGCACATACCTGTATGGCGGGCGCCAAGAAAATAACTCTGACCTACCGCGCGATGCAGACCACATCCATCTGGCAGCCAATCCTTCAACAAATCAAAAATGGGACAGACATACAGATCACATCATATGCCGAAGGAGCCTTAAGCCTACTATAGGAAGAAACGAATAATCGGCATACCAATTATATGACAGCATTCATCTCTCGCCGTGCACGCGCACAAACGGTGCGGCTCTTTTAGAAAGGGTAAATATACATCAATGGCAACAAGCTGCTTCTCCACTGCCTCGGGCGCAATGAAGATCTAAGAAATCGCCGGCTTCCCAAAAGAAAATCACTATTAGCTAGATAATCACATTTACAAATAACCGAAAGTCCAGCATGCCAAACATACCTCACGCACACCGGGACAAGACGACACACTTCCGGAAGCGCAACCTAGGGGTGAATTAGCGCCACACCTGGCTGTTCTTGCTGCAGCTTTTTATACTCTCCCCACTACACCCAATAATCAATCTCAGGTGCATAACCTGAAATGTAGAAGGAAGTGCAAAACTCCGTCTCACCACAATCTACCCTCCCCTTTTTCATCATCGACCCGATGATGAACTCAAAATGTCAAACCTATTTCCAAGGTCGAAAAAGAGTTATGGAATCAGACACCACGTGGCTAAAAGATAAACCACCTACTGCACGGGGAAGATGATGGGGATTCGGATGTCGCCCAGCTGTTACTCGCCCTGTACGTCGCAATGAAGTCTCGCCCCCTCCAGACTCCTGTGCTGGCCCCAAGGGAGAGATGGATATGGGCAATGGTTCTATCTGAGCATCAGCTACCACATTACTGGGTTCAATAGGCCCAGGAAAAACATTGACTTTGGGTTGAATACTCACCGCCAACCCTTCCTCAGGGATCACATCCACGGAGTCTAGCTCTTCCTCCGGGGACACCCCAGATAGTCCCACAAGCCCCTCTGCGGGCACCCCTTCGGGGGAATCCCTTCGGATGCGGCTTTTAAGTAACGACCGGTGCACCGTCTTGACCTTGCTCAAGTCGTCCACTGGAGCAATTGAGTAAACTGAACCCCCTTTGGGTGGTACCCGCACTACTTGGTACACAACCGGGCTCCAAAGATCCTGAATCTTATGACGACCCCTCCCACTATGATCCCGAAGATACACCAATTGGCCTTCTACCAGAGGTACATCCTGGACCTGTTGGTCATATTTTGACTTCCGTCTCTCAGCCATGATCTTTAACCGATTTCGCGCCCCTTCAAATGCCACCTGTAACCTACTCTGGTGCTCTAATACCCACTCATGCACACTACCCGGAGTCGGCTCTTGTACTCTTCCCAAAAGAAAGTCAACCGGCAGTCGTGGTTCCTGACCAAACATTAAAAAATGTGGTGACTCGCCCGTGGATTGATGGGGGGTGGTATTATAGCAGAAGAGGACCTGAGGCAAACATGCCACCCAGTCTCTCTTCCGAGAAGCTGGTAACACCCGCAGTAGATTGTGCAGAGTTCGGTTAAAACGCTCACACTGACCATTCCCGATCGGATGGTACGGTGTTGTGCGAGACTTTTGTATCATGTACAGATCACAAAGCTGATGGATGAGTGATGATTCAAAATTCCGCCCCTGATCCGAATGGAGACGACTTGGCACACCAAACTTATAGAACCACTCGGTAATCAAAACTTGCGCCACGGTAGCAGCCCGCTGATCCCGTGTGGGCACAGCAAGGGTATATTTACTAAAAACATCAGTCAGCACCAACACATTCTCAAACCCTGAACTAGACGGCTCCAACAACGTGAAGTCAACAGCCAAAATTTCATTCGGCCTAGAGGCCAACAGATGGCCCATAAAACCTTTAGCAGGGGCCCGTGTGTCTTTACTAGACTGACACCGCTCACACTCCCGACACCAACCTGCAATATCAGCTGACATACCTGGCCAATAACACCGCTGACGCACCAATTCTGCAGTGCGCTCTACACCCTGATGTCCGTGATCCTGGTGCAATTGAGAGAGAATCTCTGATTTTAGTATTGCAGGCAATAGTAACTGTAGAGCTTCCTCCCCACCGTTGGGAGAATAGACTCTACGATAGAGTACACCATCCTGCTCTACCAACCGTTCCCATTGACGCAATAAAGTCAGGGCCATGGCGGACATCTGCTGCCGCTCCTCTGGCCTAGGACGAGTCCTACGCCTCCAAAAGGGCAAAACCTCAGATAGGATGGGATCTGCCTCCTGCAAAGAACCGACATCACCCAATGAATGACCAGGGAAAGTGGTAATCATTGCCTGCTTTACCTCCACCGATGCTGCTTCCAAGACCTGCTGCAATGGCTTAGGCACCACGCTCCCTGGAAGTAATCCACCCAGCACCCCACTCTCCGGGGGATTCTGTCGAGAAAGAGCATCAGCATTCCTATTACTTTTCCCAGACCGATAACGAATGTCAAAATCGAACACCGCAAGCTGTGCAGCCCAACGCTGTTCTGTAGCCCCAAGCTTCGCTGTAAACAAATGACTAAGAGGATTGTTATCTGTAAACACCACACATCGACTTCCCAAAAGGTACTCCCTAAATTTTTCAGTCATCGCCCACTTTAGCGCCAAGAACTCCAATTTCATAGAGCTATAATTCGATGAGTTACGCTCAGTAGGTCTCAAACCACGACTGGCATACGCAACAGGTCTCACCTTCCCTTCTTGCTCCTGAGAAAGGACCGCTCCCAGTCCCCCATAACTGGCATCTACTTCCAAAATAAATGGAATAGAAAAATCTGCATACGCCAATACCGGCGCAGTGGTAAGCCTTACCTTTAACTCCTCGAAACTTGTTTGACACTGCTCACTCCAAGCCTCCGCAAATTTCAACCCTGCACGTTTCTTCGGCAGGACCTTAGTTCCAGAAAACTCTGCTACTATCCTATGCAGAGGGGCTGCAAGTTTAGCAAATCCCTCCACAAAACGTCGATAGTAACTGGCAAACCCCAAAAAGGAACGCAACTCTGTAGCATTGGATGGGCGACGCCATTGGGATACCACCTGGACCTTACCTGGGTCAGTTGCCACCCCCTCAGCAGAGATCACATGGCCCAAATACTTCACCTGAGGCTGGAAGAAAACACACTTTCCCAGTTTGGCCTTAAGACCCTCCCTCTCCAGTCGACTCAACACTACCTCCAAACGCCCCAGGTGCTGCTCGACAGAAGAAGAAAACACAATGATGTCGTCCAAATATAACAGGAGTGATTGACACTTCTGGTCTCCAAACAGACGTTCCATCAGCCTCTGAAATGTACTAGGCGCGTTGCAAAGCCCAAATGGCATCCTATTCCACTCGAACAGCCCAAACGGGGTGCAAAAGGCAGTCTTGTGTCGATCCTCCTCCGCAACAGGAACTTGATTATAGCCACTAGCCAAATCCAGTGTAGAAAACCAACGAGCGCCAGTCAACATATCTAACGACTCCTCAATGCGTGGCAGGGGAAACGCATCTTTCCTAGTCTTGGAGTTTAACTGACGATAGTCCACACACATGCGCAGACTACCATCCTTCTTTTTGACCAGCACTATTGGAGAAGCATAGGGGCTACAACTATCCCTAATGACCTGGGTCTCGAGTAACTGGTTGATGTGTGCCCTTACAACCTCATACTCAGAGGGAGGTATCCGCCGGTATCGTTGTTGAATGGGGGTGTCGTCAAGAAGAGGAATATTATGAGAGAGCAGATCAGTACACCCGACATCACCCTCGAAAGCAGAAAATACCGATTGATAATTTAATAGCAGGGTCCTAACCTTCCTCTGCTCATCACTTGATAGGCCTGCCAAATCTAAAGCCTCAATCTTCTCCTGTACAGATGAAACCTCCACTTGAGACGTAATGGAACAAACAGTCCCGGAGCATGGCCTGACCTCAGAAACGCCTGGGGGCAAGCTAACCACATCCACGCTCGACAATGTGCCAATGACTCGCCGGGGAAATAAAAGAGCCTCAGTGGTACCTACATTAATAACTGGTATGTACACAGTTCCCCTAATCACCTTAACCAAAGCTGGAGAAATCAACAGCCCCACAGGGAGCCCAACATCAGGGGGCTCAAGAAATGCGACCTCCCTAGAAAAGGAATCAGAACAAGTGGCCGCTACAAACTTCATCACACCCCCAGGAATGCGAGTGGCTTGAGGACCACGCACCTTCACCTTTCCTATCCTTTCACCAGGAGGCTGAACACTTACCTGATGACAATACTGCAAAGCCTGAAACACGGATTTAGGAGCACTGGACACAGGTGAAGAATGAAATAAGGAAAGCCCATACTGTCCAAAAAGCTCCTGGTAGCATCGGCTCAACACATTCATGCCCAAAACACCAGGGGCCTGAGCACAGACACCACCAGGAGGGTCCCGGACCACTAATACACCACATTTCGGAACCATTCGACCGCACAGTTCAACATCCAACTCAATATAGCCCAAATAAGGAATAGACAATCCATTGGCCGCCTTAAGCTGAAGCCAATGACAAGACCGTAGATGCTCCTGGCCCCATGGCTCAAAGTGTTCCCGAAAGCAACTTTCAGTAATAGTGGACACCATAGACCCGGTATCCACTAGACATGATACAGGTACGCCACTCATGGTCACAACCAAATGTGGGCATGATGACATTAAAGTCGACACGGGGCCAACACTACCCAACGAGTCTGAGCCGCCATTTCCCCCAACCGAATTGTGACTCAGCAATTCGGCGGGAATTAGTTTTCCGACGATGCACCAGAACGAGACTGTCTACTATTCCCCACCTCACGTGTATTACTTGGGGATTGCAGAGAAGAGGGGGAACCGCGCTCATAATTGCACTCTCTAGCAAAATGGCCAGGTTTTTGACACTTCCTACAGATCACTGAGGTGCTACGAAAGGGCCGGGACCGCAGGGACTGATCCTGCAATCTGGTTATACTTTGGGTAAGCTGAGCTAACTGTTGCTGCTGTAGTTTGAACATCTCTCTAAGCTCACACAGTTCCGACTGCTGAGACGGATGATCCTCTCTCCCACGCGCACCACTTTGGACCCCATATTGAAACCCATGTGCTACGGGCACCGAATTGCTACGACCCCTTGCCCCTCCTGGTGTGCCCTCACGCTCCCACCTAATAGCTTCGCCACGAACGTCTAGTAATGTAGCAGAAGGTTGGCGACGAACAAATTGTTTTAACTCACGACGAAGGGTGCAATCTAAGACATGCTCAACAAATTGATCGCGCAACACCACTTCGGAGTTTAACATCGCACCAGGCGACTGTTGCCTAACCCTTTCCAAAAGAGCCCTTAAAGCAAGAGAGAATTCCAACAAGGTCTCCCCATCCTGCTGCTTTCGAGAAAAGAAGGCTTCTTGCAACGCAATATATGACTGCGAACACCCATAGACGTCCTGCAAAGCCGCAATAACTCTAACCGGATCCTCCCGTTCCTCTCTCGGCCGATATTTAATCTCTTCCCGTGCTTCTCCCTCTAGATGATTAAACAAAAAGATGGATTGGTCTACCACTGATAGATGACGAGCCTGCATACATGACTGTACTTCTTCAACCCACTCATTAATCCCGATCCCGGATCGACCATTAAATTTTGGGCACTGCCTATCCCTCTGTATAAAAACCAAACGCTCGGCTAAAACAGGGCCAGCACCCACAGGTGGGGCGACAGATGGAGCTACCGATGGACCACGTAAGTCAGATGCATCAATGGGACTGGGCGAACCAACCCCCTCTCTCTCCTGTCTCAATTTTAAATTATCCGCTCTTAGCTGAGCTACCAGCTCCCTCAATTCCTGCAGCTCCTCCTCCATAATACAAAAAAAAAAAAAAAAAAAAAAAAACAGAGGAGACTCCCCAAAAGATCTTACGACTGGAAAAAGGTCCCTCCTAAGAGAAAAGAAAAAGAGTTCACCCACTAACCAGCACTACTGTTTTGCTCCAGTCAACCAAGAAACGAAAAGAAAAATAACGACATCCACATCCCTAGTCATAAATTGAGAGATCCTGCCGATTACGCCAGATTGTGGCGGCGTGGTGCGGTGCAACCTTCTCTACTGTATATTGAGAAACCAAATTCCCCTTAACTGAATTACCGATTACGCCACCCAGGATTGGTTACCCGGGAAAAATGTAGGACACAGGTTCAAATCTCTCATTGACACAGGGACATGGATGCAAAAATATATAAATCTTTATTCATGCAAATATTAAAAATTACCAACATCAATATCATTTAAAATCAAAAACTAACATCCCAGACCAAGAGAACACACAACAAAAAGAAAGCAGAGCTGGGAAATTAACCAAAGAAGGACAGGCTAGAGATAGGGCTTCACTCTTGCCCAGTCCTACATGATCACACGTGCACCAAACCACTCACTAGGAAAAAGTTAATACCACTCCACACTGTGTAAACATAAGCGCATCACTCTATAAGCTGCTAGCCTGCCCTCTGTAGATTCCCAGCTCCTAAAGAAAAAAAAAGGAAATACAAATAAATACACTGATTAATTACAAAAAAAAAAAAGAAATAAATAAAACAAAAGTAATATATAAAACAAAAATGTAGCTGCAGCACACCCTCCAAACTAGGAGGACAAATAACTAATCAGCCAGGACGATTATCAAAACACTGGCCACATACACCTAGCACATGCACAGCAGCATACACAGAGCAAAAGATAAAAGAAGCCCCGCCCCCAAAGCAGCAGCACCAGCAAAGCAATGAACTGCAGGAAGGCAAAGCAGCAAGCAAAAACAGCAAAAGAAATAACCGTCACCAGCAAAACAATAACATGCTAGACGGAAACAAAGCAACAAAATAAAACAGTCACAAAAACAATAAAACTCTAGGCTGGAACAAAGCAGTCTGTTAAAACAATCCACCGGAGCAAAACAGCAGTGCTGAAGCTGCCCATCAAGCTGTAAGCACTGCACAGTGAAGAAAAGCACCCTCACCAGCCGATCAGTTTACCTAGAATTCAGAAGAACATTAAAGTAAACAAAATACGGCACATACCTGTATGGCGGGCGCCAAGAAAATAACTCTGACCTACCGCGCGATGCAGACCACATCCATCTGGCAGCCAATCCTTCAACAAATCAAAAATGGGACAGACATACAGATCACATCATATGCCGAAGGAGCCTTAAGCCTACTATAGGAAGAAACGAATAATCGGCATACCAATTATATGACAGCATTCATCTCTCGCCGTGCACGCGCACAAACGGTGCGGCTCTTTTAGAAAGGGTAAATATACATCAATGGCAACAAGCTGCTTCTCCACTGCCTCGGGCGCAATGAAGATCTAAGAAATCGCCGGCTTCCCAAAAGAAAATCACTATTAGCTAGATAATCACATTTACAAATAACCGAAAGTCCAGCATGCCAAACATACCTCACGCACACCGGGACAAGACGACACACTTCCGGAAGCGCAACCTAGGGGTGAATTAGCGCCACACCTGGCTGTTCTTGCTGCAGCTTTTTATACTCTCCCCACTACACCCAATAATCAATCTCAGGTGCATAACCTGAAATGTAGAAGGAAGTGCAAAACTCCGTCTCACCACACATACAAGGCCTTAAATGGTTTAGCTCCCACATACCTAACCAGTCTTCTGATGCGCTACAATCCACCACGCGCCTTAAGATCACAAAGCTCCGGACTTCTGGTAGTTCCCAGAATTTCAAAATCTACAAAAGGGGGTAGGGCTTTTTCATATTTAGCTCCAAAGCTTTGGAATAGCCTTCCAGACAGTGTTCGGGGAGCAGACACGGGTTCTCAGTTCAAAAGTAGACTCAAGACGCATCTTTTTAATCTGGCATATCTCATCCCATAATCTCATACTCCAGTACACCTATACCGAATGGCAACTACGCTAATTCTCCCCATCTGTTCTGTATTTCTCTACCCATCCCGAGGCATCGGGAGATTTTGCCAGCTTCAGTAGACAAAGGCCGACCCTGCGAGGTTCCTGAGGCATCCAGAGAAGGATCAGCTCCAGCTGGATTCAGCTTTATGATGGTTGGAGCTACACATGCTGCTCCTGTGCTTCCAGTGATCCAGACCTCATCTGCCCTCTGCACCTACTGACTCGTCCCTATGCTGAAATGGTCTTCATGTCAATTTAAATAATTTCTGTCATATTGAATTTTCACCTGCACAACACACAAGATGTTACAGTATATCATTTCTATCTGTTATCGCCCAAATGAGGATGGGTTCCCTGTTGAGTCTGGTTCCTCTCAAGGTTTCTTCCTAATGCCATCTCAGGGAGTTTTTCCTTGTCACCGTCGCCATCACCCTTGGCTTGCTCATCAGAGAAATTTCATTAATTCGTCTCATTATTATTATCTGCACATTTTTCTCACACATCCACACTTCCAATTATTTTCTTTTCTATAATTATTATTATTATTATTTGTTTTTATTTATTTATTTTCTATTATTATTATTATTTTATTTTATTTTTTATTTTTTTTGCTAAATTTCTTAAATTTTTGTGAAGCTGCTTTGAGACAATGACCATTGTTAAAAGCGCTACATAAATAAAATTGAATTGAATTTAATTGAATATACATCAGCGCTACAGAGATTCGAGTTCAGTCCCATGCGGATTTGCAGCTGAAGTGGTACGATGAACTGCTCCATTTTTGTTTGTACAAATCATTCTTTAAATAATAAACATATTATAGCATTCTTGACTTTGCTCCTTTTTTCAGCATTGTAAAGTTAGTTCGTTCATGTAATTAAAGTAGCTCGTGGAAGGAGAAACTAGCCAGAATTTACGTACAAATAACATAATGAATTTTATGATGAAGGCCTAATATGAGCTTCCCCTATTTCAAAAGCTAGCAGCCGCCACTGATGTGCGCGCATTTTATATGTAGTTGTTTGAGCAGTTAGTAGTATATATGTATGTGTGACTGTTTCATACAGTGGTGTGAAAAACTATTTGCCCCCTTCCTGATTTCTTATTCTTTTGCATGTTTGTCACACTTAAATGTTTCTGCTCATCAAAAACCGTTAACTATTAGCCAAAGATAACATAATTGAACACAAAATGCAGTTTTTAAATTAAGGTTTACGTTATTAAGGGAGAAAAAAAACTCCAAATCTACATGGTCCTGTGTGAAAAAGTGATTGCCCCCCTTGTTAAAAAATAACTTAACTGTGGTTTATCACACCTGAGTTCAATTTCTGTAGTCACCCCCAGGCCTGATTACTGCCACACCTGTTTCAATCAAGAAATCACTTAAATAGGAGCCTGACACAGAGAAGTAGACCAAAAGCACCTCAAAAGCTAGACATCATGGCAAGATCCAAAGAAATTCAGGAACAAATGAGAACAAAAGTAATTGAGATCTATCAGTCTGGTAAAGGTTATAAAGCCATTTCTAAAGCTTTGGGACTCCAGCGAACCACAGTGAGAGCCATTATCCACAAATGGCAAAAACATGGAACAGTGGTGAACCTTCCCAGGAGTGGCCGGCCGACCAAAATTACCCCACGAGCGCAGAGACAACTCATCCGAGAGGCCACAAAAGACCCCAGGACAACATCTAAAGAACTGCAGGCCTCACAGTGTTCACGACTCCACCATAAGAAAGAGACCGGGCAAAAACGGCCTGCATGGCAGATTTCCAAGGCGCAAACCACTTTTAAGCAAAAAGAACATTAAGGCTCGTCTCAATTTTACTAAAAAACATCTCAATGATTGCCAAGACTTTTGGGAAAATACCTTGTGGACCGACGAGACAAAAGTTGAACTTTTTGGAAGGTGCGTGTCCCGTTACATCTGCCGTAAAAGTAACACAGCATTTCAGAAAAAGAACATCATACCAACAGTAAAATATGGTGGTGGTAGTGTGATGGTCTGGGGTTGTTTTGGCTGCTTCAGGACCTGGAAGGCTGGCTGTGATAGATGGAACCATGAATTCTACTGTCTACCAAAAAATCCTGAAGGAGAATGTCCGGCCATCTGTTCGTCAACTCAAGCTGAAGCGATCTTGGGTGCTGCAGCAGGACAATGACCCAAAACACACCAGCAAATCCACCTCTGAATGGCTGAAGAAAAACAAAATGAAGACTTTGGAGTGGCCTAGTCAAAGTCCTGACCTGAATCCTATTGAGATGTTGTGGCATGACCTTAAAAAGGCGGTTCATGCTAGAAAACCCTCAAATAAAGCTGAATTACAACAATTCCGCAAAGATGAGTGGGCCAAAATTCCCCCAGAGCACTGTAAAAGACTCGTTGCAAGTTATCGCAAACGCTTGATTGCAGTTATTGCTGCTAAGGCTGGCCCAACCAGTTATTAGGTTCAGGGGGCAATTACTTTTTCACACAGGGCCATGTAGGTTTGGATTTTTTTTCTCCCTAAATAATAAAACCCCTCATTTAAAAACTGCATTTTGTGTTTACTTGTGTTATCTCTGACTAATAGTTAAATGTGTTTGATGATCAGAAACATTTTGTGTGACAAACATGCAAAAGAATAAGAAATCAGGAGGGGGGCAAATAGTTTTTCACACCACTGTATGCATGCATGGCTGAAACGTGGTTGCGAATAAACCTTTTAATGAATTTAAAATGTTTACATGATACCGCAGCGCTTGTGCGCTCTTTAACTTTGCCGAGTTTTGATATAAAGTCAGATGAACGTGCGCGCCGATATGAGAGATTAGATATCTCTTTCAGCAAACACATATTATAGGTGTTAAATAAGCGTTGTCTATGCGGCGCTGGGAGAAACGCACGCCGATGTGAGTCCCTAGCAAGGAGCATTTACTTACATCTAACCTGAGTCATTTACATAAATCACTGATCACATTTAAACAATTTATTCATACAGATGTACATGTTTTATAGGTTTGTTACTGAAGAACTGTGGCAGCGGGCACACCTAAAAATAAATGCAGGATTATTTTTTTAATAGTTTTATATAAATAAAAATGCTTTTATAAATGTGGGCTACTGTTATCTATTTCAAATATTTGTTAAAACAGCCAGGAAACTCACTCTGACCATTTTAATAATTAATTGATAAATTAGTGATTCCTTTGGTTTCGGCTGTGCTGCTGAAGGTGATCATGTCATCTCGTCGTCTCCGCAGCAGTGAGCGCGCCTATAATTCACTTCTCATACGAATTACATAATCTAATAATTTTTTTTTCATTAGTTTATATTAAAGCAGATATTTCTCTTTCTATAAGTATATATTTTTCACGTCTGTGAGGCGAGTATACACGGAGTTTGGGTTCATTTTCTGACGCGCTCAAGTTCACCAAAATCAATACAGAACCCCATTTACTTTATTTATTTAACAAAATGTTACGACTGTCTAGGAGTCTGTGTCGTAGCAAACGGTGAGTGAAGGAGTCTCACTACCAAAGGGATTAGGAAATGGTGTTTCTTTTTATTTCTAGACAAAATGATAAGGGTTACAAACTTCAGAGGTTGACAAGGCCAAAATAATAAACAAAATGGTCTTCTTTTAAAAAGAACTAAATTTCTAAGTCAAAAGAAAATAAAACAAGATACACAAGGCTTCCCTAACTCCCTAACCAAAAACAGAGTACTAAATATATATAACAAAATAAATGGCATCAACCTCCTACTGCCCTTAATATGACGAAAGTATTTACAATATTTACAACAATATTTACAATATGAACCGATGGCTAACAAATCCAAAACAGAATCCAAACTCGTAGTCAAAAACAGGCTTAAGGTCAATTGTAACAGTCAGACTAATAATTCTCTTTAGTAAGAAACTCGAATACACAAAGATCAGATTTAACAAAGAGACACACACAATGGCACCAAAGGCATCTGAAAGGAGTTTGGGGTGGTCCTTTTATTCTGGTTGGTTGAGGAGATGAGCCAACCGCAGCATCCGGTGAATTACCTGGAGGAACACCCACCTGAAAGGCAAGCAAGTATCCAGAAAGAACAGCAGAGGGCAGAATAACAAACTCCTAACACCCCCATCCATAAAATAAAACATATTATGTTTTAAATGCTAATTAACACGGGATAGAGAATCAGCAATCACATTGTCTGTACCCTTTTTATGACAAATGTTCAAATTGTAACCTTGACAAATTAATGACCAGCGCATGAGACGATGGTTGGCATTGGACATGCGTTGGAGAAATATCAATGGATTATGGTCGGTGTAAACATTGACAGGTTGTACAGTGGAACCAATGTACACTTCAAAATGTTGCAAAGCAAAAATTAATGCAAGGGTTTCCTTTTCGATGGTACTATAGTTTAATTGATGTTTCAGGAACTTTTTTGAAAAAAAACTGATAGGATGATTTAAACCATCATTCCCGACCTGTAATAGTACAGCACCAGCACCGCTACCACTAGCATCAACTTCCAATAAAAATGGCTTTTCAAAATCAGGGGCAACAAGCACAGGGTTTGTACACAGCAACAACTTTAGAGCATTAAATGCAGATTCACATTCAGTAAACCATTTAAATGTGACTGCTTTTCGGAGCAGTCCTGTTAGGGGACCGGCAACTACGGAGAAATTCCTACAGAAACAGCGATAATACCCGATCATTCCAAGAAATCGTCGCAGCTCTCTTTTGTTCTGTGGAACTGAAAAATGAAGGATTGCTTCAACCTTCGAATTCAAAGGACGAACTTTACCACTTCCGACCTCTTTACCCAAATATGTGACAGTAGCACATCCAAATTCACACTTAGCCAAGTTCAGAGTAAGGTTAGCAGCTTTAAGTCGCTCAAAGACTCCACGCAAGGTTTCAAGATGATCTTTCCATGTATTATCATAACACACAACATCGTCTAAGTAAGCCTCACAATTAGACATGTTAGACAACACGATAGACATAAGTCGTTGAAAAGTGGCACCCGAATTTCGAAGTCCGAAAGGCATAACCCGATATTGTAGGAACACATCAGGGGTGGCAAACGCAGAAATCTCAGATGCACGCGCTGAAAGGGGCACCTGCCAATATCCTTTTAGCAAGTCGAGTTTCGTTACAAATTTTGCGTTCCCGACTCGGTCGACACAATCTTCCATGCGTGGCATGGGAAAAGAATCAGCTTTTGTAACCGAATTTACTTTCCTGTAGTCTGTACAAAATCGTGACGACCCATCGGATTTGGGCACGATAAGACATGGAGAACACCAGGGACTAGAACTCGGGATAGCCAACTCATGTTCAAGCAAATACTGTGTTTCTTGTTTCATAAGTTCTCTCTTAACTGGATTTACCCGATAAGCATTTTGCTTAATAGGCGCATGTGAACTGACATCAATGTCGTGCATTAACACTTGTGTCATTGAAGGAAAATCACCAAACAAGGTTGGATAACTCTGAATCAAGTTTCTAATATCAGCTTGGTTGGAAATTGATAAGTGAGATAACTTGGAAGAAAGATTCAACAAAGTTTCTGAGTTAGACAAACGGGCAGTAGTGAACATGGCGCTATTCATCATCAAATCATCATTTTCTGGCGAGTATTCGGCAAGGGACGCCACTGCTGCTGCAACAGTGACAACAGGACGCTTCTCCACCGAATCGTGACGGGTCACATATGCTTTGAGCATATTGACATGACAGACACGCGACTTCTTCCTACGTTCAGGAGTGGAAACAACATAATTAATATCACTCAATTTTTCGCTAATTTCATAGGGACCAGTGAATTTAGCTTTCAGTACTGCACCAGGCACAGGTAGTAAGATTAAAACTTTATCTCCGACACAAAATGAACGTTGGACAGCTTTTTGATCATAACGACATTTCATTTGTTCTTGTGCCGAGTCAAGCGATCGTTTTGCCAGTTTCCACATTTCGTGTAGCTTTTCGCGAAAAGAACTAACATATTCTGGGACGTTTTTCACGGGGGCTTGGTGAGTAAGGGACAACATTTGCTCCTGCAAAATTTTCAAAGGACCGCGCACTGTGTGTCCGAAGATCAGCTCTGACGGACTGAATCCGAGCGACGCTTGAGTTGTGGTTCGAATGGCAAACAACAGAAGGGGAATTTCCTCATCCCATTCTTTCGGTTGTTCAACACAAAAAGTTCGGAGCATAGACTTGAGTGTTTGGTGGAACCGTTCAAGTGCACCTTGTGACTGAGGATGAAACGCAGTTGATACTTGATGCATGATGTTTAACTTTTTTATTGCCTTAGCGAACACTTTAGACATGAAGTTGGTTCCTTGATCCGACTGAATGCATTTAGGTACTCCAAAAGTCGTAAAAAATTTAATGATCGCTTTCACAACCGCATGAGCTTTAAGTGAACGGAGAGGAATCGCTTCAGGATATCTAGTTGATGCACACATTAAAGTTAACAGATACAAATTTCCAGATTTTGTTTTAGGCAATGGCCCAACACAGTCAATTATAATCCGCTCGAAAGGTTCACCAATCACTGGTATTGGCTTCAGTGGGGCTGGGGGAATCACCTGATTGGGTTTGCCTGCCATTTGACAAGCATGGCACGATTTACAGAATTTTACTACATCAGATTTCATTGATGGCCAAAAGAAATACTTCAATAAATAATCGTATGTCTTTCGAATACCTACATGTCCAGAAAGTTCATGGTCATGCGCTACACTCAACACCTGTTCTCTAAAAGGTTTTGGAACCACTACCTGAAAAACAGTGCCCCAGTCATCTTTGACACGATTTGGCGACCACTTACGCATCAGCACACCCTCTTCAACAAAATAGGCAACGGGGTGTTCTGGAAAAACGGTCTGCTCGACAGCTGCTGCAAAACAATGAGAGAGAGTTTGATCGGTACGTTGTGCCTCCATTAACGTAGCTCGCTCACACGGTAAATCAACATTAGGTAGTGCATACATTTTTAGCTCTACTATATCAGATTTCTCTGAATTATCTTCATTCAAAAAGGTTTGTGACAGGTCAACAGTGTCTTTAAACTTTTGAGCCTGTGCTCGAGTTACTACACACGTGCTAAACACGTTTGGAAATTCTTCCTGCAAATCATCATGACCATCGAATGCAACCGGAACGTCTACCACTTCTGGTAAACAAAAAACTTTGTCACCAGCCAAGTCATTCCCCAAAATGAGTGTTACACCTTCAACTGGTAACTCTACACAAACAGCCAGTTTAACTCTCCCCGACACAATACCAGAGCGCAAATGTACATTGTGCAGAGGAACTTTAACAACTGTCAAACCAAGACCTTGCAGCAATACACTCGAACCGCAGCTTGACTGCTCTGAAAATGGTAACACACTTTCTAAAATTAAAGACTGGCTCGCACCAGTATCACGAAGGATACGAACATTTTTCATTTCAGAGTCTTCACTAAGTGACACAACACCGTCCACAATAAATGGCTCAAACACATCAGTAGCATTTGCTGGCGCAGTAGTAACCAGGGAACGTTCAACCAAAGCAACGCCTTTCGGCGCGTTTGTTTTCCTGGTAGTTTTACGCTTGAGAGAGGGACAGACAGCGATGAGGTGTCCCACTTCATGGCAGTAAAAACACTTGCGAGTTTCATCATTATCAGCCCCTTGCGCCTTCTTTGATCCTGTTGTGGCATCATTAGGACTAATGTTACGAACACGATCGGAAACATTTCGTTTCGTGGGTGACGAATACACGACTCTATGAGTCAGTACAAACTCATCGGCAAATACCGCCGCTTCAGACAGAGAAGACACTTTCTGCTCATTTAAGTAAATCACAATTCTTTCGGGAAGACAATTTTTAAATTCCTCCACCAGCATTAACTCCTTTAACTGTTCAAACGTAATAACTTTGCTCGCTGCGCACCACTTCTCAAACAAATTGGCTTTATCGCGTGCGAATTCTACAAACGTTTGTCTAGTGGTTTTCACATGATTGCGAAATTTCTGCCGGTAGGCTTCAGGCACCAACTCATAAGCGCGCAACACAGCATTCTTCATTTCATCATAATTCAAACTTTGTTCGAGTGTTAAAGCAGAACAGACTTCTTGCGCTTTTCCGACGAGTTTACATTGTAACAAGAGTGGCCAAACAGTCCGCGGCCATTTCAAAGTAGCTGCTATACGCTCAAATACATTAAAATAAGTGTCAACCTCGCTCTCACGGAACAATGGAACTAAAGCAATTTGTCTACTAATATCAAATTCTGAGTTACTTACTTGGAAAGGTGATCGTGGTGTAGGAACGGGACTCGGAGTGGAAGCATTGACGGGAGCTGAGACTGGCACATTCACCCTGGGCGCCTCCGCAGCGGGGAAGTGAGTTGGTTGTTGAGCCTTTAGCTCCAGATCCAACTCCTTGAGCCTGATTGCTCGCTGAGTTTCCATTTCAACCACCCGCACCTGCAACAGTTGACTCTGGTACTGCTGTCTGCTCAGCTCTAACTCCAGCTCTTTCAATCGGATTGCCAGAAAAGGGTTACTAGGAGATGGAAGATTAGCAGGATCTATGCTAGCCAGCTCCGTGGGTTTGGGTTCCTCCTTCCCCTCACCTGCGGAAGCTGACATTTCAGATGCAACACCCGCTTCTTCGCGTTCCTGAGGTAAAACCCCCTGCTCAATCAAATGCTCATAGATCACTCCTTTTATTTCTGCTTTCCTTGCACCACGAGAAACCTGAATCCGAAACAAATCTGCAATAGCGAGCAAATCATCTTTGCGGCAGATATCCAATGTCTGTGCTGATGGCTGGATCGCAAATTGATCTAATTCAAATTTCGAAGTCATTTCCAATTCCCTCCTCCTTAAAATGAAAACCACTAGGCAAAACCACTAGGCAAATGCAAACATAGAAAGATATAAACCGAATTTTATGAGTTTTGTTTTCCTTTTGAGAAAAAGAAGTAGGACGAGCCCCCAATTTTGTTACGACTGTCTAGGGGTCTGTGTCGTAGCAAACGGTGAGTGAAGGAGTCTCACTACCAAAGGGATTAGGAAATGGTGTTTCTTTTTATTTCTAGACAAAATGATAAGGGTTACAAACTTCAGAGGTTGACAAGGCCAAAATAATAAACAAAATGGTCTTCTTTTAAAAAGAACTAAATTTCTAAGTCAAAAGAAAATAAAACAAGATACACAAGGCTTCCCTAACTCCCTAACCAAAAACAGAGTACTAAATATATATAACAAAATAAATGGCATCAACCTCCTACTACCCTTAATATGACGAAAGTATTTACAATATTTACAACAATATTTACAATATGAACCGATGGCTAACAAATCCAAAACAGAATCCAAACTCGTAGTCAAAAACAGGCTTAAGGTCAATTGTAACAGTCAGACTAATAATTCTCTTTAGTAAGAAACTCGAATACACAAAGATCAGATTTAACAAAGAGACACACACAATGGCACCAAAGGCATCTGAAAGGAGTTTGGGGTGGTCCTTTTATTCTGGTTGGTTGAGGAGATGAGCCAACCGCAGCATCCGGTGAATTACCTGGAGGAACACCCACCTGAAAGGCAAGCAAGTATCCAGAAAGAACAGCAGAGGGCAGAATAACAAACTCCTAACACAAAATCATAAAGTTTTTTCGTCATTGTGAGTGCACCTAAATAAAAGTAGAATCTTATAAAAGCTACCTACACGTGTAGCCTTTCTAATTACACATAATAAAAAGGTTCAGTGCGTTAACGTTTACGTTGCTTAAATTCGATCCTAAAAAAACTTAATTTAATTTTAATTATAAATTTGTACTGTAATGTTACTACTGTGTTTATGAATTCGTTTATTTACAATGTTTCACTTTATTTTATCTGCAACGACGTGCAGCTGTGGACGACCTGAGCCTCATTAAGCCTGGAGAGAACGAACTGATGCCTGAGGCATCAGTCTATAGTTATATAGTGTGTGGGAGAAAATTTGTTTAGATTTTATGTGATTTTACTTATACTTTACTTACTCTTAAGAAATAGAAGGTATCCCATTTGGAAATAATCAGGGGTATGCGTGTGAAGCTGGACATGTCTGAAAATATGCTTGCACAAGGAATTTTATATATACGTTGAGTCCCCCAAGAACGGATAGGCCTAACAAGGCCCAGATGTTTAGAATGACATCATTGCCTATAGAATGTATTCCTTTGTCTAGGATGCCTATATAATGGGGGAATGCTAGCGATCGGTGTGACTCTGTCAGCCTCGCCCGGCCGGTATTGCATGATAAATAAAGGCCATTATCTTCTGAAACCAAAGCCTGAGTCTTCAATTAATTTCCACGACATCTTGGCGCTGTTTGCAGGGTGGAGAAGGGGCAAAGGTGTGGCTGATCACCGTGGGCATCCTGGGAGAGCAGCACAAACAGGTGGCCACCTAAAAAAAGTAAGCAACTTTTGCTTATATACTTAGTTTGTGTTGTTTGCTGGGAAACCCCATGGTGGTAAGGACACTGATAAAGACCTCTCCAACTCAAGTAATTTTAAAATGGGCTTTGTTTTCAGAAAAGAATGCATGCATCAAACTTACTAACTGTTGTACTGATAGTAAATTGATAAAATAAGCATTGCATTGGTCTGGGTGTTGTCAAGTGGGCATTGATTGATGGCAACAGTAACAGACGGTATGAGGAAGCGCATTTGGGTGTCTATTTGTTTTGTCAAGTGGGCTTTGAGAGATGACAGGACAGGAAAAAGGTAGATAAGCTCGATATTAATTTGTACTCATTGTCAAGTGGGCCTTGATTGGATGGCATGAGTAGTGCAGCAAGTTAATAAGGAATTGCGCTTAATTAGTTATATTGCTTGTGTAAGGTTACCCAGCAATTAATAAAAAATACTGTTTGTATGAGGAACATACTGTTGTATGTCATAAGCATTTTTGTAGCCACCGCAAATGTTATATGGTATGAGTTTGGTGGTTTTTAATTGATACCCTTTGTATGTGGAATGTACAATTGTACATCATAAGAAATCACCCCTTATGTTTTATTGATATGAGTGACAGGGGTAATGAATATCCTTCGTATGTGGAGCACTATTTTGTGCCATTAAGTTGAATGCAATTGCAATTGTTTGTGTCTAATTGATGTTGTGTCTATCTGTTTCTGTCTGAGTGTGTGAGAGCTCTATGTTCGCCTAGTGTGTGTGTGTGTGTGAGAAAGAGAGAGAGAGAGAGAATTGGTTGAATGAGAACCATAAGCTCTGTGTGCTGTGAACAGGGCTGGACCTCCCGAGGGAATTGTGTGTGCAACCCTCAGAGGGGGGGGCAGCTTGCTGCCAGACCAGAGACGTGTGTGTGAATGAGCCCTATTTAAGTAATAGCTAGCTTAATAATTAAATAGATAAATAATAATCAATAAAGGGACACGTGTGAGTGGAAGAAATGAGCCCTCATTAGCAAGGGGGACAAGTATGAAGAGAATAAGCCCAATTTTCTAGGAAAAGAGGGATAAAGTCTGAATGCGTATGCCTATGAATGAATAAATAAATAAATAAATAGTGTGGAGTGGTGTATGTGTTTGGATTCTATATTAATAAATGGTATTAATCGGTAATTGATGAAAGTGTTCACTGTGTAATAAAAATACTGTGCTTTTTGGCAAATGTTAATTTGAAAATAGTGAAGTGGTGTAGATTAAGGAGTGACTATCATTGATGAGCCTTGCTAAAGCATAATGGCAGCCTCTCCGGTGGAGACTTTAGTGCTAAAGCATCCGTTGTGTGCAGAACTCATAAATAAGATCTCAAATAAATGGCAAAAGAGAACTAAAGATATGATTACAAAATGGCCAAAGGAGGGGACATTTGATCTAGCACTGTGTTCTGAGATGGACACCTTGATAAAAAATTACAAAGCGGCAGCAAGAGAGAAAAAGCGTGTTCAGAGAGAGTTAAAAAGACAGCAGGCGAGAGAAGTCCTAGCTTTGTTTAAGCAAGAAGGGGAGGAATTGATAAGACAGAAAAAGCAAGTAAGGCGAAAGTCTAAAAAGTCAGGAAGCGAGGCCCGTAGTAGCGAGATAGAAGCTGTAGTTACACCACCTCCGTATGTACAAACTGAGGGTCATTTTCCGATGCTTAAGGGCATGGTGGGAGTTTCTGGTGAGATGAAATTGGAAGGTCCTGTAGAATTAGAAGAAGATTATGAAGAGTCGGGTGTGAAGTTGAGAAAGAGGCAAGGTAGGAGAATGGATAGAGAGGAAAGCACACCATTAGATTGTTACAAGGAAGTAAGGGCAGATCTACAGAGAGTGAAAAGGGTGTATGGGAAGGAAGATATGATAGAGGAACAGGAAAAGGTGCAGGCGAGTGGAGGGAAGATAGACAGGAGTGTTCAAATACCAGTAAGAAGTCAGATAGGTACAACATTAAGGACTGGACATAGACCATTGTGCAGTGACAAAGATGAAGAGGAGGAGGAGGAGGATCTGTCATTTAACATGGGCAGTTGGAAACAGGGAAGGAACACTGGTAAACTTAGACACCTAGCTCCACAATTCCCAATTTTAATTAAAGGTGCTCGGGGACAATACATTCCATGGGCAACGCAAGATCTCGAGGGGCTTATCAACCGCCTGCCAAGCATCCTGAAAGGTGCTAGTAAATGGATAAGATGTTTAGAGGAAGAAACATCTGGCAAACTTTTGTCGGTGGGAGACATTAAAGCTTTATTGGCAAGGATTGTGGGGGTAGGAAAATTGGAAGAAGTCCTCCATTCTTCTGACCTGAGTGAGGCCGTGGATACATACCATATGGATGGAACTGTTTTTGATGCTTATCGTCCATCTGTATGGCATGCCTTGCGTGCAGAGTATCCAACGAGGGTTGACCCAAAAGCATTAAAAGGTGAACAGTTAGAAGACACAGAGAATCCAACGCTGTACATGCAGAAGCAGTTAAAGAAATGGAAGCAAGAGACTGAAAGTGATCCTGAGTGAGATGCACTGTTGTCTACGCTGTTCAGACAAACCATAGTAAATGCTATGCCTCAACCAGTGAAAAGTAAACTGGAAGATGTGGTCGGCTTAACTTCTAAATCATACAAAGAGTTCTGTGATAACGTCTCACATGCTGTTGAACAGTATATAAAAAATTAGCAGAAGTTGAAAGCCCAAGAAAAAGAGTTGCAAAGGAAATTGACTCAATTACAGCTTGAAGAACTAACAAAGAGAAACAAGAAAAAGGTCCAAGCTACACTAAGAACAGAGGAAGCAGAGGAATTGTCTGTGAGGGCCCTAAGTAATCCAACACCCACAGTCCAGCAGGCTGCATCCACTGCGATGACGTCACCAGCTGCATTTTCTCCAAACTCAAACCAGATGCCTGCTCCTGTCGTTAACGTTTTCACTCAAAAGCCAGGGCATAGAGTGTGGAACGCCAATCAGCAGCAAATAAGACAAAGAAACCCGAACTTCCCACCAGGCGTGTGCTGGGGGTGTGGACAAGCTGGACACAACCGGTCAAATTGCCTCTCACATCCATGGCGTCAGAACCCAAGGAGTGCGGCGGTGGGCGGGTGGCAGCAGCCTCCTCGAGATAGAGTTGAACCCATTAACCCCTGGGCCCCGAGTCAGGGGTGTTAGAGGTGCCCAGAGAATCCTACCGGGGAGAACCAATTGCCTATTTTGACAACTAGTGCAGAACAAGAACCCATGTTACATATTGAGGTTGACGGTAAAAGTATACCCATGTTAGTTGATACAGGAGCGGTTTATACATGCTTAAATTTAAGTCATGCCTCACATCTCCCCATGTCTGGAAAATTTGCCAAGACAGTAGGATTCTCGGGTAAAAAGCAGTTGATCCCTATGACCGCTCCAGTCCGTCTACAAACTAACAATAAAAGTGTGACTATACCTGTATTAGTCTCAAGTCAGACACCGGTTAATTTATTAGGAAGAGATGCATTATGTAAATTAGGACTGCAAATATGGTGTTCTCCAGAAGGGGTGTACGTCGACTTGACAGGTATTAAAAATCAAATGGTAATGTCTGAGCCACATGCAAATGTGTACTGGATAGCACAGCTGGAGAAAGATGTCAGTCAAATAATTCATAAGTGGGGAAAATTCATTAAAGCACAGATTCCTGAAGCACAGCTACCCTGTTCGGCTTTTCACTGTACAATGATGTATGACAAATCTAAGGATACTGAATTAGAACGGAAATGGCAGGAAGAGACAAAAGGGAACAAGGTTGAATTAATTACACAACACATCATCATAGGTAGGCAAGGAGCAGCTATCAGTGTAGATGAGTGTGATTTTGTAAAGACGTGGTTTAATGTAACTGATTCTGTTCCTCATGTGACATTGTATGTAGGACAAAACTGCAGTTCAAAGGACTTAGGACCAATGATGAAGGAAGCTACAGAAGTCCAGTTGGAGTCAACCATTAACCCGTTGATTTTTCATTCGGCAGATAAGAACTACATCAAGATCTTGTGTGGTAATAATTTGATTGGTACTCCTCAGGAAGTTGTAGTTAGCAGCAAGTCACAGACACAAATGTCATCAGCATCAGAGTTAGTTGAGACGGCTGAAGATGAGTTGTATAGGCAAATGGAAAGTCAAATCCCACATGAATTATGGTCACGGCATGATACAGATGTAGGCCTAATTAAATCAGCCAGCCCAATTCATGTACAGCTTAAACCAAATGTAAAGCTGCTCAGAGTAAGACAATATCCTTTGCGACCTGAGGCAGAAGCTGGAATAAAAAACACAATTGAAGGTCTTGTTAAAGCATCTGTGCTGGAAGAGACAACGAGTTGTTGTAATACTCCAATTTTCCCGGTGATCAAGCCAGGTACAAATAAATGGCGTCTTGTGCATGATCTGCGTGCAATTAATAATATAACAGAGGATTATCCAGCAGATGTTCCAAATCCACACACACTGCTAACCAATGTCCCTCCCGAAGCCAGATATTTCACTGTGATCGATCTTTGTTCAGCCTTTTTCAGTATTCCAGTGGCGGAAGAGAGTAGGTACTCGTTTGCGTTTACATATGCTGGTAAACAATATACGTACCGACGCATGGCACAAGGATATCGTCATGCCCCACATATATTTAATTGAAAGCAGGTATTGAAAGCTGATTTGGCAGATTTAATGATAGAAAGTAATCTATTGCAATTTATGGATGACGTTTTAATATCATCATTAGATGCATGCCACAGGGATTCCATTAAGGTACTCAGCAAGCTAGGGCAAGGAGGTCATAAAGTGTCTAAAGCTAAACTGCAATACTGCAAGCCTCCAGTTGAATATTTAGGCCGGCTAATTTCACATGGTACAATAGCCATAGCGCCTACTCAATTAGAAGGCATAAGTAAAGCACCGTTACCACAAACAGTTAAACAGTTGATGACTTTCCTAGGCCTAACAGGTTTCAGTGCTGACTGGGTTAAGGAATATGCTGTAAAAACTGCTCCAATGAGGGAGATAATGAGAGAAGAAGGACTGCAAAATTTAAGTGCTCCATTAAAATGGAACACAGATGCACGGTTAGCATTTGAGTCCATCAAGAAAGAAATGCAAACAGCGCCTACGTTAGGTATACCGGATTATACCAAACCGTTCCATCTATATGTGGCTAACCGAGCTGATGGATATGCCTCAGCTGTGTTGATGCAGGAAACCTGCAGTGGAAGAAGAAAACAGCCCTTAGCTTACTACAGCACTAAGCTAGATAATGTAGCACAAGGCTACCCACCTTGCTACCAACAGGGGCTAGCAGCGGTACATTATGCATATGACAAAGCATCCACATTGACTATGGGTTACCCGGTAACCATCTACAGTACACGCATCATAAAGTGGTAGAATTAATAGAACAGGGAAAATTTGTTCTTACTCAAGCACGTATTCTAGCAGATTCTTCACTGCTCACATATCCCGACATTACCATAAAGAGATGTGACAGTTAACCCAGCTGAATTGGTTCCTTTAGCCTACTAAGGAGTGCCTCATGATTGTGTGGCGAATTCCTTGGCATTTACGCGGTTACGACCTGATCTTGAATCTAAGCCTATAGCTGAAGCGGAAGTGACTTATTTTGTTGATGGATCTAGCTTTAGAGATCATGTAGGAAGTCACACAGGGTATTCAGTAGTGATGAAGGATGGAGAAGATTTTAAACCTATCCTATCTCAGCATTGTTCACAACCGTGTTCTGCTCAGTTAGCTGAGTTGAAATCGCTCACCGCTGCTTGTCAATTAGCCAAAGGGCTAGTGGCAAATATTTTTACAGATTCAGCCTATTCGCATGGTGTATGTCATCTGTTTGGAGCAGTATGGAAGCAAAGAGGGTTTAAAAGGAGTGACGGAACGCCCATTCAACATGCTGAGCAAATAGCTAAACTAATGTCTGCTATGATGCTACCAAAACGATTGGCTATCATTAAATGTCAGGCCCATAAAAAGGGGAATGACTATGTTACTAAGGGTAACAACATAGCAGACTTAGAAGCAAAGCGTGCATCAAAGTGTCAACTAGCTGTGCAAGCGCCCGTGGTCCTTATAGAACCGCAGCCACAGTTGGAGGATATTATTCGGATTCAAAATCAAGCAGGTCCATACGAACACTCTATGTGGCTCCAGAGGGGAGCTCAGAAAGATGCACAAGGTATTTGGCGTTCACATGAAGGTTTGATCATAGCACCCACAGCTTTGTTGAACATTTTGATTTCAGATGCTCATGGATTTGACCATTGTGCTAGAGGAGAGGTTGTGAGAAAAATCAAGCAACAAGGGTATTGGACTCCATATCTGCATGCTATGGTTGATGAGTTCCTAGCTTCATGTGAGATATGTGCTAAACATAACGTCAGAAAGGGAACAGCGACACCTATTGGCCATATACCTGTACCTGAAGGACCTTTTAAGCATTTGGTTATGGATTATGTGGACATGATAAAGTATGCTCGAGGCAAAAGATATATGCTTGTGATAATTGACAGATTTAGTAGATGGGTAGAAGCAATACCATCTGCAGATGAAGGGTCAGGAACAGTTGTCAAATTCCTCACAAGGGAAGTGATACCTACAGATGTCGCCTTTAAAACTGCGCGTGTTTTCCCGCGAGAGGCCGCAATTTAGCGCGCGGCGTGCCGCGACTTGCCGGAGGCAACATTCGGGAATTTAAAATGAATGTGTTGCGCTTCACTGAATATCCGCCAGATGGCGCATGGAAGGACTTTATCTAAAAGCCGGTGGTCCGAGAAAGTCAGTTTCCCTATGTTTCCCCGGTGGCGCGCAGATTCAAATCATGACGTCACTCGCAACCTAACGCTGAGAAGGCAAACGAGGATTTTAACAGATTTTCTCTCGTTTTAAAGTGTTTTTACGAACTTTTTGAATTAAACAAATAACCTATGCAAAATAATCGAGTGTCTTTTCGCTTTTTTTTATATTTGAAGATAATTCATACGTTTTAAGCCGCTGCAAAAGGCTGGTTTGCTGGGCGAGTACTGACATCACGACTACTTTTATTACACCTACATTTGTTTATTTGTATATGTATGTTATTAATATTAATTTTTTAGAGATTGTGTGTGCGTGCACGGAGAGTTTGTGTTGATAAGTGTATGTGGATAAGTTGATAAGTGTATCAGAAAGCATTAAAATGTTCATTTGAATTAAAATGACACACACACGTCTGTATATACAGTATATCAATTACATATATATCAATTATATCAATTTCACTGAAGCCTATCCCTCGCCATATGACAATTCGCCATTCATTCTCGCATTGATAATCAGCGATATTTTATAAGGAGATTTAGGGATTTAGCTCTACTTAATTTTCTAACGTTTTAAGAAAATTCATTAGTTCGTTCATTCTATTTGAAGCTTCGGATGTTTTTGAAGCTTCGGATGTTTTTTTTTAGATTAGTTCTGAACTCGCTTCCGTGAAATTATCGCTAAAACAATATACTGAGCCCTCCTGAGGATATAAAGCTTTATTATTGTATTTGAATAAATATTCAGATCTACCACAGCAGGTAATAAACTATGGTGTGTCATAACCGAAGCAAACACCACGATTATGCCTCGTTTCGTTCGACGGGAATGTGGTTCACTTGGCCGCGGTGTATTATAAACCTGTGGAATGTTTCACTGTTTATGTTCACATAAGAGGAATAAAAGCGAGTGAAATGTGGAAATGATGTGTGGCAACTCAATGAGAACTAAACCAACGATTTCTGTAACTCCACTGAGTGTAACATCTGCATAGTGACACTGAACATCTTCACTTTTCCGTTTACCTCTGAAAAAAAAGCTGTATTTTGTTTGTTTATATTTAGAGTTTTTAGAACAGTAGAAGAAGTACGCGCGCGCACGCATGCACACACACAGACACACACACACACACACACACAGACACACACACTCCCCTGAGCCCTCGGGAAACATCCAATCACCGTCGGTATACAAATGAGTCAAGACGCAGCCTAACGTGGTGTCGTGTCGGATTTCAGTGGTCACGGAGTGGGAAGACTTTGAAGAAGCTGCAGTGACAGTAAACAGCTGAACAACTTCACTTTTCCGTTTACCTCTGAGAAAAAAAAGCTGTATTTTGTTTGTTTATATTTAGAATTTTTATAGTAGTAAGAGAGAGTTATAGTTTGGTCTGTACTGTTGTTCGCACCCTTGTAGAGAATAAATAAATGAATAACACCTTCATATCCCCTCTCAAGAGTGTCATAGTCCATTGTTAGTTTTAATGATTTGGCTGAAACTAATTATCACTACATAAGTACCCTAACACCATTGATCATGAGTCTCAGCTGAACCTAATTCTATACTTGTAACACAAAATGTAGATGCAGATTTCAAATGTGTATTTATATGATAGATAGATAGATAGATAGATAGATAGATAGATAGATAGATAGATGTGTGTGTGTGTTTGTGTGTGTGTGTGTAGGCTCTACGCAGGGGCAAGAGTGGGCAGCGCACCCTCAAATAAATGTCTGCACATGTTAATATATTACTAAAATGTATATATTACAAGTTGGTAAACTGATCTGCGGTAGCGGAAAATTCCGCTGAAAAAAGGACAGGCTGAAGCGCACGCGCACACACACACATACGCACGCACGCACACACACACACACACACACACACACACACACACACACACACACCTCCCTTGAGCCCTGCGTCTGTCGGATTTCAGCGGTCACGTGGTGGAAAGACTTTGAAGCAGTTTATATATGAATCTAAGGTTGAACTTATCAGCATTGTAAATATATAATACTTTTCAAATAAAATCGATATTACTTTGACCCTGAAGTTTAGTTTAGCACACACAAAAAACATAAAAGTCATTTCTGGTAACGGAATGTGTAGTTTATTTACAGTAATTCATTAAAAAATTAATATACATTGTACAGTACACGGTAAACACGGGAAAGATTACAAAATGAAAAAACAAACAGTATCTACTTTATAAACAGCTTAGGATGTGCGTCGAGATGCTGAAATCCCTTGCATGTTTTTGCTTCCAAGTGGAGAGATATTTGACCGATAGCCTATAACAAAAGATATATAGGTGTGATCACAACCCCCTCCGACCGACCGTGCCATCAATCACTGACCACCTCAGAAGTTCCCTCCAATGTATGGCTGCAATACTTGTTTTGCAAGTATTTTTAACATCATTCAAAGGCTTACAAGTTCCATTCAACATATAATGATGTCTGCAAATGTTAATATATTCCTAAAATGTATACAATATCTCACAAAAGTGAGTACACCCCTCACATTTTTGTAAATATTTTATTATTTCTTTTCAAGGGACAACGCTAAAGATATGAAACTCTGATATAATGTAAAGTAATCAGTGTACAGCTTGTATAATGGTGTAAAGTTGATGTTCCCTCAAAATAACTCAACACACAGCCATTAAAGTCTGAACTGCTGGCAACAAAAGTGAGTACACCCCTAAATGAAAATGTTCAAACTGTGCCCAGTGTCAGTATTTTGTGTGGCCACCATTATTTTCCAGCACTGTCTTAACTCTCTTGGGCATGGAGTTCACTAGAGCTTCACAGGTTGTCATGGGAATCCTCTTCCACTCCTCCTTGATCATGTCACGAAGCTGGTGGATGTTAGGCACCTTGTGCTTCTCCACCTTCTGTTTGAGGATGCCCCACAGATGCTCAATAGGGTTTAGGTCTGGAGACATGCTTGGCCAGTCCAGCACCTTTACCCTCAGGTTCTTCTGCAAGACAGTGGTTGTCTTGGAAGTATGTTTGGGGTCATTATCATGTTGGAATACTGCTCTACGGCCCAGTTTCCGAAGGCAGGGGATCATGTTCTTCTTCAGTATGGCACAGTACATGTTGGCATTCATGGTTCCCTCAATGAACTGTAGTTCCACAGTGCCGGCAGCACTCATGCAGCCCCAAACCATGACACTCCCACCACCTTGCTTGACTGTAGGCAAGACACATCTGTCTTTGTACTCTTCACCTGGTCGCCGCCACATACGCTTGACACCATCTGAACCAAATAAGTTTATCTTGGTCTCATCAGACCACAGGATGTGGTTCAAGTATGCCATGTCCTTAGTCTGCTTGTCTTCAGCAAACTGTTTGCGGGCTTTCTTGTGCACCATCTTTAGAAGAGGCTTTCTTCTGGGACGACAGCCATACAGACCAATTTGATGCAGTGTGCGGCATATGGTTTGAGCACTGACAGGCTGGCTCCCCATCCCTTCAACCTCTGCAGCAATGCTGGCAGCACTCACACGTCTATTTTCAAAAGCCAACATCTGGACATGATGCTGAGCATGTGCACTCTTCTTCTTCTTTGGTCTACCATGGCAGGGCCTGTTCTGAGTGGAACCTGTCCTTTTAAACCGCTGTGTGGTCTTAGCCACCGTGTTGCAGGTCAGTTTCAGGGTGTTAGCAATCTTCTCATAGCCTAGGCCATCTTTGTGTAGAGCAATAATTCTTTCTTTCACATCCTCAGAGAATTCTTTGCCATGAGGTGCCGTGTTAAACGTCTAGTGACCAGTATGAGAGTGTGAGAGTGATAACACCAAATTTAACACACCTGATCCCCAAGAACACCTGAGACCTTGTAACACTAACGAGTGACATGACAACGGGAAGGTAAAAGGGCTAATTGGGCACAATTTGGGCATTTTCATTTAGGGGTGTACTCACTTTTGTTGCCAGCAGTTCAGACATTAATGGCTGTGTGTTGAGTTATTTTGAGGGGACATCAACTTTACACCATTATACAAGCTGTACACTGATTACTTTACATTCTATCAGAGTTTCATATCTTTACCGTTGTCCCTTGAAAAGATATAATAAAATATTTACAAAAATGTGAGGGGTGTACTCACTTTTGTGAGATACTGTATATTACAAGTTGATAAACTGAACTGAAAAATCCGCTGAAAAAAGTGCACTGCAACTAACACGACAAACACCGTTTCCCATGCAGTGTTTTATTTGTGACGACTTGGCATAATGTTAACTTAACATTAACGGCCACAATTAGCATATTGTTTAGCTGTACATTTACTAAATGAGCACTGTGCCTAGTCCGAATTGTATATTTTTGTATAATCAATATCCATTCTGTTCTAAGTGTCTTAATTAATTTTAAATACAATTTTGAACCTTTTTTTATTCCTTGTTTTTATTGTTGTGATTATTTTTTGATAGTTTTACTTTCTTTATGTAAAGCAATTTGAATGACCATTGTGTATGAAATGTGCTACAGTATAAATAAACTTGCCTTGCAGTGTCCTAGATAAATTTACATAAGATAATTTTTCAGTGACTTAAACGCCAAGTAAGTACAAGTTCACATATTAAGGAAATTTGGCTTTAAGAATGGGTGCTTATGAAAATACTAATGTCACAATATCAATCACAGGCAAAGGAGACAGAAATTATTGAGGGACAGGTAGACCAGGGTCAATCAGATGTACAGTGTTGGGTAAGTGTGGTGCTTTTATTGAAGGGATAATGACAGATTTTTTACAAATTTTGGGGGGTGAACAATTTCTTTAATGTTTTTTGAGTTGTGGCTGTTTAGTAGAAAGTAATAGGCTCACCAATTTACAGTATTATCTTTCAATTTAGCAAGTGTAATATAAACAAGTTATTATGAGTATGGAAAACATCTTTTCCTGCATTTTTTTCTGCTTCAGGAGTCAGTCTGTTCTGAGACAGTGAGAGTAGAGGAAGGGGCAGATTCAGGACCAGGGAGGGAGCCGGAGACAGCAGAACAAAGAGATGATATTGCCAGCACCAGCACAGGCAGCACAGTTTTTAGTTTAGATCTCATGTTTACATTTTATTGTATGTTGATGGCTTGACTGTAAACAACATAAACAATGCAATAAATAGTTTTGAAGAAAAATCTGCTTTGTCATTGAACCTGAGAAAAACTTTAAAAAATAACCATAATGGTGCAGTCTCCGTGCTACAATAATAATGATAGAAGCAAAGTTTTTCACTGTGGGGACATATCTTTATAAGTACAATTTGACTGTATTATATGTATGAAGGTAAAACAGTAGCAAAACCCGAGAGCTTGCAAATTTGAATGTGAGAACTTGTAAAATTAAGAGTTGTATTTGTAAGTTGAAATTTGTACTCACAGCTCTGATGTGTACACCTGTGTTTTGAATTCGAAGTTGCAGACTTGAATGTGAGAACTTGTAAAATTTAGAGTTGTATTTGTAAGTTGAAATTTGTACTCACAGCTCTGATGTGTACACCTGTGTTTTGAATTCGAAGTTGCAGATTCGCTGTACAACCACAAGTCGGCGCTCACAACCTCTCAGATCTGGCAGTACAACCTCAAATGCCAGCGCTCTGACTTTTGCTACTCATTTTGCGATATTCCTGTAGCAAAACTCACTTGTGCACTTGTAAACGCGAACTTGAGAGAGCAGAGTCGGGGGCGGGGCTGGGGCGAGAATTAAGTCATTTTATTGGTCGATGCCTCACCAATGAAGTGGGACGTTTTGTGCGCGATGACGTCACAGACTACGCAGAGCATCTCGCGCCGTTTCGGTGGTGGTGGTCGATGGATGGATTGCGATGGCGGCATCAAACAATCCGAGGGTAAGTTTTTATTTTTTTATTTTTCCATACATTCAATATTGTTAGTCAGAGACTGTTATATATAACTGCAAAGTTAAAATATATAAGTGCCTTTCATGTGTTTTTAGTTAATTAAATTGTTAAATACATGTACAATAATTAAAAAGTACAATAATTCCCTAAATGTTTATAAAAATTACAGTTTTTACAATGCATTAAGCATGTTTAAGAGATAACATGAAAGATTCTGAAAAATATCTGCATTTCAATGATCACTGTTTTTAAACAACCAACCGTGAGTAACTTACTGATAAAAAAACAAAGCTAATAATTAAATGCATTGTTATTATTGTTGTTGTTGCATTTAATATGAATGCACTTATGTTTTCTTTTTACAGGAGCAGAATTCAGAAATAGAAAGTGCTGTAAGGAATCTGCTTAGCTGCATCCAAAAGCATAGCAATCCTCAAGCACAGGGGAATTCCAACAGTTCTCCCACTGTGGCACCTCAACCTGGTACCAGTGCTTCCTTTGGGGTTGGCCAGGCTGTCAGTAGGCCAAACACAGTTCAACAAGAAATGCAAAGGTAAGGAATTAGGTACCAAAAGCCATTTGTAACTTTTAATATATTTTTGTTCTATCACATGCAAGATTGCAATTCAAGGTTTAGTAATTTCTTTTTATTTCTGTTGATAAGCAATCTGTTGGTGTGATGTGGTAAAGATGTAAGCTAGTAATCAATAGTTGCAGAAAAGAACCCCATTAGGGCCCATCCATGATCTGTCATCAAAAGATAAATTCAGTGTTTGCAAACAGTGTTTTTTTTTATGGGCAGAGCCTGTGGCAAAAAGTGACAGTTTGCAAGTATTAGTCTATGGAAGAAATTAAATTTAAAAAAAAAAGTATTAAAGAAAAGGTTAATTTGACTTTAAATTTAAAAATTCAAACTATTTGCGCAATTACAAGATTTTATCTGACAATTCAGAAAAGGAAAAACTACTCGTCATTCTCTCCTTTGCACTTAGCTCAGAATCATGAATGTATATCCCATGCTTCTGTTTTTTTAATCCCATATTTCTAAATTTACAAACTCACTATTGTTGGGTTATACAGAGAAAAAACAAAACATAATTGTGAGATAAAGTAGGTGAATGTTACATAAAATGATACAGGTTTAAATAATATGACATGCTGTAACTTTAGGGCTAATACAATATGTTCCCTACGAACTGCATATGTAAATATTATGTAGACCTGTTATTTAAATCAAATGCTGTATAAAAGTCGAGTATTCATAGCAGGTTTCATCCATAGTATATCTGTTTAAATGTCTGCATTTTACAAGTTTGTGCTTCTTTAATGATAATAAATAAGCATGTTTGGCGTGCTGTTGGCTCGAACCCTGCGTGCCCCCCTGGAAGGAGCAAACATTTGTACATTGTATCTATTTTATGTTGTTTAATATTAGTTTACATTAAATGTTTGATTGTCTCCTATTTTAGCCTACACTGCAAATGATCTGTTCCTGCAAGTGTTAATTTAATAATAACTTTACTTATTTGCACATATTTTGTTGTTTTTATTAAAGAGCTTTTCCAGCACTTTACAGTGGAGGTCGTAAACGAATGAAGAAAATGGTACGTGAACCTGCAAGAGTTACATCTGTAAGGTTTTTCGAACTCCAGTTCTGCTTGCTGTCAAAAAACTCCCAAAAGACTCCCAAAGATGAAATGGTTCTCTTACAAGCAGGCCTAGGCAGAAGAACTGTAAATATTCCAGATGATGCTGATCATACTGAGGTGAGCGACGGTGCAAACTTCATGTATGTTTTTGGAAACGTAAAAGATATTACATTTTTGTTCCTAAATTTTTACATCATGTATTATAATGTACATGAACATTTTTTGTTGTTGTTGCATTAAGTATTTTACTTACATCTATGCCTTTTAATATCCAGATAACCAAAGTACTCTTTCAGGAGTACCCAAAGTTGCAGAATTTAAGGGGTGGTTGGCTGCTCCAGAAAGCCTCAGGTAAGTTTATGAAACCAAATGCATTTTCATGTTTAATCCTTTTACCAATATTTTTTTTTATGTGTATGTTTAAAAGGGGGCAGTGGACAAAGGAAAACTACTTCTCTGCCCCAAGGTTCCCAGGGCTACATATCAAAAATATTGAAAGCCACCTCTAACAATGGGAAGAATGTCATCTATATCGTCCCCCTCCAAGAAGAAATTGATACAACCCCGTTGCCATATGATGCACCTGAATTTCAGAACATGCCCAAAAACATCTGCATGACGTGTGGTACATCAGTCCCCTTACAGTTGCTGCCATGTCACCTTGAGGATTGTCAGAGTAATAATACTGAAAGTTATTTTTCAGTGTCATTCACAAAAACTGAAAAAGTATATATGTTAAAAACAGATCTAAAGTGTCTTTAGAGTCCACTACAAGAGGTTAGGTATGTCCCAGGGTCAGGTGTATTGTTCGGTTTCTTGAGCTATATAGGTGTTTACTGTATATATGGTGGGTGGTTTTTATTTTTAATATAGCCATGGATTATTTTTTAAGGATATCTATTATTTGACCTTTGCCATAGTTTTAATGATCCTCCTTTTTATATTGAATAAAATAGAATCTTAATTTGTTTTGGCTTGGTTTTGTTTTCCAGGTAGAATCTGAATATGAAAAAGAAAATAAAGAGGCCCATGGACTGAGCCATGATTCAGATGTAATTTGTCTGGTAAGAAGTTATCTAGGTTGAAAGTGAGTTGAAGACAAAACATAAAGTTGCAGTCTGATGTAATATTGAGTCTCTCTCATTCTTTAGGATGCTTGCCCGATATGTGGAGAAGAATTTTCTGCAGAAGTGATGCCTTATCATGCAAGCACATGTGGAGAAAGGTACTGTACAGTAGCAATTATAGGTGTGTAGAGAGAGGATGTTTTTTTTCTATCCACAGCAAATATGAAATAGATCTACTGCTATATCTAGAGAAAAATTATGAAATTTCTGGTTTGAAGAAAATTGATAAAATCTCAAACTTGAGAATTTTAGACTGTGACCAATTCACGTTAGGCTTATGTTACATCTTTTAAAGATATTCTGTTGTTTAGGTTTATAATTTTCCTTAAAGCTTACATGGGCAATGGATGATTATGTATTTTGTTGTAGCTTCCCTGAAAGTTTTACCTCGATTATGGTTGGACATTCTGTTAACGAAAGTGCCTCATCACCATCCCAAACCAGTAGCAGACAACAAAGCACTACTCTCCATCTTGATCCTAATCATTTAACACAGGGAGCATCCGTTTCAGCTGAAAGTGCACCTTCAGTGTGTGATGGTATGGATTTTGTGTTTTATTTCTACATAATGTAAAAAATTTATGTAAAAGTTCTTTCCATGATACCATACCATGAAATAAAAAATTTGGGGGCTGCAGATTGGAAGAGGATTGAGGTTCCAGAAAGAGCAGCAGAACTCTACAGGCGGTATACACTTCGACAAAAAGAAGATGAGCCCCCACTGAAAGTAAGAATTGATATTAGAGAAGACATGGAGGACCAGGAAGGGAGAATAATACATTTTTACAAGGTCCCCAAAATTGATTGGGCTAGACCTCTCCAATGCCGACTGGAAGGTACTGTAACAGTAATACTAATGTTTAAAATGCTGAATAACAGACGGTCTCATTTATGCCATATACCTGTAATAAATTTTAAAGTTTTTGTAGGTGATGTTGCCACTGGGGATGGTGTTCAGCGCCATTTTTTAAGCATGGCAATGCACAAGCTGCAGAATGGATTCCTCTTTAATGCAGGTTAGTTGTTTCAAGGAATATCATCATGGAGCTGATCTATGCAACAACTTTAAAGAGCAAGTTTGCCACAAAATGTCTCATGTTATACTCGCCCATATGTTGTTCAAAACCTGTATGGCTGTCTTTCTCCATGTTTATAGGACAGTTTTGAATAGTTTGAATGTTGGTCTTTTCTACTGCATTGTCAATCAGAAGCCGTCGTATAAAAAACAACATATACGATTCTGACAAATATCTCCTTTTGTGATCTGCAAAGGACAGCCAGGTTTAGGGGGAAAAAAACTTTATAAAAAGTTGTCAGTTACTATTTTGTAAACATTGTGTGTGATCTTTTTAATACAGTGTCAATTTTTCTCTAAAATATTTTGGGCTTTTCTGCTTTACAAACAGGAAATGGAAGTGGCACTGCATTATTTGAAGGCCAAGCAGACCACCTTATTCCATCTACGTCCCAAGTCCTATTGCAGAGTGATTTGTTTGTGATGGCAGGCAGGATTATCGGCCATTCATTCCTCCACGGTGGGCCCTCATTAGCAGGTGTGAGCCCAGCCATTATACATTTGTTAATAGGTGGCTCCCCACAGACAGCAACCATCACAGTTGAAGATGTGGCTGACATTGACATCAGGGAGACAATACAGATGGTAAGTTGGTAGATGCCAAATTGATAGAGGTAAATGAGTTTGTATATTTCATTGTATTCTTTCACTATTTATAAAGCTTGCTGCAGATGATTCAATGAATGATTTTACTGAAGATGAGAAGGCAACCATTAACCAGCTGGCAATATCTTGGGACCTTCCAGTGTTGACGACAACAAACCGCACTTGGCTGTTACACAATCTTCTTCAGCATGCAGTAAGTGGTTTTTTTTTGTTTTGTTTTTTCTCCTCATGCAAGGGTTCAGCAGTTGAGCAATAAGTTAGAATTGTATGTGTTTATATGAAAAACTGTAAGAACAGAAAGCAAAACAAACCACAATAATCCATTAACACAACCGTTGTTTCCGAATTACATTAATGGTCAGTCAAATAGGATTCATCAAATGATTGTCATAATCAGGTGCTGACACGAACTTGGCGACAAGTAAAACAGCTCAGAGAAGTATTGAAAGACACAATGGTATGGCAGTTACTGGAGGCCCGACCGGATGTGGCATCTGTGGTTTTTCCAAGACAATCAATGACTGACTGCAGTACACAGGTGATTTATTCAATTATACTACCCACGTTAATTATCAGAATGTTAATTCCAGTGTCGTTTAATACATTTAAAGTATGCCCTTATTGAATCATAAAATTATAATTAGGTTCTCTTAAACAACATCATCTGGCCCATGGCAGAAGAAGAGGGGGATAATGCACCCCCCTTTACCACCCAATGCAGAATTTCAGGGTACCTAAGGCAGTTTGTGGAAACTGGTATGTTGTGTTGTACTCTCTTATATCAAAACTGGCCATCAAACTGCCTGGTGCTATACAAATCCATATACAAACCTTTTCTGTTTGTTATTGATTAATATTTTACAGATCTTAACACTAACTTTCATATGTATTGTAAAATTTGTGTTTTGATGGTTGTCTTGTTCTCTACATGTCTGCTCTATTTTAGCTGATCAATGTAAATTGAAGCAGCTGGTCAAGTTCTGGACGGCCTGGGAGTTGCCCATGAAGGACATGCAGGTGAAGGTGGTACAGGCAGAACACCCTACATCCTCTACCTGTTTTTGCGTTCTCCGTCTTCCAGCTCATTACACAAACTATGACCAATTCAAAAAACACCTGGAAAGCTGTATTGCCACTAGTGACGTTGGTTTTGGCCTTGTATAAAATTACATGAACTACTTACAGTTGCAAATCTTAAATGGTTATTTCAGGCATTAAGGTATGTTTCTGTTTTACTTAATGTTGAAATTGTTCAAAGGAACTGTTTTAGATATTAAATGACTCAAATTGTTTACATTGTTTTTAAATTGTTCTGTCATTTACTAGTTCAACATTTAAACTTTAGAGAGCTGTTTTGAGGAAGCTTCAGTTGCAGTAAGACAAAAGGCTGATTAAAATGAATATATTTATTGTCTGATACAGTTCAAGAAAAATAAAATACCAAGCCAGACTTGTTCTTTGTGTGTTTTTTCATCTCAATTACTGATACTTCCATTATCTTACATGTAGCCAATGCTATGCATGTACTGCAGTGTAGCAATATAAACATCTGCCCCAAAATTTTCTGATGGCTGTACTGGGTCCACAGCAGCCGTTAGTTCATTAAGTTCCTCTGAACTCAGTGGACATTCAATTTCCGGAACCTGGATGGCAGAACTAGTGTCACTGGGGATAAGACCGCTGCTTTCCCAGTCTATTTGTGGAATCTGTAGAATCTAAGAAATTATAAATTAGCACACACACACACACACACACACAAAAGAATAGATAAAAATAAACTACATACCTACCTCATCCCACTCTTCAGAGTGGTATTGTTGCCCCAGTTGCCACAGCTGATTAGGAGAGAGGTTGCCCTCTGATGAAAGAGGGTGGTTGTCCCATCCATCTCTAAATATATTGAGATGGGCTTGGAGCCGTGGGATGAAGGCATAGTGACAGCAGAAGATGTGAAGACTACTGGACAGATCTAGATGCCCATTCTCTTCCAGTTGGTGCAGAACGTGGTAAAAGTGGGAGGTAACCGCAGTGAACACATCCCGCCACAATCGCTCAATTCTGTTTTAAACAAAGGAGTGAGGGATAATCTTTATGAGAGGAACTTAAAGATTTTAATGAATACTATTTTCCAATATTAATTTGATAACACAACAATGTGGCATAATTGCAAAAACATCCATGTACTAAAACAAGCTTAATTTCAAAGGGATCTTTTATTGTTATAATGCTGATTTTACAATGTCTCAATAAAAATTTCTATTGCACAACTTTCAGTACAAAACAAAGGTGAGTGATGTTTAAATCAACAAAAACTGATTACTGTCTGTATTTCTATTGACCTTAAACAATCATAGTATACACCCTAAATGAACAGTGCACAAGGGTTAAATACATCATATAATATAAAAATTTACCTTTGATTATGAACACTTTTACCCGCAATGAAGCTACTTCTCCCTGTTCCCCGGACAGAGAACATAAGGCAGGCCACATCTACATTCTCCCCTCCATGATCGCCCCGAACCCTGGCCAAAAATATGTTGATTGCAAATAATATCAGGACAGAATGTTTACAAAACCTTCCAGGGTTATATGTATTTATGTTTACATCAGCTTAGTACTTTAAACCTATATTCTATTTATTTCATACAAAAAAGTAAATTTTTACCTCAGTGGAAATCCAAACTTCTGAACTGCCTCACGGAAGAAAGACAGTGTTGTAGAAGCCAGATTGTTGTTTGACACACCAAGGTACATTATCTACATTAATAAACATATCTTTACAAAACATCATACCTGTTTTCCATTTTCATTTACATTGTATTATGATAAATACAAAAAAATTGTTGCCTAAAAGGCAAGTTATTTCAATGCTTCTTCTGTTGGTATGTGTTTTAAGAAGTTCATGAATCCGTTCACTAATTCATCACTCTTCTAGTTTAATTAAGCAGTGTGTTTATCTTTACCTTCCTGGAGAAGCCATCAATACCACCAAATATCACGATGTTATACCTTGAAAAAATACATTTCTGTCACATATACTGAATTGAGGAAACAGTATATAATAAATGCAATGTTTATGCTTAACTTACCGTATCAGCTTGTGGTTTGTGTCAATGTGCATCAGGGACTTTGGGCTGGGGACAGAGTATGTCCTCCTAACCACACATCCTAACTGTGACATCCTGAACACAATGCTTGCAGTGTCAACTCGATGCATTGAAGGACGAACTCTGTCCCATTGTACCCGATGACCTTGTGCTCTCAGCAGACCCATCATCATTCTGTAACCTGCATTCGGATTGCTTGTGTGGATTGTTGCCACGAGTGAGTCTAGCTCTGCAAGTGGCCGCTTGGTGTAGCGGGTAGAACACTCGGCCAGTGATCTACAAAGCGCCAGTTCGAATCCCGAGTGATGTTTGGGGCAGTGGTGGCTCAGTCGGTTAAGGCTGTGGGTTACTGGGTTACTGATCGGAAGGTCGGGGGTTCGAACCCCAGCATCGCCAAGTTGCCACTGTTGAGCCCTTGAGCAAGGCCCTTAACCCTATCTGCTCCAGGGGCGCTGCTCCGTAAGCTGGCTGACCCTGCACTCTGACCCCAGTTTCCTAATTGGGATATGTGAAAATTGAGCAATTTCCCTCTGGGATTAATAAAGTTCTATAAAATTAAAAAAAAAAATAAAATTAAAAAAAAAAATTAATCTGTTATGTTGCTGTAGGTTGCCTTCACAGACAATCCCCATTCCACCATGCGTCTATGAATTGTGAACTTGGACACCCCAAGCAACCTTGCAATACATGCCACAGGCAATCCTAAAGTAATTAGTTGGGATACAGAGTCCTTAGAAATTACAATCCGCAGACGACCATTGGTTCCTTTCTCCTGGGAAACCATGATGTGTGGATCCATGTTAGTGCTGCTTACAACCATCTGATGTACCTGATAAAGTGCATCATACAGTTCTTGTGGAATAGGTACCTGATTTGAGATGGCACTAAAAATTACCAGCTCCTGAGAACATGTAAATTCCAAGAAGTCAAAGTCAAGAGGAACACGTTCCAGCCAAAGTGACAGACGGGTATAGAGCCGTTGTAATAAATGGTTCAACAACAGTTCCTGAAAGATAATAATATAAATATATTAATTGAAACAATTACATTACATTACAATTATTTTATATTAAAGATATACATAAATTTTAACTATACATCTAAAACAATTTGTATTATTAAGCTGTAGTATTTTAAACAGGTAAAGGCATGGGATGTCCCTTTAAAACCAGCATATGCTGGCTAGGTAGGTTGTGAAGTACGGTTTAAGCTGGTAATGTGCTGGTCCTGAGCAGGAGCACTTTGCTTAGGGCCATCAGGACCAGCACATGGCCAGTTTAAAACAGCTAAGGACCAGCACATTACCAGCATAAACCAGGTTTCAAAACCTACCTTACCAGCATAGGCAGTTTTTTTTTTGTCAACAGTGGTAGTAGCTAGTAAAAGGATATCACATAGCAGCACGCTGGAATACTTAATTATTATGTAATAAACAGGCTACTGTAAAGTACTGTACTGTACGGCCATTTATGTGATAACACTTTGAGGTAAAACTTAAATTTGGGGCTAAAAACCTTGCCAATTATTTAAAAAATTTTCACTGTAAGTTACAATGTCTATTGAATATTTAATATTATCAGAGAAACTGCCTAGAATGATGAATTATGTTAATGTTATTTTAATAACTAACGTAACATGTGGAAAAACGTTAACGCTAAGTGGGGTTCCACTTTGTGTACTTACATGTTTTTACATTGTTCTTTTTTTTAACCTATATATATTTACAGTTGTAATTAATTTCTGTAATTACCACTGTTGACCCATCCCTTACACACTAACGTTAACCCACACTTAAACCTACCCATACCACCAAAGTGGTACTCATTAGTAGCCTAATATACCGAATATCACTCAAGGAAAACTTAAGTATTTTATTCTTTAGAACGGTTATAAAAAAATATTTAAAATAAAAACTTACCCTCGGATTGTTTGATGCCGCCATCGCAATCCATCCATCGACCACCACCACCGAAACGGCGCGAGATGCTCTGCGTAGTCTGTGACGTCATCGCGCACAAAACGTCCCACTTCATTGGTGAGGCATCGACCAATAAAATGACTTAATTCTCGCCCCAGCCCCGCCCCCGACTCTGCTCTCTCAAGTTCGCGTTTACAAGTGCACAAGTGAGTTTTGCTACAGGAATATCGCAAAATGAGTAGCAAAAGTCAGAGCGCTGGGATTTGAGGTTGTACTGCCAGATCTGAGAGGTTGTGAGCGCCGACTTGTGGTTGTACAGCGAATCTGCAACTTCGAATTCAAAACACAGGTGTACACATCAGAGCTGTGAGTACAAATTTCAACTTACAAATACAACTCTTAATTTTACAAGTTCTCACATTCAAATTTGCAAGCTCTCGGGTTTTGCTACTGTTTTACCTTCATATATATGTGTCCCCTTCAAAAATTGCTCATGAGAAATTTTATATTTATTGTCCCCCCTACTGTTAAATGAAATTTACGCCCATACTTGAGGCATCCTGGAGGCAAGGGGCGGGTGCTCAAGCGCCCGCCGCCCTCCCCCCTCTGCACGTGCCTGTATGTGTGTGTGTGTGTGTCTTTACAGTAAAACGTGAAAGCGCGCTCAGTTACAGCTCAGTCCCTCTTCTCACCTTTGATAGGTGAGAAGTTATCAAACCGGTTTCGGATGGGGGAATTGGCACAATTCAGGGGTTTAAAACTATTTAACAAGACCGAGACGTCTCTGCCTAAAATGTATTTCTCCAGCAAAGCATAGAATAAATAGAAATAAAATGCTTAATATTAATAATATTGATCTTAGCTGGATGGTCTAATTCTCAAAACCGTTTAAGAAAGACTTAACACATTATAACTAGAATATTTACAAAACTGAACGGTTGTCTTATGAATAATAAAAAACAACTCATAACTCAAAAAGATCATATGTTTTTATATTTTTTTAGATCATAGACATGAATTAACTATATATATACTGGACACAAACAGCAAAAAACATGATGAAACATGATGAAAAGCAATAAAGTGCTTAGGGCTTTTCATATTTTTTGCAGTTTGTGTCCAGCATTGAATAATTATTTCATCCATTATTTGACCACGGCTGGGAATAAGAGCTGGAATGTGATTGTGAATATATATATATATATATATATATATATATATATATAGAGGGAGAGAGAGAGCGAGAGAGAGAGAGAGAGCGAGAGAGGTGTTTTGCTGGCGAAAAACATTTTAGGCAGAGACGTCTACTCGGCCTTGTTAATTGTTTTTAAAACCCCAAATTGTACGAATTCCCCCATCAGCGAAATCATGAATGAAAGGTGAGAAGAGGCATTATAATACAGTGGGGGTTCTGTGGGTCTCCAAACTCAGAAGGCTACGTGTCAGCCGATAACTGCTCCTTTGATCTTCTGGTTACAGCGGGGCGCCGACTGCTGATGAGTAGCCTGTACAAGCCAAGCTCTTCCCCAAAAAATAATGTGAATGTCTGCAACAATGACTAACCATTAAAATGTTTTTTTTGTAATTAAACACGAATATATAAATTGTATTTTCTTTACACATAATCAAAGAAACAATCAAAGAAATCAAGTAAGTTACATAATTATATTTAATGCACAAATTAGATTTATTTAAAATAGCCAAGTAAAGGTAATTAATTCCCAGATAGCAGACACACTTCGCAGAGATAATGCTCCCTAATGCATGTTACAATGACCAAATATGATATGAATAAATAAACCACACTCTCAGCAAATAATAAAACAGATTCGTTTATTTTTTAAATAAAAAATACATTTAATAACAAGCAAACATTTGATTAATTTATAGAAAAATGAGAAAACAGTAACTTACAAATGAGGTCTCAATTTGAAAAGATGTACAAAACATAAAACACCACAAATAAGTATTAATCATAGAAACAAAATTAAACACTAACAGAAACGTTTTGTACATTATGATTTTTAAATATGACCGTTAGATCCGGTTGGTCAGGAAACTCCTGAAGTCAGATGCAGACACACTTTCAGTCACAAACTGCTGTGAAAAATACAGAGATAGATATTCAATTAAAATTCATGATACTTAATTTAGCAAATGAACAATATTTATACTTTGTTCCTCTCGCTTCACAACTCATGAGAACAGACCGAAACCAGAACCGAACCGGAGATTAAGGAAAAAGTGAGAAGCAAGAATCATGTGTGTAAAGATTAAGCATGCAGGGTCACAGGATGACTCGACTTCTTTTTCTTGTCTGCAATGCGATTTAGACAAACTAGAGCTGCTGTCAATACTGTATGAACATATGTACAGGTTCTTTACAGTTGAAATTTAACTTGTAACTTATTAATAAATTTCGGATTCAGAAAAAAACGTTTATTGCTAGTGCTCTTTTACCATTTAATACTTTAACACACACGACTTAGTTTGTTCAGAAATGGCATCTCACTGGCGAGGCTTTGTCTGAACACGCCATTTTCACTCGGGGTGGGGGTAAGAAACACATCTCGGTGTATTAATCCGTGCGCTCGGTTCGTTATTATTTTATTTATTTATTTATTTACCACAGGACCCCTGGGGGGCTCCGTAGGTTCAGGTTTTTACACGAAAACGGTGTTTTGTGAATCTCCACACTATTAAAAACTGAAATATTGCTAATTGTACGTCCTGAGATTAAGATGAACATTAATTGGGAGTCATGAAAGCGAGAATCACATCCAAAACAGAAAGCTAAACTTACCTCGAACACGACAAACTCCAGCTGCAGCCACGCCGTGTTGTAACCTCCGTGATGATTCCCAACCGACTGATACACAGCGCGGGCACAGCGTCTCCAAACACGCATGCGCAGTTTAATTTGGACACATTTTCGGGCTTCAGTAGACAGACAATACTTCAGACTGAAACACGACTGCCCCCTACAGGTAATGAAGGGCATGTTCACAGCTTGCCGCACACAGCCGCGGCAAGTCACGGGATCCCTTTTCTCGAAACGCGCGTTTTTAATGGCGACATCTGTAGGTTTGGAATTCCATCAGAAATCAGTTCAGACAATGGATCAGCGTTCATTCAGAAAACTGTAAAGCAAGTACTACAACAGTTAAGAATAAAGCAAAGATTTGGGTGTGTCTATCATCCACAGTCCCAGGGTATAGTGGAGAGAATAAACGGCACCCTCAAAGCCAAGCTTAATAAGATTTGTGCTAGTACAAAACTTAACTGGGTTGATGCTTTACCGCTTGCACTAATGAGCTATCGCATGCAAACTAACAGAAACACTCACTTAACCCCGCATGAAATGCTTACGGGTCGACCCATGCCTGTGCCATTCTGTAGAGGGCCATATAAAGGGCCACCGCTAGAACAATTACAACTGGAACTCAGATCATATATGAAGAAACTAACTGCCATACATAAAGCAATCTTTGTGCAGGAAAGGAACAAGGAGACGGAGGAAGAGAAAGACGCTCAGTGTCCCATGACTCCAGGAGACCAGGTCTATCATATACTAACACTAAACATACAGTTCTGATCTGGCAACCCTTGTACGAGGACGCTGAGACGCTGCTTTTTTCCGAGCTCCACCATACTGACCAACTTTTAAACTTTTTCGTCCCCTTACGAAGAGTGTACATAAAACGGATAAGTATCTTATAATATATTTACTCGAAACGCGTGTTATATCGTTAAGTTTTAATTGTTTTGCAGCACACCGCCTTTAGCCGGCATTAGCATCGCTAATTAGCATTAGCATCGCTAGCCCGGCTATCACGTTTGTTTGTTTGTTTGTTTGTAAAGTTTGTTTTCGCTTCCTCACACCGATTATTTTGCGCGTTTAGACACCTTGTCGGTTGTGATTCTGCCTCTGAGTGCAGGTGAGGAGACATTGGAGCTGCACTCGGTGGATTTGGAGGTGGAGGCCGTGGAGAAGCTGATCCGTGAGCTACAGGTGAAGCTGGCCCGGCTACAGCAGCGGAAAGCCACGCTGGAATCGACGCGGACCGACGCTCACCTGTCCCAGGTAAACTCTCGGCGTGACACAATCTCTCCGACAACCTCAACCGCGCGTGTTTCTCTGCCCAGGTCCAACACACCAAGGACGCAGCCCGCCCAGTTTTCCTACACCCCGGCGCCGGGATACCACGGACCCTGGATACAGTAGCGGCGGAAGAAGCACGCCAAGCCCCGGGCGAGGACCTCTCCCCCTCCACCACCACCACCCGTCTTCGACATCTCGACCCAAAACCGCTTCGCTCCTCTCTGCGAGACGGCACACGACGTCCTGGTCATCGGAGACTCCATCGTTCGTCACGTGCGTGCTACCACGGCTAAAAGTAAGGTGCACACACGCTGTTTACCTGGTGCACGTGTTCTTGATGTTGCTGCACAGGTGCCTGCTGCCCTGAGGAAGAACATTGGAGCTGTGGTCCTTCATGCCGGCACGAACGACACCAGGCTGAGGCAGACGGAGATCCTAAAGAAGGACTTCAGGAGCCTGGTCGAGAAGGTCCGCAGCACATCACCCACGACAAGGATCATCGTATCTGGACCGCTTCCCACATTTCAGCGAGGAATCGAGAAGTTCAGTAGATTATTTGCTTTTAATGAATGGTTACAATCTTGGTGTCAACAACAGAAATTACGCTTTGTTGATAACTGGAATGTTTTCTGGGAGCGTCCTAGGCTCTATCACACCGATGGCCTACACCCTAGCAGAGCTGGAGCAGCGGTCCTCTCTGACAACATCTCCAGGACACTACGAACCATCTGACTGGCGGTACTGTAAGTCATACTGTAGATTCCAAACATATTAGACACATCACAACTCACCGTAGTGATAGACGCACACACATAGCTTGTCCTATAGAAACTGTGTCTGTTCCCCGAATACTGAGAAAAAAGAATAAATTTGTTAAATTTGCCCGAAACAATCTGATAACCATAAAACCAGAAAAAGGCAAAATAAGTAGTCAAAATCCACCTCTAAAGTTTGGACTACTCAACATTAGATCCCTTGCGCCTAAAGCACTTATTGTTAATGAAATTATCTCCGATTATTGCCTTGACGCACTCTGTCTCACTGAAACCTGGCTTAAACCAAATGAATATTTTGGTCTGAATGAGTCTACTCCGTCAGGAAATTTCTATAAGCACGAGCCCCGTCTAATTGGTCGCGGTGGTGGTGTCGCCACTATCTACAATGATGTACTCACTGTTACCCAGAAAATAAGGCCCAGGTTTAATTCATTTGAAGTGCTTATCATTAATGTTGCAATAAATGAAATACGTAATAAACCCTTGCTATACTTTACCCTGGCCACCGTGTACAGACCCCCGGGGCCATATGGCGATTTCCTTAAAGAATTTGGACATCTGCTATCAGACCGATTGGTTAACTCTGACAAAGTGTTGATAGTAGGAGACTTTAACATTCATGTAGATGATGCTAACGACGCTTTAGCACACACATTTATGGATTTACTAAATTCCTTTGGGGTTAAGCAAAATATAATTGGAGCAACTCACCGCTTTAATCATACGCTAGATTTAATTATATCCCATGGTATAGATGTCTCTAATATAGAGATCATACCTCAAAGTGATGATATCACAGATCATCATCTCCTGACATATACTCTACCCGTAGAACAGATTAGCTGTGTCTCCCCACGTTATCAATCTGTTAGAAATATGAATCCCACTACTAAAGACAGATTCACAAGTAATCTGCCGGATCTGTCCCAATTTCTTATTAGACCCCTAAATGCAGATGATCTAGATGAAGTGACTAGTAGCATGGGCACTATACTTACCAGTACATTAGACACTGTTGCTCCCATCAGATTAAAAAAAGTCAAGATTCAAGATTCAAGATTCAAGATTCTTTATTTGTCACATGCATAGTTATACAAGTACAACACGCAGTGAAATGTATCTGATAAGTCTCTGAAAAGTCAGAGATAAAACATTTGCACCGTGGTACAACAGTCATACTCGCGCGCTAAAGAGAGCAACCCGTAACCTCGAGCGAAAATGGAGGAAAACTAAATTAGAAGTTTTTCGAATTGGGTATAAAGACAGTATGTGCAGCTATAGACAGGCTCTAAAAACTGCTAGGACCGAGCATCTTAGCCAACTGATAGCAAGAAACCAAAACAATCCCAGGTTCTTATTTAGTACAGTGGCTCGCCTAACAAAACCTAAGATGCCCGCAGAGAGTATCCCATCACAGTTTAGAAGTGAAGACTTTATGGACTTCTTTAATGAAAAAATCAATAATATCAGGAAGAAAATAATGGAGGTTCAACCTCTAATAGTATCTCACGATCCAGTTCAGCCTATAGCTTCACATTTAGATTTTCACTGCTTTACAGGTATAGGACAGGAAGAGCTGTATAAACCTCAAGCCCATTAAGCCTTTGTCTACTGAAGCTGGCAAAATCTCCCGATGCCTCGGGATGGGTAGAGAAATACAGAACAGATGGGGAGAATTAGCGTAGTTGCCATTCGGTATAGGTGTACTGGAGTATGAGTACTGGGATGAGTTATGTGTATGCCAGATTAAAAAGATGCGTCTTGAGTCTACTTTTGAACTGAGAAACCGTGTCTGCTCCCCGAACACTGTCTGGAAGGCTATTCCAAAGCTTTGGAGCTAAATATGAAAAAGCCCTACCCCCTTTTGTAGATTTTGAAATTCTGGGAACTACCAGAAGTCCGGAGTTTTGTGATCTTAAGGCGCGTGGTGGATTGTAGCGTATCAGAAGACTGGTTAGGTATGTGGGAGCTAAACCATTTAAGGCCTTGTATGTAAGTAATACTATTTTGTAATTTATTCTAAACTGAACAGGTAGCCAGTGCAGGGATGATAATATTGGGGTTATATGATCATATTTTCTGGATCTAGTGAGAACCCTGGCAGCTGCATTTTGGATTAACTGAAGCTTGTTTATTGAGGATGCAGGACAACCACCTAGTAATGCATTACAATAGTCCAGTCTGGAGGTCATGAATGCATGAACTAGTTTTTCTGCATCAGATACGGATAAGATGTTCCTAAGTTTAGCAATATTTCGAAGATGGAAAAAGGCTGTTTTTGTGATATTTGAAATGTGATTTTCAAAAGACAAGTTACTGTCTAATATTACTCCCAGATCTTTTACTGCTGAGCTGGTAATAACAGTACATCCTTCCAGTGAATGATGAGGTTTGGGAGTTGTGTGCATATTCCACCCAAGGCAGGAACCTGCTCCAAGAAGTGACGTCCCGGGAGGTCATGCACCTAAGGGCGACCTCGAGAGCCTGGTTCTTCCTTTCAGTTTGTCCGTTGGTTTGAGGGTGAAATCCTGAAGATAGACTAGGGGTAGCTCCGATGAGTTTACAGAATGCCTTCCAGAATTGAGAGGTGAACTGTGGGCCACGATCAGAGACGATATCTTTGGGCAGGCCGTGGAGCTTAAAAACATGGAGGATCATGAGTTCTGCAGTCTCCTTGGCGGACGGGAGTTTTGGGATGGGAATGAAGTGGGCTGCCTTGGAGAACCGATCCAGTACGGTCATGATACAGGTCTGGCCATCAGAGGGGGGTAATCCTGTCACAAAATCAAGCGCGATATCGGACCATGGGCGGTGCGGGGTTGGTAAAGGTCTGAGGAGGCCTGCTGGGGCTGTGTTGAGGTGTTTATATCGCTGACAAACATCACAAGCTGCCACAAAGCCGGGGACATCCTCCTTTATGGTTGGCCACCAAAAACGCTGCTGGACTTGGGACAGGGTTCGGGCAGAGCCAGGATGGCAAGAGAGTTTGGAGCAATGTGCCCATTCCAGAACCTGGGAGCGTAGAGTGAGTGGGACGAATAGCCGATTAGGGGGTCCATTACTGGGGCCTGGTTCATGGGACAAAGCCTGCTTCACCCTAGTCTCTATGTCTAGCTCAGCCGCTGCAAGTAGGCAAGGCGAAGGGAGGATGGTGTTGCTGATGGTGGAGTCTTGGGTGGGGGTGAACTGTCTGGAGAGAGCATCTGGTTTGGTATTCTTGGATCCTGGATGGTAGGAGAGGATGAAATTGAACCTGGTGAAAAATAGCGACCAACGGGCCTGGCGGGAGTTCAGCCGCTTGGCGCCTCGAAGGTACTCAAGGTTTTTGTGGTCAGTCCAGACCAGGAATGGGACCTCCGTTCCTTCTAGCCAGTGTCTCCACTCCTCCAGTGCTGCTTTCATGCAGTCGACATCTGCTGGATTCATATCGTGGCTGGATTATTCTGTCACGCGGAGTGGCGAAACGAGGTGAATCCAAGTGCAGATGACGTGCCACAATGTCAGGCGAGAGCGTGGTCGGAATGCGGAAGTCAATATCGGGCGATCAGTCAGCGTAGCGTCTAAGCCAAATCGTAAAGCAAGAGCCGTGGTCAAAAGAGGAAGCGTTAAGTCAAAACCGGGAGATCAATAGACGAGGCAAACAAATCCAAGACGAGAAACCGAAAGAGAAGAACGAGAAACAAAGCGAACTTGGCAACGTGAGATCAAGGGAAAATAAACGCGAGAGGATCGGGGCATGAAAACACAAGATAATCCAGCGATTTGAGCAGCGCAGTGTGCGTGCTTAAATCACTGGAGAAATCAGCGTAGGGAACGAGGAACAGGTGAGCAGACGGGGCGGGGACGGGGGCGTGAGAGCGCACGTGACGGCTAGACAAAACATGAGCACATGGGGGAGTGACAGCGTGGGAAAAAGACGGCCGGCAAACCGTGACTCGTGACAGACCTCATCTGCCCTCTGCACCTACTGACTCATCCCTATGCTGAACTGGTCTTCATGTCAATTTAAATAATTTCTGTCATATTGAATTTTCACCTGCACAACACACAAGATGTTATATCATTTCTATCTGTTGTCGCCCAAATGAGGATGGGTTCCCTGTTGAGTCTGGTTCCTCTCAAGGTTTCTTCCTAATGCCATCTCAGGGAGTTTTTCCTTGCCACTGTCGCCATCACCCTTGGCTTGCTCATCAGAGAAATTTCATTCATTCGTCTCATTATCTGCACATTTTTCTCACACATCCACACTTCCAATTATTTTCTTTTCTATAATTATTATTATTATTTGTTTTTATTTATTTATTTTCTATTATTATTATTTTATTATTTATTTATTTATTATTATTATTATTATTATTATTATGATTTGTTAAATTTCTTTAATTTTTGTGAAGATGCTTTGAGACAATGACCATTGTTAAAAGCGCTATATAAATAAAATTGAATTGAATTGAATTGAAAATCTGCGAGTGTTCAGGAGAAAGTGGCATGAGCCCAGAAGAGAGGGTCCTTACAAAGTTGTAGCAGCCACTCCTACAGCAGTCCAAGTGGAAGGCAAAACCACCTGGTATCATTTAAACCATTGCACAAGAGTCCCTAAAGTAAGTAAGGGAACAGGTGCAGAAGAAGAGGACCCACCCACCGACAGTGAAAACCTACAGGGTCTTGAAATCTGTGTGAAAGGGGTGGAGGAAATAAAGCAGAAAAATGGGGAAAATAAAGTGGATAGCATACCTAATGATCATTATCTTTCAGGTATTACACCAAGCCGTGGTCAGCTCACCTGTACACAGCTCCAATCAGTCTTCCCAAGAATTAAGTTTACAGCAGTCGACTAGGCCTAATGATATAACAACAATAACCCCCAACGTACAAAACTTAATTGAAAGATTTAACCCATCCAAACAACGTAGACATACTAAGAATAAGAGTAATGGTACATTAAAAGATAATGATTTAGATTCTTTGTGGGACACTGCCAGACATAATGAGTGGTACCTATGGGCAGCATTTATAGCAAATGAGGTGGGTATGGATAACTGTCTATTATGTTCCAAATCACCCTTAAATAAAGTAACTGTAATTCCAAATCTGCATGACTATCAAAAATGTGCTGACTTCAATCGAAACTTTTGTCATTTAACTGATATATTTAGGCCATATTGCACTGCTGAATGTTTGTCATTTTTAGGAAACTCCAAGTATACCAGCTATTTTGAGAGACCACATTTGGGTGATTGGTGTGGGCATTGGGATATGAATAAAAACATTAAAGTACAACCAGGAAAAGTAGAAATTCCCAAATGGTATACCTTTGATCATAACCAAGAACACGAGTGTTTTTATAAACCAGAAGGGACACTGGATTTAGGAAACTTTACTGGAATCTGTACCACCACCTGGTTTTTAGACAAAAAGATTGCTTGGGAATCCGTGGTACCTTTAACCCTGGAAAACCCAGACCACCTTATCCTAATAGGAAATCTATCTCCTTTGGCTGAAATGATGATACAGACCCAGTGAACCATAAAACAGGTGTTTTTTTTAAATTAACCCTTTCCTACTACATGTAATGACATGGGTCATATATGACCCCTTGGGATATCCCGTATGTTTTACCAACTGGTAACTTTCACTCATGACATAAAGGCAGGAGTTCTTTCTTAGTAAGGAAAGACCAGATTCTCATTTTAAAATATATTTATTGATTTTAACTTTTCATCAATGACTATGCACATAAAATTTTGTTCTAAGGCAGGAACTAAAAACACTGGCATCAGCTTTTATATCACCAAATAAAAAGCACAGTAGTAGCAATGTTTGATGTGAAAAAAATCAGGTTAGTTCAGTCAGTTACCACTAAATGTCAGTGTTATGGGTTCACATAGGGCACACTGGGTTGTAATGCAAAAAGAAATCTTTACTTTGGTGTGTGGGTTGAATATGATGATGAAATAAAAGTCTGGGTCAAATATGAGTTCTCCAGGGTTAAGAGCACCAGGCCTCCTAGCCCAAGGAGTAAAAAATGGAACACATATCACCTTAAAATCCTGCGAAAACCAGACTATAATACCACCTTCAATAGAAATATTTAAAGATCAAGCTATAGTAGTAGCAGATTTTTATTGGCTTTGTGGGAAGGAGCGCCTAATGGCCTCCTTACCGATAGGATGGAAAGGAATTTGTACTAGAGTAAGACTGCGTCAGGAGACAAACATAATACAATTGGACGAAACCAGAAGGCATGATAAAAGGGCTTACCAACCTGATCCCAACGTGTATATAGACTCAGTAGGACAACTCAGAGGTATACCTAATGAATTTAAAGCCAGAGATGAGGTAAAATCTGGATTTGAGTCAATTTTTATATGGATAACACCTAACAAAAATGCTGAATGGATTAATTATATTTACTATAATCAACAGAGATTTATTAATTACACAGAAGATGCTTTGGCTGCATTAGGAGAGCAATTAGTGGCTACTAGTACAAGGCCAGCCGTGAATAGCTGACACTCAGTGATAGCCAATCAATTTGAAGCATTTTCCACATGGTGTGGTGTGGCTTAAATAATAGCATAAAATCGTCGAGACCCTGGTTCGAATCCCGCTCTGGGTGAAAATTTAATAAATGTGAATCCTTTGTTTTACACTTTTTGCTTATGATTATCATTAAATTATAGCAACTGTGAGGTGAATGCAAATTTTAATGTGTTTCATAGCTTAAGAAAAAAAAATCTCAATTGCAAACATGTGTTTAGTACTGAAGCATAACTTGATAATGTAATGGCATGGTTATATCCAAAACTTGGTTTGTGGCTATTAAGTAATAAGACGAACTTCAATTATTCAGCTGAAACACTTTTAATTGAAATTGCAATTAATTGTTACAATCTCCACATTTCATTAATTTATTTTACTTCTCACTATACATTATTCACTTTTCTTAATAAAGCATGCAGATATTTTTTTTTTTAAACAAATATCGAAAAAAAAACTCTTGGCAACAATAACATGCCAAAAAACTGAATGCTAAATGCTAAAAATAAATGCTAATCATAGATCCAAAAAAAGTATATTTAATAGTTTTGCCTTCTCCTTTTACGGAAGAATGAATGTTTAAAATGAATCGGGCCACCAGCGTGTCTTACAGATTTCAACAGAAAGATAAAAGAAATAAATATACACATGGATACAAAAATAATAGTAATAATAATCAGGGCCCGGTTTCTCGATAACGCACACTATTCGCACGCTAAGAAGACTCTTAAGATATATCTTACATTAAGTGATAACTTTTCTAAGTGTATTTCTCGAACTGTCTCTTAGGTGTCTTCTTAAGTCGCTGCCTCTTACGTCTGACGTTACGCGACGCTGTCTACAGTGAAGGTCCTGAATTAGCGGACATCAGTTGCTCAGGAATCGATTTTTCACTCCTTTTTCATGACAGTGTTAAGAAAGACGGCACTTTCTATGCAAATTAAACATTGCACTAAATTATTTTAATAGTGTTTATTTCGACATGGGTTAACTTAACAATAACATGCCATAATAGACAAATATATAAATTAATATTAAATAATTAATTAATTTCGCTAATATTTTCATGTAACATGTGGCCGTGAAACGAACCGGGTATCCAATCATAGTTGATTGACAAACAGCTGATAGCACTCTTCACCAGCTTCAGAAACAATGTGAAGTGTCAGTTGTTGGGGTTGTATAGCACTTATGGAATGAATACGATGAGATGACAGAGTGGAGGTTTAACCCTCTGAGGTCCGAGGTGATTTTGGGGCCCTTGAGGTGTTTGGACATGCTCTGATATTTGTGCTTTTTTCAGCTACTTATAATATATTATTGACCAACCTGTATTTTTCTTGTAATCAGCACAACCTATTCTACAATAATACCTGACCAAAATGAATGTATGTGTTTGCATTTTTTAGGAAAAAAATATTATGCGTGGTTAGTAAGTTTTGTGGTAAAAAAAGTATCTGAAATAAGGCCATGAAACTCATACAGACAATTTGTTCACAAGACATTGTTTCACAAGGGCTGGTGGACTAGTGTTTTTGCTTCAAAATGATGTGAAAATGATCTTGTTTACTTGCTCACAGAAAACAATATAGTGATTAACACTTTTTAAGTCACTTTTTGAGTGTAAAGGGTCTATGCGAGAAGGCGTGATCTATCATTACTAATGCAGTGATTGACACCTGAGAAGACAAAGGCCTGCATACTGATCTGCATAATGAGCCATCAGACAGGTATGTGACTGAGACAGGAGAGTTACAAGAAAGAATCTGAGGATGAAATAAGTTTATACATTTTCAGTGTTTAGGTTATTTGAGAATGTATTTGACACACACAAAAAAATCTTGAGATTAATTTGCGAGATCAGTTAAACAGTTTATTAGGAACAATCAAATTTGACTTTTTAGCAGCATTACTGCAATCACTATAACAGAAAATATAGCTAACAACAATAATATATAAAATTATATATATTATAATATAGAAAATAAAAACAGCTCTTTGTAATTACCAGAACAAATGACTTTACCAACACTGTACTACATTTTTTCTACAATACACTACAGTTTACTATGATGAATATATACATTTATATAATATAGTTATATTTAACTAACATCTATGATGTACTGAATGTGCACTTACTCGTGGTTCTCCAGTGAACTCGAAACTGAACACTCACGTGACTTTCTTGTGCACGGCGCCGCTGATGCAGCCACAGTCCTAAACAAAAAAGAAAATTGAAAGTTGAAGAATGGACGCGCATACAATCATTCACAAACAACAGCTGGTGAACAATTTGACCACAAAACACATGTATATATATAAATAAATAAATATAAACTTCAGACAGATCGTAATCAGATTTTATTGCGGGCTTGTAAGTAGCGTGCATATTTCATATTTTAACCAATTTTACTCTTGCTGGTATTTAGTATTTTCCAAATGTACATATAAAATATAGAGCAGTGATGGTGAGAATAAAAGACTTACTCGTCAGGAATTACATCCTCCGTTGAATCCAGATGTTGTTCTAAATAAAGCCGTTCCTCGTCTGAGTCTTGCTCTTCCTCTGATGAGAAAGTAAATTCTTCATCGCTGTCCAGAACCATCTGAAGCGCTTCTTCACCAGTGTAGCGTGACAGCATTCAAACGCAGAAAAAGTAAGTAAGTCTATGATGCAGCTTGTAGTTTTATGCCCTGGGGGTGTGTACGTGATTACCTGCCTCACCTCAGGTCATTTCCATATGAACAGCGTGCGCGCAGGGAGGCGGGAGCACATTAGCTGTAATGAGCCGATACAGGAGAATCTGTACCACTCCTTACTTTCATACGGATTACATAAAAACAGATCATTTGTTTTGTGACTTACATCATTTAAAAGTAGACCCTTTAAGCTTTCTATAGATATATTTCTCATGTCTGTGTGTGCAGTATTCGCGGAGTTTCAGTTCATTTTAGTGACGTGTTTCAAAAAGATTTTCGCGGGGGCTGAGACGGCTGAAAGCGCACCCGGTTTATTTTATTTATTTTATTAATGCACAAAGTTTTATTTTTAACATGTGTGCATACAAAAAAAAAGTAGACACTTTACAGATTCGATTAATATATAGATATTGTCTGTACGATCAAAACTGAAAGTGTCATTTAAGTTCTTATTGGCGTGATCAGGGGAAAACACCTCAAAACGCATATATGCGTTCGCGGACCTCAGAGGGTTAATACCCCTATCTCACACGCGGGGCCGTAAGTGCGGTTCATTATGATTCGGCGCGAGTTTTGGTGTTGTTATTACGTTTCCATTTTACCACGGAAAAAAATAAACATGTTTAACATGTGGAAGCTCGCGGACCTTGTAGATCTTCGCGGACCGTCGGGCGGTCACTCGAGGTGGATCACGGTGCCTAATACCCCTCTCTCACCTGTGTAGCCTGACTCATCTCCGTGAGCTGCCGCGATTGCCCACGATGTTCCTTTAACGTTCCGCGAAGTTCTGCAAAGTCTGCAAGCTTCCGCGAGGACCAGCAAAAAATTAAATGTTGAATTTTTCACGCGGAAAGATGGAAACGTAATCACAGCGCAAAAACTCGGGGTGAATCATGATCAAGCCTACGGCCACAGCGCGAGCCCGCGCAGGTGAGATAGGGGTATAACACACCACAGCTCACAGCGAGTCAAACCGCATAAGTGAATACTGTAGGGGTATTAAACATTACAATCACCCAGAAAAATGAATGGATGCGGGGTTTGAAACTGCCAAGGTTATTTTCAAATTTAACTAAATCAAATTTCATAAAAAAATAAAACGTGCCAAAAGAAAAGCCCATAAAGTTATGGATAATGGCTAATGATCAATGAAACATATTTTAAACAAAAAGCAGCGAGCAGCTGGACATCGGGACGGGGAGTGTAAGTATGATGCGTTGGTCTGGCACGCGCAGGTCTGAGCAGCTCAAGAAGCTCCCTAATCTGTTGCCTTGGAAGGCAAAACTTTTATTTAAATATTTTTTAAAATAACGACCACGGGGAAAATATGAAAAGGGCTGAAGTTTTGTCTAAAGGAAAAATGTACATGACTCACACGGCTCCACGGACCGCGCCGTTTAATATTAATTGTGATTGGCAATTTTAATGCATTAGTCACATTATGAAATAGGCTAATTAAAAGTCACTCTATTAGTTCTGATATCAAATAAAATAAAAAACTTAAACAGGTCTACAGTATATTCCATCATTAATACGACTTTGATAACGTGCCATAATGTGTTTGCATACACCGCTGATTTATAAAGACTGCTGCTCAGTGGCGGCGACTAGCGTCTAGAGCTGAAACTACGCTAAGTATGAGTTAAGGTTGGTCCAAACCAACCTTACGAACGTGTGACTTAGCTAAGAGATACTTAGCGTAAGAACGTTTCGGGAAATGCGCCATTAAGTTAAGAGAGAGGTTAAGGTACAGATGTCGCCCTTAAAACCCTGCGTGTTTTCCCGCGGTATGCCGCAATTTAGCGCGCGGCGTGCCGCGACTTGCCGGAGGCAACATTCGGGAATTTAAACTAAATGTGTTGTGCTTCACTGAATATCCGCCAGATGGCGCATAGAAGGACTTTATCTAAAAGCCGGTGGTCCGGGAAAGTCAGTTTCCCTATGTTTCCCCGGTGGGGCGCAGATTCAAATCATGACGTCACTCGCTACCTAACGCTGAGAAGGCGAACGGGGATTTTAACAGTTTTTCTCTCGTTTTAAAGTGTTTTTATGAACTTTTTGAATTAAACAAATAACCTATGCATAATAATCGAGTGTCTTTTCGCTTTTTTTTTGTATATTTGAAGATAATTCATACGTTTTAAGCCGCTGCAAAAGGCTGGTTTGCTGGGCGAGTACTGACATCACGACTACTTTTATTACACCTACATTTGTTTATTTGTATATGTATGTTATTAATATTAATTTTTTAGAGATTGTGTGTGCGTGCACGGAGAGTTTGTGTTGATAAGTGTATGTGGATAAGTTGATAAGTGTATCAGAAAGCATTAAAATGTTCATTTGAATTAAAATGACACACACACGTCTGTATATACAGTATATCAATTACATATATATCAATTTCATTAGTTCGTTCATTCTATTTGAAGCTTCGGATGTTTTTTTTTTTTTTGGTTTGGTTAGATTAGTTCTGAACTCGCTTCCGTGAAACTATCGCTAAAACAATGTACTGAGCCCTCCTGAGGATATAAAGCTTTATTATTGTGTTTGAATAAATATTCAGATCTACCACAGCAGTTAATAAACTATGGTGTGTCATAACCGAAGCAAACACCACGATTATGCCTCGTTTTGTTCGACGGGAACGTGGTTCACTTGGTCGCGGTGTATTATAAATCTGTGGAATGTTTCACTGTTTATGCTCACATAAGAGGAATAAAAGCGAGTGAAATGTGGAAATGATGTGTGGCAACTCAATGAGGACTAAACCAAAGATTTCGGTAACTCCACTGAGTGTAACATCTGCATAGTGACACTGAACATCTTCACTTTTCCGTTTACCTCTGAAAAAAAAGCTGTATTTTGTTTGTTTATATTTAGAGTTTTTATAACAGTAGAACAAGTACCCGCGCGCACGCACACACATAGACACACACACACACACACAGACACACACACTCCCCTGAGCCCTCGGGAAACATCCAATCACCGTCGGTATACAAATGAGTCAAGACGTAGCCTAACGTGGTGTCGTGTCGGATTTCAGTGGTCATGGAGCGGAAAGACTTTGAAGAAGCTGCAGTGACAGTAAACAGCTGAACAACTTCACTTTTCCGTTTACCTCTGAGGAAAAAAAGCTGTATTTTGTTTGTTTATATTTAGAATTTTTATAGTAGTATAAGAGAAAGTTACAGTTTGGTCTGTACTGTTGAGTACACCCTTGTAGAGAATAAATAAATGAATAACACCTTCATATCCCCTCTCAAGAGTGTCATAGTCCATTGTTAGTTTTAATGATCTGGCTGAAACTAATTATCACTACATAAGTACCCTAACACCATTGATCATGAGTCTCAGCTGAACCTAATTCTATACTTGTAACAGATAATGTAGATGCAGATTCCAAATGTGTATTTATATAATAGATAGATAGATAGATAGATAGATGTGTGTGTGTGTGTGTGTGTAGGCTCTACGCAGGGGCAAGAGAGGGCAGCGCACCCTTAAATGTCTGCACATGTTAATATATTCCTAAAATGTATATATTACAAGTTGATAAACTGATCTGCGGTAGCGGAAAAATCCGCTGAAAATAGGACAGGCTGCAGCGCACGCGCACACACACACATACACACGCGCGCGCGCACACACACACACACACACACACAGACACACCTCCCTTGAGCCCTGCGTCTGTCGGATTTCAGCGGTCACGGAAAGACTTTGAAGCAGTTTATATATGAATCTAAGCTTGAACTTATCAGCATTGTAAATATATAATACTTTTCAAATAAAATCGCTATTACTTTGATCCTGAAGTTTAGTTTAGCACACACAAAAAACAGAAAAGTCATTTCTGGTAAATCAACGGAATGTGTAGTTTATTTACAGTAATTCATTAAAAAATGAATATACATTGTACAGTACACGGTAAACACGGGAAAGATTACAAAATGAAAAAACAAACAGTGTCTACTTTATAAACAGCTTAGTATGTGCGTCGAGATGCTGAAATCCCTTGCATGTTTTTGCTTCCAAGTGGAGAGATATTTGACCGATAGCCTAGAACAAAAGATCTATAGGTGTGATCACAACCCCCTCCGACCGACCGTGCCATCAATCACTGACCACCTCAGAAGTTCCCTCCAATGTATGGCTGCAATACTTGTTTTGCAAGTATTTTTAACACCATTCAAAGGCTTCAAAGGGGCAGTTATCGGCTATGACAGGTAGAAGGAGAACTTAATAGTTCTCAAAAATAGTGTAAATGTCTGCAACAATCACTAACCATTAAAATGTTTTTTTTTTTTGTAATTAAACCCGAAAATATTAATTATATTTCCATATATACACACACACACACACACACACACACACAAGGGCGTAGGTTTGCTACCTATGACTCCAACTAATACCCCATCCCCCAATCCCCTTTTCCACCCACCAACCCCCAACCCCCTGCCCCATCGACCTACCAACCTCCCACCCCAACTATGTCCACTGAATACATGTTTTTCTTAATATGGTGCGAAACCACTTTACATTAATACTAGCAATGCTTCGATTTATATTAATCCACTCGAAATGCAATTCATTAAGTTAAATTAAGGAATAGTGTAAAGTTAAAGGAATGTTTCATAACTGACAAAAAGATAGTCTTTAATAAAATAAAAACTATTCTTTATTGAGCCCTAGTGCAAATGAAACATCTCAATCATCTGTATATATATAAAAGTAGATTACATCTAAACATGAACTACTAGGTAGAGTACCACACAACAGCTCAATGCCTATTGCTCCTATATGAAGGAGACAAAAACATGCCTTCGCCTCTCGTTAACAAAAATAAACTGCTGGCATATTTGTTTGACATCAATATTGTCCAGGCTGTTCTTTTTTTCTCCTGATAAACACTAAAGATGATATTTTGTAGAATGCTGAAAACCTGTAATCATTGATTTACATAGTATTTGTTTTTCCTGCTACGGAAGTCAATGTTTTCAGCTTTTTTCCCCAATATCTTATTTTGTATTCAACAAAATAAAGAAAATCATTAAAGTTTGGAACCACTTAAGGAGTAAATAGTGAGTAAAGTTTTTTTGGGGGTGAACAATGGCTTTGACCCTAACTCTTCCCCTCTGACTGCACTAGGACCGGACAGCATTGCCACCTGATGAAATAGCGTGACAAAAAAGTGAAATGTCAGTTCAAAACTTTTGCCAAAAACACTAATGAATCACTTACATCCTCAGCCTATCACTCCTCATAATGCTAAATATTAGTATAATCAACATGTATAATACACGCACACATATTATATGTTATATACTGTATAATCAACATTCAGATTGACCTCCTGTGAACTCGCCTCTTCACCTGAACTACAACATGGCTGATCTGCTTCTGTCCCCTAATTGAAAAACATTGAGGGATTCCTTATGAGCATGGACAGAGAATGCCTCAGCCTATTATTGGTAACAATGTTAAATCTCAGGACAACTACAGTGGCTTGCAAAAGTATTCGCCCCCCGTGAACTTTTCCACATTTTGTCACATTACAGCCAGAAACATGAATCAATTTTATTGGAATTCCACGTGAAAGACCAATACAAAGTGGTGTACACGCGAGAAGTGGAACGAAAATCATACATGATTTCAAAAATTTTTTTTTTACAAATAAATAACTGAAAAGTGGGGTGTGTGTAATTATTCAGCCCCCTTTGGTCTGAGTGCAGTCAGTTGGCCATAGACATTGCCTGATGAGTGCTAATGACTAGAGAGCACCTGTGTGTAATCTACACTCTCTCCATCGCTGTCTGATATACAGCACAGGTGTTTAGGTTCTGTTACCTAACAAAACAGGATAAACACATGCCATTTAAACAGCAATCATTTTATTTCACTTTTTCTGAGTCTTAGTGTGCAAACCTCGAATCAAATCATTAATGTTCGCCAAGTAAGTGAATGCATTTTAAAAACTATTTTTCTGAAGTGGATTGTCTATTGGTGTCAACAAAATTCTAGCCATATGGCAATATTAGTATATTAGTTTATCAATTTCTTTCACAATACTGATTTCTGACAAACAGTCACTAGATTAGGAGACTGACAGGGATCATATTTATACTTTTACATTTAGCTGTTTAATCTGCTGTTAGTTTTACGTCCGTATTCACAGACTATATCCTGGCCTGCTGTACTGAATGTGAGTCCACTGCATTTGGCGCTGCTTGTGTCTGAACGCAGCCAATCGTCTATCACATGATGGCAGGGAAAGGCACAGCCAATCAAAATGTTCATATGTGTTTTGGGGGCGGGAGGACTCAAGGAGAGAACGTGATTTATCCCTTTCTGCGTGTCTAGGTTAATGTTGACAGAACGATTTAAAAAAAAGTGGATTAAATTATTGGTGGGGACATTTCAATGGTCGGAGGATATTGGTGGGGACACATCCCCTCCGTCCACCCTAAATCTACGCCCCTGTATATATATCATTTAAAACTATTTATTCATTTGTCTTTTATTTACTTACTTACTAGCGAATGCTTTTTTAGGGCTCTAAAAACTACGGCAGTATGAATGACAATGGAATAGGACGTGTGAGTTGCACCGGTCACACACACACACACAATAAATATATATATATATATATATATATATATATATATATATATATATAATTAAATTCTTAAAACATCGTGTTCACCCATGCACTGAAAAAAAGAACTTGTAAGATTTACTTGATAAAATCCTCATAACAATTTGGACACAGATTTTAAGTAAATTTTATTGCTCCAATATTAAGGCTGAATCCCAACCCTTCCCCCTACCCTTCCATTTGACGCGTTCACGTGCAGGGGTAGTGGTGTCTCATTTCTCTTTTGGTTGGAGGTGTAGGGGGAGGGGGGAAGGGCCAGATAGCCCTCCAAACGAAGATTTTTCAGGACCTCACTTCAAACGAAGGGCTAAGCGAAGTTTTCAACATGGCTGCTCACTCGAGCAAACAGACCTATAAATGTTAAGTCATTTTTGCCATTAATAAAGATTTTTATGACAAGTTTTCATTATATGTATATTACCTTTAGTCTTGTGTTTGTGTTTATGGTGATGTTCTGTAAAGAAACGTTTGCAAAAAAACTCGCTAAAGTTTGCTAGCGGATAGCACAGATTGCACAATATTACAAATATATATTTTTATGTCACATACACTTTACTGCATGCTACAAACAAATATGAAAGTTCAGTAGCACGGCATTTTGCCGAGCATTTGATAACGCATTGTTTGTTTTGCTTACGGCCATACACTATTGTTTTGCTTACACTATTCTTACTTATTGCAACGTGACCACAGTTTTGTAATTTATATTCTGTATATGGACGGCTGAGGAAACCCGAAGACTCATCCGTGTTCGTGGTGAAAATGAGCAACTTTTTTAAAAATCGAAATACGGCGCAAAAAACCTTCGGGAGTGAGTAATCTCTCTTATTGGAATGTGTGATAAACATCGGCGCATGTCCTCTGACGTAACATTAGGAACCAGCGACAACGTATGATGACGTATAACAGTGTTGTCCCATTTCTTAGGGGAAATATTTATACCCTTCCCCTTTCCACTTCGTTTCAAGGGACAAGGGGAAGAAAATAGAATTGTGATTCAGCCTAAGTAAAACTCACCCGTAATTGTCAGGTAAAATTTACTTAATTAAATTAACAATAAAAGAAATCAAGTAAAAGTTACATAATTATATTTAATGCACAAATTTGATTTATTTAAAATAATCAAGTAAAGTTGCAGGAACCTTAATTTTATGAAATTACTATCATTTTGTTTTGTGAGATTTTCCCTTAACTTGGTTTTATCAATTTATATTACTCCCTATAATAATGTAAACATTGCTAATTTATGTTTTGGAAAGAAACTTAAGTAATTATTTCATCTATATCTTTCATAAATCACACAACTAAAATATAATTAAACAGTTTATTCACCAACATTACCAAATATTTGTGACATTCACAGTCTAGATCCAAGTTGTCTTTTTAATAAAAGTGCATTCAGCTAAATTTTGCATCCATAGAAAAAAACTGCACAGCACCAGGGCCTGAAATACTTGTTTTAAACAAAATTGTGTAAAATAATAAATAAATAAAATACAGCATTCATTTAGAAATAAAATACAGCAGAAAATACATTAAACAAACTGTAGAATAAACGTTAAAACGTAATAGTCCTCGGAAGCAGTGAAGTTGCAACATTCAAATCAGCACTCTGGACTAGTGCACTTAAAAGTATGCCATTGAAACCATAACGCATTAAAACATTAAGCTGAACATGGAAACACAACATGTAAAGACTTGTAGTCAAGCCAAATCAAATGTTTTAAGATAACTTCATCTTTAAAGCTTGCACTTTTGGTGATAGCTTAATCCCATCAAGTTCTAGAAGAACTTTCTGAAAATAGCTCAAATGTGTAGCACAGTGCTCGGAGCTATTGCCACATTCTTGCAAAATTTCCTCTCCTTCAAGGATTATGGATACACCAACTGGTCCTTCCCCTTCAACAGCACAGACGACAAGGATTTTAAGAAGGTGCATACTGGCATCACTTCGTCTGTCCCCCTGCATAAAATGTACAAGAAAATAAATAATTTATTTTGAGAAACAAAAAAAAAATCTGAATTGCTTCAACCTGTGCTGACTTCATTTCACATAGAAAAAAAAAATAATACAAATAATTGATAATAAAAAATGACCATCACTTCATATACTTCAGATTGTTAAACTTGGGTTAAATTGCTTTAGCAATAATCTTGCATCACTGAAACATTGTAAAACATGGCATGAGATGGCTACACTCCATAGATTACTCTGCACCTTTACAGTGTCAGGAAATCCTATGATGAAGTCACAGGATGACTCGACTTATTTTTATTGTCTGCAATGCGATTTAGACAAATTAGAACTGCGGTCAAGCCAGCCGCGATTGATTTTAGTGTGCGCACATATTACAGTGATTACGGTAGTTTCAGGACCGACACAGAGACAACGCGCTTTCAGAGCGCTTTTCATTTAGACGCCCAGGACTGAGAGATAATACAACATGCTCGTCAATTTTTACTTGCTTATTTATTTGCATTTCTGCTTTAATATCCGTGTTATTTATTGGTGACTTTGACGGTTGTCTGTTACAATATTTTTCTTAAATATTCACCATTCAAATAATTGTTTTATGTAGATAAGTTACAGCAGAATTCGTAGAAAACAGACAAAATAATGTATTTAGTCTTTCTAAATACCAGAATTGATTTTTATTTTGTTTTACTGTTCAAAAGTAGCAGTTATTCTTCAATGAATGTTTTCTATAATGAGGATTAACGTCTGCTTTGGAAGAGAGGTCAAATAAACAAATGTTCACAATGGGGAAAAAAAGTTAAATAAAATGCCTTTATTTCACTTCAGAGACCTATGAAAAAATAAATTCTAGTAAGTATAAAACGCCATGGTCAGTTTTTATCCCATATAATGTACACACATTATATGATAAAAAAAAAAAGTAGAAAAAAACAATGATCAGTTCTTATTCAGGACGTCCCATACTATATACACACCAAATATGAAACAATTTTACTGCAGCATTTTTGAGATATTGGACATTATTACACTTTAAAGGGGTATAAAGACCCCATTTCTAATAAGTAGAAAAAAACAATGATCAGTTTCTTATTCAGGACGTCCCATACTATATACACACCACATATGAAACTATTTTACTGCAGCATTTTTGAGATATTGGACATTATTACACTTTAAAGGGGTATAAAGACCCCATTTCTAATAAGTAGAAAAAAACAATGATCAGTTCTTATTCAGGACGCCCCATACTATATACACACCACATATGAAACTATTTTACTGCAGCATTTTTGAGATATTGGACATTATTACACTTTAAAGGGGTATAAAGACCCCATTTCTAATAAGTAGAAAAAAACAATGATCAGCTCTTATTCAGGACGTCCCATACTATATACACACCACATATGAAACTATTTTACTGCAGCATTTTTCAGATATGGGGCATTCTCTCTGTGTTGTTCATGAAACTACCGTAATCACTGTAATATGCGCGCGCACTAAAATCAATCGCGGCTGGCTTGACCGTGTTTTTCTGAACCGCGGCTGGCTTTACCGCAGTAAATTAGAGCTGCTGTCAATACTGTATGAACATATGTACAGGTTCTTTACTCATAACTCATTAATAAAGTTCGGCTTCAGAAAAAAAAACGTTTATTGCTAGTGCTCTTTTACCATTTAATGCTTTAACACACACGACTCAGTTTGTTCAGAAATGGCATCTAACTGGCGAGCCTTTGTCTGAACACGCCGTTTTCACTCGGGGTGGGGGTAAGAAACACACATCTCGGTGTATTAATCCGCGCGCTCGGTTCGTTATTATTTTATTTATTTATTTATTTACCACAGGACCCATGGGGGCTCCGTAGGTTCAGGTTTTTACACGAAAACGGTGTTTTGTGAATCTCCACACTATTAAAAACTGAAATTGCTAATTGTACGTCCTGAGATTAAGATGAACATTAATTGGGAGTCATGAAAGCGAGAATCACATCCAAAAAAGAAAGCTAAACTTACCTCGAACACGACAAACTCCAGCTGCAGCCACGCCGTGTTGTAACCTCCGTGATGATTCCCAACCGACTGATACACAGCGCGGGCACAGCGACTCCAAACACGCATGCGCAGTTTAATTTGCACACATTTTCGGCTTCAGTAGACACACAATACTTCAGACTGAAACACGACTGCCCCCTACAGGTAATGAAAGGCATGTTCACAGCTTCCCGCACGCAGCCGCGCAAAGCCGCGGCAAGTCACGGGATCCCTTTTCTCGAAACGCGGGTTTTTAATGGCGACATCTGTACAACTTAAGAACTACTTAGAGATAAGAAGCTTTTGAGAAACCGGGCCCAGATGAGTGGACATTTCTAATTGTTCTTTTTTTGACAAAGGGCAGCATTAATGCAAAAAAATTATTTAAAAAAAAACTATAAAGAACACACTTGAGAAACCACTGTCAGTCTCCCGCTTTTTTACATTATCTTATCCCATCTTTGTCTTTTCATCTCATTAAATTTAAAATCCTGAAAAATCCTTCCTTCTCCATGATTCCAAATATCCTTGTACAAAGAAAATACCATTGCAGGTCAGTAATCTACTTCCCTGCCATTCTATGGTAACCCGTGTGTATGAGTTGGCTGTTTGGGTTGAGAAGGAAAGATTTAAGTGAAGATTCAGTTTGGAAAAACAATTCGTGGTCCCGGCGCAGGAAGACTTTTGGTTAGACAGCTCTTTCAGGTCCTGAAAAACCTGGATTTTACCTGTTAAAAAGAACAAATATTTTGTTTAATTAAGCATCACAGACAAGCATAGTTTTTATAAAATAAGTTGATAAAGTTTATGAAGTTTAAATATCAGCACTGGTACTTTTCAAATCAAATCAAATTCAAAATCAAATTCAAATTTTATTCGTCACATACACAGTCATACACAGTACGATATGCAGTGAAATGCTTACACGACCGCCAGTGACCTTAAAAAGAGAATTAAATCTTACAGTAAGGAATAAATATGAATAAAGAAATACAATAGGAAAATTGTAACTTAACTAGAATAAAAATAGAAATAAAAATAAAAGTATACTGTACATAAAATAGAAATAAAAATCGAGATATACTGTACAATAGAGATTTTCTTTTTAAATTGAAATTTGGTGGAGGATGTATGGTGTGCAAGTAATTTGCATAGAAACATGTGTTAAGGTGCCTTATTAAAGTGACTTTGTGCAAGGGTCCAGAATGTAAACATAAGGGTCCAGAATGTAAACAATATTTTTCAATACATGTGTCCATATTTATGTCTTTACTCTTGGTACAGTTTTTATTTGAGCTGTTTTTGTCCTGCACTGTCCACTTTTCTGCAATAACAATGCAGATTTTCCACTGGTGGGACTAATAAAAAATTCATCAAGAAAATCCGTTTTTTTCCTCCCTTCTGGCTGTGGAAGTATCAGGGACATGTGTACATGGGGGAAAGGTAACACAATGCACAGAATGTTTTTTAAAACACTGTCTTTTATATTCAAGTATGGGAAACATATTTTCCTGATCATCAGGAAAATCGGTTTCCCCTCTTCCTACTGGCTGTGGAAGTATCAGGGATATCTGAAATTGCCTCAGAGACATGTGCGCAAAGGTAATACAGTGAGATGATGTTTTTTTTTTTTTTAACACTGTATTTTTAACAAGAGACTCCTGGAAATCAATTCACCCAGTTAACATTTGGTGCTGAGATAGATAGATAGATAGATAGATAGATAGATAGATAGATAGATAGATAGATAGATAGATAGATAGATAGATAGATGAATAACTATGTGTGTGGTGTCCTATAATTGCTGTACTTGTGTGTTTGATATTTAACCAGATGGTTTAATAGAACTGGATGTTTGAGTGGGTAAAAAAAGAGTATCGTGGTTATCATGAGTAGGCACTCTACCCTTGAGTTACATAAGGTACAAAGTATAACCTTAAATATATTTAGAATGAATCAGTATCACATCTATCATCACACAGCTAACGTATGTGAAATAAAAGTAGACCCGATGTCAGTACTTGCACCAGTCTTTTACAGCGGTTTAAAACGTATGAATTATCTTCAAATATACAAAAAAAGCGAAAAGACACTCGATTATTTTGCATAGGTTATCTGTTTAATTCACAAGGTCCGTAAAAACACTTTAAAACGAGAGAAAAATTGTTAAAATCCTCGCTCGCCTTCTCAGCGTTAGGTAGCGAGTGACCAGGGGAAACATACAGTAGGGACACTGAATTTCCAAGAACATCGGCCGTTTCATCGTCTTCATGTGTTGTTGTACTCTCCCTGCCGCTGGTTTTAACAAAAAATTTACTCAGCTTAGTACATTTGGCCGCGTCAGTTTCTAGAGCTTTCTTTTCTTTCTTTCTTTCTTTTTTTAATTCTGGCCTTTTCAGCGCCACCTTTGCGGTTTTTATTATCCATTTTTCATCTCTCGCGTATCTCTTAACAACTGATTGAGCTGTCGGGGAGTCGAATGAATAATTACGTCATCATTAACCTGCAGGCTGCATTCTGCTCATAGGGCTGCGAGAACATCAGTAAAAAGGGTGGAGCTGCGATAAAATAATAAATAAAAAGAGTGAGACTACTATGGTAAAAATAAATAAATAATAATAAAATGAATAAAAAGTGCGACTGCTGTGAGTGCAGGTAACTGGGGACACCGGCCCTCGTGGCCAAAAAATGGACAAGCCCACCGGGAAATCTCCCGGTCCTCCCGATTAGCCAATCCGGTCCTGGCAGCTCCTGCCTCTGTCCGCTCGCGCTGGCTCTTCTTTGAAGTCCCTGGGTGGGGCGCATTCCATTTGCCCCGCTTGCATGCCGCACTTCCGCGTTGTTGCGCGCGCGTCATCTGAAGGGGAGGCCGCCTAACTAGTGAGTGAGGAGCGATATTGACAGGCTGAAAAAACTATTGTTCTCAAAAATTTAACAGATGAGGACTCAAATTAATGTGCAAGATCGCTATAATAAAACTATATAAGACTACATAGCCTTTATAAGACTCAACTGCACATTGCATATTTGCAAATATAATATAAATCTAATATATTATTTAATTGCGATTCCCTGGTGGGAATCGAACCCGGGTCTACCGCATGGTAGGCGACTCACCTATCCACTGAGCTACCAGGATTAATAGGAACTGAGCGCGCTGTCGCATTGTATATACTGTACAACACGCGTTTATCAACCTTTTGATAAAAATGCTGCCAAAAGACGAACAGCATCATTTCGGTCATAAATTCACAATCACATCACATTCCAGGTATTATTTCCAGTAGTGGTTAAATAATGGATCAAATAATTATTCAATGCTGGACACAAACAGCAAATATGATGATTATTATAAAAAGCCCGAAGAACGTTGTATTCATAAAATAATATTTACTTAATATGATAATATATATATATATTGTTCATTCATGTCCAGTGGCGGTTGTACACTGAATTGCTCCCCGGGCGAGACTGGAGATAAAGTCCTTCCATGCGCCATCTGGCGGATATTCAGTGAAGCACAACACATTTATTAAATTTATTAAATGTTGCTTGCGGCAAGTTGCAGGAAGCCGCGTGCTAAATTGCGGCATCTCGCGGGAAAACACGCGCATTCTTAACCGCCACATCTGTACATACAATAGCTTGCTATGACAATAATTAAATTTACTTAATGGAAAACGTTGCTATTACAGTATGGTGTAGGGTGTGTCTGCCAAAAAACATGCCATTCCTTTATTTCAGGAAAGGCGACTTAATCATTGTTTTCGGTTTAGGGAGTCAGGGAAGATACCTGTATACTGTATTTGTCTGTGTTGTATTTTTTGCAGGTGAGTTTTTAAATACAGATATCGTATGTTTATTATCTTGGCCTGGTTACACCCTGAAGTTGTCCCAGGTATTATTTGCTCACATTGGTTTGTGTGCCTTTTGATCACTTGTATAGCAATACAATCTCACTTGTTGTCAAGCTTTTGTGTCATTATAACACCACTCTGGTTCACTTTTAATGATAACATTTAACACAATAGTGCCCCAATCTATTTTCACATGGTACAACCCAACCCTAGATAGCCTTTTTTGGGGTTGACCACACTGCTTCTATTACTTCCAGACTTCTAAGACAGCTAGTGCAGTCATCAAAACCATCGAACAAAGTGAAACTTGCTCAGTACCAATAAAGGAATACCAAGAGCAACCTCATCTGCAGAGGACAAGTATATTAGAATGACCAGATTCAAAACTGCAGATATATAGCACCTCAGATTATCCATCCATCTGGGAACCTCTGTAGTCAAACTAGGTACCATGGAGGACAATGGTGACCATTGGAAGCCAGTGGTAACCACTATATTTTTTTAAATAAAAAAATATATATGTATATTATGAATATATATATTTTTGCACGTGAGTTGTTTTTTGTGAATATATATATTTTTTTGTGCACATGAATTGAGATTCACACGTGAATTGGGATACGTATGTGTGCATTGTGTCTTTTGTGTGAATTATTAATGAGACTGATTTGCTTACATATATGTACTGTATAATATAATTGTGTGATTTTTTTAATGCAGAATATTTATTTCAGAATAAAATATTTATCTATTACAATCAATAATAAAAAGCTATTTTGTAATGGAGTTTAGTCATTAACAACCTCCATATCTACATACCTTCATTGAACACATGGTAGATTAAAACAGAAACTTTCTTGGGTACTTTATATTTGCAGTTCTAAATCAGAAAGTTCAAATTATTTGCACATTGCAGTGTGTGCCATAGGAGTGACATATGACAAATATGCAAATATACTTGCGGTGGTAGCCAGCAAATCGGGCCGGTATTACCTGCAGCACATTGGTCTACTATACACAACTAACACACACACACACGCAAGTATATGTGTCATATGGCACTCCTATGGCACACTGCAATATGCAAATTATTTCAACTTTCTGCCTTTATATATATGTATATATCCAACCTAATAACCCTCCTCTCCATCTACCCATATGTGAAGAGTAAGATGAAGTATATAAAAAAGCAGACAGACACAAAATTATTCCCCGGGACCGTGGTGGCACAGGTATGACAAATACTCTTTATTGTAATGGCACTGTTTGCTAGAGTATCTAACCCCAGAGCATTATAGCCATTCTTTTAATTATGTTATAGTCAGGATTGTGCAGAGTAACTTTTTCAGCACAACCTAGGCAACATAATGAACTGAATTGTATTTCAGTTTAACCAACTATACATACATGAAGGATAAAAAGGGGTGGGGGGGGGTGTCAAGTAAAGTGACACATTTAATGAAAACCCACTCAGTGAGCAAACATATAAGTAACTGAAAAATACAATATCACGTGGGTGGTCATAACATTCTGGCTGATCTGTGTATTTAGGTATCATATTTAGAGTTGCATGTCCTAAACTAAATGTACTCACTAAATGTCCAAACTTTTTCATGTGCTTATATAAAAAGTGGTACATCTTAAGGTCTGGGGGGTGTTCTTCGTACGTCGCTAACTCAGTTAGCTGGATTTGATTGTTGTGGATTTGTCCTGATCTTGGATTGTTTCATTCTTCGATGCGCTTCTCGCACTTGTTGTTATAGCAACATGTCCGTAAGCTTGAACCTGCTCGGTAGCCGGTTTATTTCATATAAACAGGATTAAGGCTGCGCTACTGCCGGGTTATGATTGGTTGAAATGGTGAGGTCACATCTGATTGGTTAAAGAGCGCTGACGTGGACTGACTCACGTGGGGAAAGAAAAGTATCTTGCATGCATATATATATATAAAATATTTGATAGAAATATATATATATATATATATATATATATATATATATATATATAATTGCTAACAAATATTATATTAGAACATAAATTCATAGGTTTTTTATTATTATAATAAACTCTAGCCACGAGACAGCCCTCAAGACCATTAATTCAAATTCTTGTATAAAGTTTATTTTGTAACACATTTATTTTTCAGGGGTTCATCATGAATATGCAAATAAATATTTATATATATAATACAAATATTTTTTTTATAATGAAAAATTGGACAAAACTAATTTTATTATAAAATAAACAATATAAAAGTATACATGTTTTTGAAAAATATATTAATATTTCTATTTTTCCATATGCAACATATTTATTTTCATATTTCTTATTTTATATATTTGTAAAACATATGCACATATGTTCTAATATACAGTAATATTTGATAGCGATTATGTGTGTGTGTGTGTGGTGGTGGGGGGATCCATGGCAGGGAAGCATTTCAGCGCACAACAGGTGTTACAAAAAAAATTGAGCTTGTTATTTTGTCATTTCGTCAACCAATCAAAGGGCTTGTGATCAGTGTTTCTACTGTCGATGCATATCGCCTTTTAAACCAACGAACGAACGCGCAATAATCCTAGACAACTCAATCCGGCCATACTAATCATCAACAACAGGTGTGCTGGAAGAACCAACTTAGCCGGACCGTAATTAGCACGAAGATCTCATCTTAGATGTGTCAATTCATCCCGGATGTTTCAAGCGACGTACGAAGAACACCCCCCTGGAGATCCACTCTCAATATGGGCAGAGACCCAATGTTTAAACCTTTAAGTTGCTTCTGCTTTAACTTAGTTTTTATAAATTTTCTTCCAAAAATGTAAATATTTCCTCTGGAATTGAATTCAATTATTACATATATCATGATGACGTAATGTTTATCATAGTTATGTATTTAGAAACGCAATAATGTAATGTACATAAGATTATGTACCAGCAGTACAATATAGCTATGTAGATATGAAGGTTGGTAATAACATAATTGATATTATCACAGATCTGTTTTCAGTGATGTCTGAGACATTGCAGTTACTTTTGTATAATTTAAAGCATATATGGTTATTTTGGAGTACAATAAATTGTACAAATGAATACATACTCAGGATTATATTTGTAGTGCATACATAAAACTTAATAAACTGTTTTACACCTTAAATATATATTTAAAAAATTAGGTTTCTAGTGTAATTGAGGTGTGAATTATTCAATAGTGTTACTTTTTCTAAAGATTATAGTTAAACACATTGAAAACATTAGATAGAATGACATTGCTCAGAAAAATTATCACACGCACTAATTGCGCTTTTTTTTTCTCTTTAACAAAATTACATCATCAGTGATTATGCCAGCAACAGGAGACTTGTTAAATGGTAGGCTTACTTGACAACCATTTTATGTACAGTAACAGCATAACTTTTTGTTGTTCAGTAACTTAATTATTGTAACTTGTTTATGCAGTTGCCATGGGTCCTGGACATCTCTCCTGAGCCCACCACCATTTCTGTAAACCATTATAATGACTCATGTGGGAATTAATTGTTTAAAGAGATATGTTCTCAAAGGAAACATATATTTAACTATATCATGTCATGTAACATATTTAATTTGATAATGTTATGTTGGGAATGTAGTGCCAAACATTTTCCTAAATAATGATTGTGTACTTATGGTTTGAGTAGCTAGATGTGCCATAAGTTTAGAAAAAAAGAAATAAACAGCTTCTCTTGATTAATATAAATAATACCCTTCCCTATATTCTACAATCATACAGTTATAAAAAACTGTGGGCGCTGATTCGGACTCAGAAGGAATATTGGGAGAGCAGCAGCTTGATGTGCTTTACGGACACGTGCCTGCATATGGACTTCCCAGATCACAGCACAAACATACCCGGCTTTATACTTATTCAGGCGGACAGAGACGTGATGCTCAGTGTTAAGAAGAAAGGTGGTCGGATTGCTACGTATGTAAATGAAAGGTGTAATCTTGGACATGTTAATTCAAATCAATTCAATTCAATTTATTTGTATAGCGCTTTTAACAATTGACATTGTCTCAAAACAGCTTTACACAATTAAAATAATTATTTAAGTTTGTATGGAATGTGAATGTGTATGAATCAAAATGGTCAGTTAGTCCCTGGTGAGCAAGCCGCGGGCGACAGTGGCAAGGAAAAACCCCTGAGATGGTAATAGGAAGAAACCTTGAGAGGAACCAGACTCAACAGGGAACCCATCCTCATCTGGGTGAAACAAATAGCAGGAAATTATCTGCATTTATACAGTCTGTTAGGTGGTAGGCAGTTCAGCTATAATAGTTGATGTTAATTGATGTTAAAATGGAGTCCAGGTAGTTATTGGAGACTCAGATATACTTGTAGAAAGTTCCAGTCCTGAACTATCGAATTGTCAAGTCCTCAGAGAAACAGCTGCTAACACCAGTCGAGGCCAGAACCGTCTTCTAAGTAGAGAATCATCCCCAGACACCAGACGCATCCCAAAGAGACACACAGGGCATCCATGCGACGAGACCTCCAACCAGAAACAGGGCACCAGGATGGATCAGACAGGTCCGGAGGGCAGAGGGAGTCTGGATCACTGGCAGCTCAGGGATGACATGTGTAGCTCGACAGAGAGAGAGAGAGAATGAAAGGGGGAGAGAGGAAAGAGGGGGAGAAAGAGAAGAAGAGGAGAGATGGCAGTTAGGTATGGTCACAGTCATATAATGTATAATGTGAATGTATATTTACTGTTGAGTGCAAGCAGGACACAACCTGATCAGAGGCCAATAGCAGGTCATTTCCGGCATTAGAGCCCTCACAGCGGGGCGAGTGGGTGACGACTCGGCGGCATACTCGTTCAGCCAAAGGAGACTCTATACTGAGGCACGTGAAATTAGGTAGGCCTTTAGGGTCGCCAGCGGCAGTGATTAGGTGTATCCCGGGAGCCAGAGCACCGGACATAGCAGGTAATCTTAGGGCTCTAGGACAGCACAGGTTCTCTAAGATAGTAGTACATGCTGGCGCTAATGATATACGCCTTCATCAGTCAGAGGTTAGTAAGAGTAACTTTACACAGGTGTTTAAATTAGCAAAGACGATGTCCGATGAAGTAGTATGCTCTGGTCCCATCCCAATGAGACGTGGTGACATAGCTTACAGCAGGTTATGGTCGCTGAACCGCTGGATGTCCAGGTGGTGCTCCGAAAATAATGTGGGCTACATAGACAATTGGAAGACCTTTGAGGGCAAAACTGGCCTGTTAGGGCGGGACGGCGTCCATCCCACTCGAGAAGGTGCTGCTCTCATTTCCTGTAATATAGCACATAGTCTCAGTAGAGGTCTAGTTAATCTGTGACCCAGGCCAGGGAGCAGACAGACTGGCTAAACCAACCGTCTGCTAGCTGCATAGAGTCGTCACTCAGGGTTCACCATATTGAGACTGTGTCTGTTCCCCGATCTAAGCAAAAATGTAGAAAGACTCAAAGTCTGTTTCAATAATCTAATTAACATAAAGACCACAAACTCGGATCATACTGAATGCGCAGCCGGCACCTCTGATCTGAAGCTAGGACTGTTCCGCCTGGCCAGGGAACCCCTCAATAATACACAAGTCCGTGCTTAGTGAGACGCTCAAAGTTTATTGTGGAAGACAGGAGTATATATACGCACACACACAAAGAACCAAAGAAAAGGTGTAAAAAGTGTTTACATCTGGTCTGGAATGTTTAGAAAAGATAAGGTAAAGAAGAACATAAAATTGGGAGTAGTTCTGCATTTACGAGCGTTCAACAGTTTTACGACCTTTAACATAAACTACTATAGGATGTGTTTATTGAAAGTGCAGCTTGTGTCGAGGTAAGAGAAAGAAAAAACATTCTGTTCTCACGCACACAGAATATCATGAAACACACTAAAAATCATATATTCCCTACAATTCCCCCCTTTTATTCATAAGAAACATCATTGAATAAAACTTAGAGCTTTGAAGAAGTCGCCGGCGGATAATAGGTCATCGGACGTGGTGCAGGAACATAACCTGAAACATACTTATACAAAAGATTTGGCACACAGCAAAAAATACACAGAAATATGACAGGTTGAGTGCAATATCGTGTGTGTGAAAAATCTTGTTCGCAATGTCAAACTCATAAATAACTACTAGTGGTGAACTATTGCCTTTCTTGACGCTACAGTGCTCAGAGTGCGGGCACGCCCAATCTGCACTTGTCCCACCTTACGAGGCTCTAAGACACCACCAGGAATGGTAAACTAATAGCAAAAGTGAAGTCGTCCCGTGGCAACCCAAGACAATCCCTCTGTGTCACGTCACGGGTTGGTCATCACTGCAGCACGTCTTCAGTCTAGGAAACAAAAAAAATAATCACAGAGAAAGAAAGATAATAATATACAAACGTTTATTCATTCTTTGATCTCACGCCGACAGGACATCTCTTCAGCCTAGTAGCATGGATCAACTGTGGAAAAAGATCAGTTAGGACAGCAGTACGAGTAATTGCAATTATTTCTGCTGGTCCGTCATATTTACAATCTCCCAGTTTTCTGCGGGTCAACGATTTTACTAGAACAGTATCTCCCACATTAAAAGGATGTGTGGGTTTTGTTGAGGGTACTGGAGTCACATTAGCAATTTGTTCATAATGGTTGGTTAGAGTATCTATTAGAGCAGCAGAATATTCAGCAATATGTACATCAAGATCAGGTGTTCATATCGTCTGCTTACCTTTCCTCCATGGCACGGGAAAAGGTCTGCCAAATATAATTTCATGTGGTGACATGTAACAGATCAACCCAGATCAACAGCAGGTAACAAATCAACCCAGAGTTACTCCCCATAGTTTGTATTGCTTTAGTCAATTTTTCTTTCAGTGTCCTATTTGTTCTTTCTATGATACCTGATGACTGTGGGTGATAAGGAATGTGAAAATGCCAGGACAGTGAAAGATATTTACACAAATTCTTTGTTACCTGTGATGTAAAAGGTGTTCCTTTATCTGAGTCAATAGCATGAGGAACGCCATAACGAGGTATTATTTCTTTCGCTAAGACTTGGGTCACCACCTTTGCATTCTCTCAAGCCCACGGGAAAGCTTCCACCCACCTTGAAAACTTGTCTACCAAAACCAGAAGATATTTGAATGGGCCACATGCAGGCATATGTGTAAAACCAATTTTCCACTCTGCAAACGGAGCAGTAGGTAACGGAAGACTTTCGTGTTTACCTAAACCCTTTGTCAGATTATTCTGAGCACACACCAAGCATCTAGATATTAATAAATAAATTGTTCCAAGCATGTTAGCTATGCAAAAGAGTTTCTTCATATCTTCCTTAACCCCCTCCGTGCACGATGTGTAACACCGTGGAACTCGCGCACGAGGAACGGAAGACAATGAGACGGCAGGCACAAACGACCATCAGCACAATACCATAAACCGTCAGAAGCAACGTAGGCACCCTGAGCTTGCCAAAAAGAGGAATCATTCGGTGTGACTGAAGTTTGCAAAGACAATAAATCTACATCGGGAATCAAGCAACTAGCAAGAAAAGATGAATTGATCAAATCAGAACCAGAATCAGGAAAGAAAATCTGTTTTTGAGCTGCTTTTTTAGCAATACTATTTAGCTAGCGAATTTCCTCGCACTTCCATAGAGTCACCAGAAGAATGAGCCTTAGTTTTTACAATAGCGAGAGTACTAGGTAGATGGCATGCGTCTATTAAATCCTGAACAAGAGAAGAATGAGAATTAGGCTTACCCTCAGCAGAACGAAAACCCCTGGATTGCCAGATGCGGCCAAAGTCGTGAGCGATACCAAAAGCGTAACGAGAATCAGTGTATATAGTGACATCTTTTCCTTCAGAAAGAACACATGCACGAGTTAGAGCAAAAAGTTCAGCTGCCTGAGCAGATGAGAAAGGGAGAGAGTAAGCTTCAATCTGGCAGCGCACACACAGCATAACCACAGAGAAATTTCCCATCATATGGTTTTGAACAGGAACCATCTACAAACAGAGTGTCACCAATTGTTAATGGAGTAGAAAATAGATCAGGACGTATACTAGTGGAGTGAATAATCTCTGGTGTTGTCAGCTGTTTCTCTGAGGACTTGACAATTCGATAGTTCAGGACTGGAACTTTTTACAAGTCTATCTGAGTCTCCAATAACTACTGGACTCCATTTTAACATAATTTTAAATGCAGATAATTTCCTGCTATCTGTTTCACCCAGATGAGGATGGGTTCCCTGTTGAGTCTGGTTCCTCTCAAGGTTTCTTCCTATTACCATCTCAGGGAGTTTTTCCTTGCCACTGTCACCCTCGGGCTTGCTCACCAGGGACTATCTGAACATTTTGATTCATACACATTCACATTCCATACAAACTTAAATAATTCTTTTGATTGTGTAAAGCTGTTTTGAGACAATTGTTAAAAGCGCTATACAAATAAACTGAATTGAAAAAATAAATAAACTGAATTAAACAGCAGTCATGATCTATATCTACTAGCGTGTTGTCCTGTGCATTGATCAAGCGTGCCAGAGCATATCCGAGGGTGTCAAAAGAAGAGGTGGATTTTATCTCTAAGTTACTTGTAGAACACAGGATAATCTCATACCCAGACCGTTTCTGAGCCGTCATGTGTTGTTTTTGAAGGTTCTGCAGCACTTGTTTAACCTGATGTGGAGAATACAAAATTAAAGGATGAGAGAGAACAATCTTTTCAGCATCTTGTACCATCACAGCACAGGAGGCCACAGCCCTGAGACAGACTGGAAAATCTTGTGCCACAGCATCTAAAGTTTTAGATAAGAAAGCACATGGTCTCATCCCCCCCCCCTGCTCCTGTGCCAATACAGCAGAAGCGGTGCCCTCGTGCTCACACGCATATAGATCGAATGGTTTTTGATATTTAATTCAATTCAATTTTCAATTCAGTTTTATTTGTATAGCGCTTTTAACAATTGACATTGTCTCAAAACAGCTTTACACAATCAAAAGAATTATTTAAGTTTGTATGGAATGTGAATGTGTATGAATCAGTATGGTCAGATAGTCCCTGGTGAGCAAGCCGAGGGCGACAGTGGCAAGGAAAAACTCCCTGAGATGGTAATAGGAAGAAACCTTGAGAGGAACCAGACTCGACAGGGAACCCATCGTCATCTGGGTGAAACAGATAGCAGGAAATGATCTGCATTTATACAGTGTTAAGTGTTAGGTTCAGCTATAATAGTTGATGTTAATTGATGTTATAATAGTTGATGTAAAATGGAGTCCAGTAGTTATTCGAGACTATAGAATAAGTTTGTTTAGATTTTATGTGATTTTACTTATACTTTAATTACTCTTAAGAAATAGAAGGTATCCCAGTTGGAAATAATCAGGGGTATGCGTGCGAAGCTAGACATGTCTGGAAAATATGCTTGCACAAGGAATTTGATATATATGTTGAGTCCCCCAAGAACGGATAGGCCTAACAAGGTCCAGATGTTTGGAATGACATCATTGCCTATAGAATGTATTCCTTTGTCTAGGATGCCTATATAATGGGGGGAATGCTAGCGATCGGGGTGACTCTGGCAGCCTCGCCCGGCCGGTATTGCATGATAAATAAAGGCCGTTATCTTCTGAAACCAAAGCCTGAGTCTTCAATTAATTTCCACGACATCTTGGCGCTGCGAGCAAGGGTGGAGAAGGGGCAAAGGTGTGGCTGATCACCGTGGGCATCCTGGGCGAGCAGCACAAACAGGTGGCCACCTAAAAAAGGTAAGCAACTTTTGCTTATATACTTAGTTTGTGTTGTTTGCTGGGAAACCCCATGGTGGTAAGGACACTGATAAAGACCTCTCCAACTCAAGTAATTTAATTGGGCTTTGTTTTCAGAAAAGAATGCATGCATCAAACTTACTAACTGTTGTACTGATAGTAAATTGATAAAATAAGCATTGCATTGGTCTGGGTGTTGTCAAGTGGGCATTGATTGATGGCAACAGTAACAGACGGTATGAGGAAGCGCATTTGAGTGTCTATTTGTTTTGTTAAGTGGGCTTTGATAGATAACAGGACAGGAAAAAGGTAGATAATCTCGGTATTAATTTGTACTCATTGTCAAGTGGGCCTTGATTGGATGGCATGAGTAGTACAGCAAGTTAATAAAGAATTGCGCTTAATTAGTTATATTGCTTGTGTAAGGTTACCCAGCAATTAATAAAAAAAATACCCTTTGTATGAGGAACGTACTGTTGTATGTCATAAGCAATTTTTGTAGCCACTGTAAATGTTATATGGTATGAGGTTGGTGGTTTTTTAATTGATATCTCTTCGTATGTGGAATGTACAACTGTACATCATAAGAAATCACCCCTTATGTTTTATTGATATGAGTGACAGGGGTAATTAATATCTCTTCGTATGGGGAGCACGATTTGTGCCATTAAGTTGATTTAAGTTGAACGCAATTGCAATTGTTTGTGTCTGTGATTTTGTGTCTATCTGTTTCTGTCTGAATGTGTGAGAGCTCTGTGTTCGCCTAGTGTGTGTGTGTGTGAGAGAGAGAGAGAGAGAATTGGTTGAATGAGATAAGCTCTGTGTGCTGTGAGCAGACTGGACCTCCCGAGGGAATTGTGTGTGCAACCCTCAGAGGGGGGGCAGCTTGCTGCTAGACCAGAGACGTGTGTCTGAATGAGCCCTATTTAAGTAATAGCTAGCCTAATAATTAAATACATAAATAATAATCAATAAAGGGACACGTGTGAGTGGATGAAATGAGCCCTCATTAGCAAGGGGGACAAGTATGAAGAGAATAAGCCCAATTTTCTAGGAAAATTGGGATGAAGTCTGAATGCGGATGCCTATGAATAAAGAAATAAATAAATAGTGTCGAGTGGTGTATGTGGTTGGATTCTATAAATGGTATTAATCGGTAATTGATGAAAGTGTTCACTGTGTAATAAAAATACTGTGCTTTTTGGCAAATGTTAATTTGAAAATAGTGAAGTGGTGTAGATTAAGGAGTGACTATCATTGATGAGCCTTGGTAAGTGGAGGTGGATACTTCTGTGATTCTAAAAGAGTGTATATTGTTGTAAGTAAATTTAGCCATTAAGTAAGTACACAGGCATAAAATAAAAAAATAAATAAATAGATAAGAAAATATCTAAGTGGTGACATACTGTAGGCTACAGCATGATGGCAGCCTCTCCGGTGGAGACTTTAGTGCTAAAGCATCCGTTGTGTGCAGAACTCATAAATAAGATCTCAAATAAATGGCAAAAGAGAACTAAAGATATGATTACAAAATGGCCAAAGGAGGGGACATTTGATCTAGCACTGTGTTCTGAGATGGACACCTTGATAAAAAATTACAAAGCGGCAGCAAGAGAGAAAAAGCGTGTTCAGAGAGAGTTAAAAAGACAGCAGGAGAGGGAAGTCTTAGCTTTGTTTAAGCAAGAAGGGGAGGAATTGATAAGACAGAAAAAGCAAGTAAGACGAAAGTCTAAAAAGTCAGGAAACGAGGCCCATAGCGACATAGAAGCTGTGGTTACACCACCTCCGTATGTACAAACTGAGGGTCATTTTCCGATGCTTAAGGGCATGGTGGGAGTTTCTGGTGAGATGAAATTGGAAGGTCCTGTAGAATTAGAAGAAGATTATGAAGAGTCGGGTGTGAAGTTGAGAAAGAGGCAAGGTAGGAAAGAGGATAGAGAGGAAAGCACACCATTAGATTGTTACAAGGAAGTAAGGGCAGATCTACAGAGAGTGAAAAGGGTGTATGGGAAGGAAGATACGATAGAGGAACAGGAAAAGATGCAGGCGAGTGGAGGGAAGATAGACAGGAGTGTTAAAACACCAGTAAGAAGTCAGATAGGTACAACATTAAGGACTGGGCATAGACCATTGTGCAGTGAAAAAGATGAAGAGGAGGAGGAGGAGGATCTGTCATTTAACATGGGCAGTTGGAAACAGGGAAGGAACACTGGTAAACTTAGACACCTAGCTCCACAATTCCCGATTTTAATTAAAGGCGCTCGGGGACAATACATTCCATGGGCAACGCAAGATCTCGAGGGGCTTGTCAACCGCTTGCCAAGCATCCTGGAAGGTGCGAGTAAATGGATACGATGTTTAGAGGAAGAAACATCTGGCAAACTTTTGTCGGTGGGAGACATTAAAGCTTTATTGGCAAGGATTGTGGGGGTAGGAAAACTGGAAGAAGTCCACCATTCTTCTGACCTGAGTGAGGCCGTAGATACATATCATATGGATGGAACTGTTTTTGATGCTTATCGTCCGTCTGTGTGGCATGCCTTGCGTGCAGAGTATCCAACGAGGGTTGACCCAAAAGCATTAAAAGGTGAACAGTTAGAAGACACAGAGAATCCAACGCTGTACATTCAGAAGCAGTTAAAGAAATGGAAGCAAGAGACTGAAAGTGATCCTGAGGGAGATGCACTGTTGTCTACACTGTTCAGACAAACCATAGTAAATGCTATGCCTCAACCAGTGAAAAGTAAACTGGAAGATGTGGTCGGCTTAACTTCTAAATCACACAAAGAGTTCTGTGATCACGTCTCACATGCTGTTGAACAGTATAGGAAAAATGAGCAGAAGTTGAAAGCCCAAGCAAAAGAGTTGCAAAGGAAATTGACTCAATTACAGATTGAAGAACTAACAAAGAGGAACAAGAAAAAGGTCCAAGCTACACTAAGAACAGAGGAAGCAGAGGAATTGTCTGTGAGGGCCCTAAGTAATCCAACACCCACAGTCCAGCAGGCTGCATCCACTGCGATGATGTCACCAGCTGCAGTTTCTCCAAACTCAAACCAGATGCCTGCGCCTGTCGTTAATGTTTTCACACAAAGGCCAGTCCAGAGGGAGTGGAGAGCCAATCAGCAACCTAGAGGACAAAGAAACCCTCAGTCTAACTTCCCCCCAGGCGTGTGCTGGGGGCGTGGACAAGCTGGACACAGCCGGTCAAATTGCCTCTCACATCCATGGCGTCAGAACCCAAGGGGTGCGGCGGTGGGCGGGTGGCAGCAGCCTCCTCGAGATAGAGTTGAACCCATTAATCCGTGGGCCCCGAGTCAGGGGTGTTAGAGGTGCCCAGAGAATCCTACCGGGGAGAACCAATTGCCTATTTTGACAACTAGTGCAGAACAAGAACCCATGTTACATATTGAGGTTGACGGTAAAAGTACACCCATGTTAGTTGATACAGGAGCGGTTTATACATGCTTAAATTTAAGTCATGCCTCTCATCTCCCCATGTCTGGAAAATTTGCCAAGACAGTAGGATTCTCGGGTAAAAAGCAGTTGATCCCTATGACCGCTCCAGTCCGTCTACAAACAAACAATAAAAGTGTGACTATACCTGTATTAGTCTCAAGTCAGACACCGGTTAATTTATTAGGAAGAGATGCATTATGTAAATTAGGACTGCAAATATGGTGTTCTCCAGAAGGGGTGTACGTCGACTTGACAGGTATTAAAAATCAAATGGTAATGTCTGAGCCACATGCAAATGTGTATTGGATAGGACAGCTGGAAAAAGATGTCAGTCAAATAATTCATAAGTGGGGAAAATTCATTAAAGCACAGATTCCTGAAGCACAGCTACCCTGTTCGGCTTTTCACTGTACAATGATGTATGACAAATCTAAGGATACTGAATTAGAACGGAAATGGCAGGAAGAGACAAAAGGGAACAAGGTTGAATTAATTACACAACACATCATCATAGGTAGGCAAGGAGCAGCTATCAGTGTAGATGAGTGTGATTTTGTAAAGACGTGGTTTAATGTAACTGATTCTGTTCCTCATGTGACATTGTATGTTGGACAAAACGGCAGTTCAAAGGACTTAGGACCAATGATGAAGGAAGCTACTGAAGTCCAGTGGGAGTCAACCATTAACCCGTTGATTTTTCATTCGGCAGAGAAGAACTACATCAAGATCTTGTGTGGTAATAGTTTAATTGGTACTCGTCAGGAAGTTGTGGTTAGCAGCAAGTCACAGACACAAATGGCATCAGCATCAGAGGTAGTTGAGACGGCTGAAGATGAGTTGTATAGACAAATGGAAAGTCAAGTCCCATCTGAATTATGGTCACGGCATGATACAGATGTAGGCCTAATTAAATCAGCCAGCCCAATTCATGTACAGCTTAAA